>JAVJAQ010004239.1:1490163-1991548 GCA_032362365.1 Zygogramma bicolorata | reverse complement strand
CTTCAATTGGCATAGTCCTCCCCCCACCACTGACCTTGACCTTGGGGTTGGCCTTGAATGTAAACGTCCTTGATATTCGACCTTGATGAAGCATAACTTTGAGCTGCCTTCAGTTGGCACTAATTTAAACAAGGACATGCAAAGAGAGTTCAATATTTGTTTCGATTAGGAATATCTCAGGATTTGCTATTTTGGGGAAAAACAAACTTGTCAGTATGTGATATTCAAATTAATCAAGTAGGGAAATAGACACTGTCTGCTTTACCTCCCCATAAATGCTATCGCTCTTGAGCCTCTTTTCAAAACTCGCTGGCTTTCAATGCAGATTGACCTTGAGGTATCGAGAACAACATGAAATGACCTTATATTTCATGACCTTGAGATTGGCTCTCTCTCCCCCCTCTCTCAAACCTCGTTTGTGTATATAAACAGAATCGAGCCTTTGAGGTTTATTTGTTCCTCACTCCGAGCAGTGGAGCATTGTGTGAGATGTATACGTGCAATTGTGGAAAAGCTTTCACGCGCAGTGACAATTTACGCCGACACCAAACGCAATCGTGTAGGGTGACAAGCGGCAGTGGCGAGCCACCCATCAAACGCCCCAGATTGAGTCCACCACCGAGTAATGATGTGAATTTTTGTGAGAGCTGTAATAAGACAGTGCCAATGGGGCAAATGGTTTCTCATCGGAGAACGCTCGAACATAGATCTAATTCTTGCATCCAGTTGAGTGATGATGTGCAAATTGTCGAGAGTGCTTTCAAATGTAGAATCGCCAGCTATAGAATTGGAAGTGGTAGCGGCTTCACCGACTTGAAAACATTTTTCAATACATATAAACAGAAAATGGTTGCATTATTACAAGATGTGGTGAGAATTCATAGTGCGGTCAAAGTGAATCTCGAGCTATTCAGTTCATACATATTACAGACTCAGGAATTATCCGAGATTAAGTGTTTCAATTCAGTGAACCAAATCGTTGACCAATCCATGGACCCAAATGGAGTTTTGGATGTCTTGATTGATGCAATAACAGCTCAAAGTACAGAATTCGAAGATCGAGATTCAGGTATGTGAGTGCTCAGAAAAACAAAAACGGTGTTGAAAGAATTATCTGTTTGCAGGATGGAGTTTGGAGAAAGTAATGTTCGCAGAAATGAATGTGAATAAGTTCAGTCCTCTTGGTGCATCTTCCTATATAAAACTACCAGATTATATAGAGTCTAAGAAAGGAGTTGTGAATGTTCGGAATGAAGACAACTACTGTTTTGCATGGGCTGTAGTATCGGCGCTCTACCCGGCGGATCGTAGGGTTTCCGAAGTATCTTCCTACCCACCATTTGCATCTGTCTTGAATTTAACAGGTATGGAGTTTCCTATGAAACTGAGTGGAATTTCAAAATTTGAATTGGCTAATAATTGTTCTATTAACGTTTACGGACTGGAAAAAAAATATGAGGGTTCTAAAATGAAATATGAGGTCGTAGGACCACTGCATTACTCACAGCACCAGCTTGGTAGACACATCAACTTATTGCTCATCAGTAATGATTTGGGAAAAAGTCATTATTGTTGGATCAAAGATCTGTCGAAATTAGTTTCTAGTCAAATTTCAGCTAACGGACATAAGAAATATTTTTGTGACGGCTGTTTGTTATATTTTTCTAATGAAGAGGCTTTGGCACGGCATAAGTTGAAAGATTGCAATCATGTATGTACAACTACACCATCTGAAAAATTGATAATCGATAAATTTGGTAAATATACACCTGAAAATATATTGAAATATGTAAATATTGAAAAACAAATGACTGTTCCGTTTGTTGTGTATGCAGATTTCGAATCAATTCTCAAACCCATGGATTCGTGTGAACCAAATCCAGAATACTCTTACACGAGTCGAACTCACATTCATGAACCATACTCGTTTGCATACTATATAAAATGTTCTTTCGATGATACAATCGATAAGTATATTTCATATCGGGGAGCGGATACTGCGAAAGTATTCGTCTCGAATATTCAAAGTGATTTAAGAAGTATATATCACAGGTTTCTAAAAAAAGTTGTTCCTATGTGCCAGCTTTCTGACGCGGAAGAAAAAGAATTTTCTGATGCGAAGACCTGTGGTATATGCGACAAGACATTCAAAGACGGTGATGTGAAAGTGAGAGATCATTGCCACTTGACTGGGAAAAAAAGATTTGGAGCGGCTCATTCTATATGTAATTTGAATTATAAACTCCCAAATTTTATACCAATTATTTGCCATAATATGAGCGGATATGATTGTCATCTATTCATCAAAGAATTATTTGATAAAGGCGATCGAGTAGACGTTATTCCACAAACTAAAGAAAAATATATTTCATTTACTAAGCATCTTTTCACCCATAGCTACATGGGTAAAGATGGTAAATTGAAAAATAATTTCATCAAATTGAGATTCATTGACAGCTACAAATTTTTGTCGGAGTCACTTCAGACACTCGGTGCAAATTTAACCGAGAGTCAATTCATAGAAACAAAAAAGTTCTTTCCAGATAATGAGAAATTCCAGTTAATGAAGCAAAAAGGGGTTTTCCCATACAGTTTCTTGAACTGTTTGGAGAAATTAGATCTTACACATTTACCATCGAAGGAAGAATTTTATGATAATTTGAATGAAGAACAAATTTCAGACGAATGTTATAATAGAGCAAAACGAGTTTGGGATCTTTTTGATTGTCGTACTCTGGGAGAATATTCGGATTTGTACTTGAAGTCAGACGTTTTACTGCTGGCTGACATATTCGAGAATTTCCGCAAGATATGTTTAGATGCATACCGATTAGACCCTGCTCAATATTATACCGCTCCAGGCCTGTCCTGGGATGCGATGTTGAGATACACAAAAATTGAATTGGAACTCTTGACTGATATTGATATGATACATTTTTTCAAAAAAGGTATACGTGGCGGAATAAGTCAATGCAGCGATAGGAAGCACATTGCTAATAACAAATATCTGCCCAATTACGATATTGGAAAAGATATTTCATATATATCGTATTTAGATGCCACGAATTTGTATGGTCACAGCATGTCTCAACCTCTTCCTACAGGCGGGTTCACTTGGCTGACCCCCGAAGAAATACTCAATTTGGATGTAATGAGTATATCTTCTGATTCTCCTTATGGGTATGTTCTCGAAGTGGACATTCATTATCCGAAAGAGTTGCATGATTCCCATTCAGATTTACCATTTTTAGTTGAGAACATAGTACCGCCCGGTTCGAAATCAAACATACCCAAGTTGACGCCGAACTTATCAAACAAATATAATTATATCGTTCACTATCGAACGCTGAAACAAGCACTAGAAAACGGTCTGATTCTTACTAAAATTCACAGAGTTCTGAAATTTCGACAATCGCCATGGCTCAAAGCCTATATTGATCTCAATACTGAGATGCGCAATAAAGCTACAAATAAATTTGAAAAACAATTCTTCAAGAAAATGAACAATGCAGTGTATGGAAAAACAATGGAAAACGTGGAAAACAGGAGAGATATCAAATTGGTAACTCATTGGGAAAATATAAAAAGATCAGCGGGAGCTAACAGCTTGATATCGCACCCAAATTTCAAAACGTGTTCTATATTCACAGAGAATTTTGTTGCCATTCAGATGGGAAAAGTGCAAGTTTATTACAACAAGCCGCTTTATTTAGGATTTAGTATATTAGATTTATCCAAAACTGTTATGTATGAATTCTTTTATAATTGCATAAAAAAACACTTCGGTAATGACGCTTCATTACTCTACATGGATACAGATTCATTTATACTAAAAATAGCTAACGAAAACATCTATGAATTCATGACCAGGAACATAGAAAAGTTCGACACTTCGAATTACACCCCCGGGAACAAATTTGGAATTCCCGTGACCAAATCTATATTAGGAAATATGAAAGATGAGTTTCCAGATGACCCAATAATAGGTTTCTATGGTACTGGAGCCAAAGCTTACTTCGTGCAATCGGTCAATAATGAATTGAAGAAAGCGAAGGGTGTTAAAAAGTCTGTCATCGACAAACACCTTTTCAAAAGTGACTACAAAAACATCGTTGAGAGAGGTGGATCCATACTAAGGAGAATGAATAGCTTCAAAAGCGATAGTCATAATATGTTCACCGAAATGAAAAATAAAATTGCATTATCTCATTATGACGACAAGCGGTTCATTATACCAAATACCAGTAAAACGTTACCATGGGGGCACTCTGACATCGAATTTTACCAAACGGATCCCGAAAAAAATGTATTGTGGTGTTCTAACATTGTGGAATCAATGCTGAACAATGATTCTGAGGAAAATTTAAATATGTTAATATCTTTATTGGAAGCCGAGTGAATTGAAATTACCAAATCACCAAGTTTGCTCGATTATATAATTTTCACAATGGTGTAGACAATCTATTCAATTTGCCGATGCCTCTTGAAACAAACAGACATATTAATCAAATCTAGGTAATTCACATACAATCCATTCAACCACAGCTATTATGAGTTCGAAATTATATATATATCGATTACCGAATATGTATTAACCATATTTTATCTTACTCCAGTGAACTTCACAACCGCACGGTGGTATAGCCGTTGTTTTGAAAAAACTGTACCAACACACATTCCTTAAGATTGCCCTTGGCCACAATAACACTTTTCTAGTCAAAGAGAATGCAGTTTCAGGCCACATTCCTCAGCTTGCCGGTCAGCAGGTAGTTATCTGAACACAGTGGGTTGAATTCCTTAACATTCTTTGAAACGATGTGTAGGTAGGCGGCACTGAGGAATGTGTCCCTAAGTCCACTTCTTTCAATGATGTCACTTGTGCGCAGACTCTGTCTGGCGTTGAGGTAGGGGTTGTGCGGTCTTCTCGAGTTAGAAGGCTATCGTGATGCTTCATTGTATCCTCCTCACCCGTTCCTTAAAGTTCTGTGCTGTGTCTGTGCTGTGCTGTTTCTTTGTTCTCTTTAAACTTGTGTTCATATTGTTCATAAAAGATGGAAGGTAAAAAAAATAATTCGAATTCTCTGAATGATAATGGTAATGTGGTACCCGCAATGCTCACAACACTGACCTTACTTAGCTCATTGCGGAATGAAAATGAGCCGGTTGCCGGTTCTTCACAAAAAATTAGAATTTTAAGCGATGTCAAAATTAAGTCCGCTGAAGAACCAGCACCCGAGCAAATAATTAATTTGGATAACCCTTTCGGCGATGACGTAGCAGATTACCATTTTGCGAACTTTTCGATGGGTGATTTGGGAAAATTGGATTTTCAAGAAGATTTTCGGGACTCTTCTCTTGAAGGTATCAATGTCTCCCAAATTATCCACTCCCTAGAGTCGAAACCTTCACCATACGCGCCCATATGCGAGGATATAAGCAACGATGGCGAATCTGTTATAGCAGGCCCGTCATGGTTGAATGTACCTCTGAAAAGGAAAACATCGACCCCAGTGAACTCCCCAATAAAACAAAAAACTCCCTCCGAGGTGACAACCAACGATGAAGAATTTGTTGTAGCAGGTCCGTCATGGTTGGATGTACCTCTGAAAAGGAGAACATCGACCCCGATGAACTCTCCAAAAAAACAAAAAACTATTCTTGAGGTGACAGCCAACGATGGCGAATCTGTTCTGGCAGGTCCGTCACCGGTGAATTCTCTAGAGGAACAAAAAAATCTTCCCGAGGTGGCAGCTGTTAATGAATTTCCCTTGTTGAGGGGTTTACTCATGGGTTCACAACGGTCGGTTGTTTCCGAATATGGGAGCGATGGAGGTGACGGCGTTTGGTCGCAAAATACTCGTAAACAGTTTGGCTTGATTAAAACTGTTTTTGAGGATTTTGAACATCGACAAGATCAGGCATTGAAAAATAACCAAGAGGCTGAAGCAAAACTGTCGGAGGCCGAGAATTTGTTGTTGGCGTACGCTAAGGAGCGTGGAGACATTGATGCGGCTCGCGATGAATTGAACAGACAATTACGCGAGCTAGACGAACGCCAACAACAAATTGAGCACAAAAGCGATCAGCTCAAGCAAAATATGCCAGAGCTGAAAGCCGATGTGGCAAGATCACGCCTCCGACGAAAAAGAGAAAAAAAGCGTTTCGATGCCCTCACACAGAGAATACGAATGTTTTTAAATAAATCAAAATGAGAACAGCACAGGGCTTTCTATTCTTCCCGTAATGTATATAGTATGTAAGAATTTCTCAGATTTCTATGATATTTTTATTGTTCTGTTTATGTTTATTCTTGAAAGACTTTTGAATTGCAATTAGGATTATAAGTAGTTATGTTTTATCCCGAAGTTTTAGGATTAAGGTTCTGTTCGATTTTAAGGTATTAAGATGTATTTATAACCATATTTTACTGATATTTGTGTGTGGACATGTATCTATTTTTATTTCTACAATAAATTTTTTTTGTGATTTTTGAATGAATGAACTCATTTCTTACCTCTTCATGTGCCCACAACACATCCCTTTTTCATCCCCACATCAATCCCCTTGAACCCAAACCTTTGTAGAATAGGTTAGGTTAGCTAGAGTTCAAATTGAATGTTAGATTAGTCAAGGGAGGGGGGTATAGGGGATATAGTTGGGGAGGGGGGTGTGGGGGGAGGGGGAAAAACCTACTGCGCATGCATTTAATAGCTAGTTTCCATATATGACCAAAATGAGACTTTTACGAAAATGGTCAATGAAAGTTATGCGCAGTAGGTGGCGTCGGCCGTATTTCTGTATATAATGATGATTCCCTTGGAAGTTTTTCTGAAAAAGGCATCATAACTGTGAAAAAGGGCTGCGCAGTAGATTCTCTCTGAATGTGTTGATGCGCACTTACGTTTTTATCACTTATAATTCATAATTACATACATCTGCGAGTCGAAAAAATCCGCTTTCCATCAACTACCCCCTCCCTTCAACAAGTGAAATGCATTGAATAGTATAAAATGCATAAAAAACATATTTTGCTAACTTAGGGGGATATTTCATGTAGAATTATTCTAACCGCGCATGTTCACATTCATCAACTTGCGCAATGAACCAAATCAGAGCTTTCCTGATATGCAAAGGAACCAGGCATGCGCAGTTGGTGCAATACTATTCATTTTCACATCAACTGAATACCTCAATTCAAACCCACCAAAAAAATCGACTATTATTGGAAAAATGATGATGCGCGTTCATCATTCTTTGTTTATTTCAATAAGCCATTCGCCTTACCCCTATTGTACACTTGTTTCTCACATATTTCGAAATGAAACTCAAAAGACTCCATTTCCTTTTATCTCACAAAGAAATCTAGAAAATTTCAAGTGTGTATACTGTACTTCTCTTATATCGAATGATAGAAGACTATTATGAAAGAACCGAAAAATAAAAATGATATCAATCCATAAGTGTAACTTTTATTTGCTTTTGAGAAATGTCATAATGTACAAAAATTCAAGTCAAAAATAGCAACCTCCAAGCACGATTGTGCTCATCTTCTGTTTGAACTTCACACCCCTCACTATGGTCTTCGGAATATAGGTTGGAATACCACCAATGGCTCTGATCAGGTAAAACTTCGCGATGTTCCCCGTTGTTGTCCTCAGAAAAATGGTTTTGACCCCACCAATAGCTTTGGTCAGGTAAATCATCACCGTAATCCACTTCGTCCAGTTCAATTGTTGAACGATCCCAATTGTCCTCAACAGAGATATGCGCCCGCTGGTTTGTGCCACTAGTGCTGTCCGCAAGACTATATTCTACAGCTCCTCTGTAAAAACGCGCACATTAGTTATTTCGTTTAAATGTGTTGCAAATCATGCAAACATCAACAAGCCGCACTTGACAAATATCCAATTTACATGCCGTACAGAGCTGATGCGGTATATTGTGGTATTCCGATGTTTCGTGAAAATCAACATTGTTGTAGAATCCGCCGGGGACCAACATGCCATATGCAATTAGACACTGGTGGCACAAGACCTTGTCGCCTTCAATGGTTTCCACTATACCAAACGACATTGTTGAACAATATGTATTCCTACTTCTGTCTATTACCCTGTTTATATCTTTCGCAACACACCTGTATGCAACATCGCTGCGATCAGTAGGACCATCAATGGCAACCCCTTCATCTTCACTTTCACTATCACCGCCACCGGCTTCAAGTGCATCTGCTGCTGGTTCACCCGCAGCGCCTGCTTCTGCAACACCTTCCACTGCTATGTTATCTCCTTCCACAGCATTTGGTTCGTCACCCTCGGGATCATTGTGATTTAGGTCAATATCTACTAAGCTCCTCAACACTCTCATTACACTCTGATTCTGTTGAAACGCCATGTTGTTTCAGAATACGACTGTGAGATATCCTAACAAATCTTGTAGTTGACGATGTAGTGATATGTCGAGAAAACTGATGCAGAGGCGTATTTCCTCCTCTTTTTATACATCCATTCAGAACGCTCATTCGAGTGGGGGATGAAGGTCATTCCAACTGCAAGGCCATTCCAATTTCAAGGTCAATCTGAATCTGAAGGTCACCTGAGGTGGGGATAACCACCTATTTTCGTGGGGTTTGAAGGCCATTCTAGTTTCCAAGGTCACTCTATATCTGAAGGTCACTGGTGGTGGGGATAACTACAGTTCAAGGCCATCGAGAAACATTAGTGTGGAGGGGAATTGGTTACATTTTGAGGAGAAATGCCAAACATCCCAGTATTCAATACTAGTTGAAAGCAGACGTGACGGCTCTTCAATATGTCAGTGCCGAAAGAGTGGGATTCCAAACCGAAAATTGCGGTTTATCCCTTAGTGATTCACAAGTGTTTGACCTGCCATAATTGTGAGGTTGCTTGGTCGCCCGATTTAATCAACACATGT
Organism: Zygogramma bicolorata; assembly: GCA_032362365.1. NCBI lineage: Eukaryota > Metazoa > Arthropoda > Insecta > Coleoptera > Chrysomelidae > Zygogramma > Zygogramma bicolorata. The sequence goes on along the minus strand of JAVJAQ010004239.1, from coordinate 1,982,617 downwards.
ACTGGATTGTGTGTGGAATGTAGAGAGATGAATCCTCCGAAAGTGCTCAAGGAAATCAAAAAGGAGTGTGGCACAAATTGGATAGAGTGCCGAATATGTAGTGAAAATCTCAGTTTCACAAACTTTGGAATATATAGAAGAGAATGTAAGACATGCAGCATGAAAGAATGTTTGGAATTCCAGAGATGTACGAACTGTGATACTTTCACAAAAGACTGCTGGAGAAACTTGTGCAAGGCATGCCGAACTGGTTTGGTGCTGTGTGAATGTGTCGGATTCTTCTTCAAGGACAGTGTTGATCATCTCCTGAAATGTTGGTGTTTGAACGAAGAGCAGAGGACCGAGCGAGAAGAGTTGAGGAAAACTCATGTGGTTCCACAGAGACGCTACGTTTATGAACAAGTAGATTATTGACGATAGTTTGTAAAATGATATAAATAAAAAGTTTTTCACTAACTGGATTTTATTTTCATTCATTATCATTAAACAATAGAATATGAATAAAAATGAATAATCTTCAAAATATAAGTCAATGATACATTTCAAGGTGAAAAAATCATGAAAATGTCAGTTATACTATTGAGTTTTTGTCGATCCATGAGTTTTTTTCCTTGGGGAATCCAAGCCATTTTACAAGAATTTTTCCATGTTTCCTCTTCAAAATTTTTTCAACCAAATAAATATCGGGCTGCTTTGTTTTGTACAGTTCCATTTCATAAAAACAACCTTTTATTGGCTTTCCATCCATGTCTTCAAGCCCATAAGTTACTGGTTCGGTGCTATTCACTTTGATGATTTTAAAAAGTTCAGTGGTGAAATTTGCCAAATAACCTTTATCGAAAATGCTTTTGTATTTGCTGATCCGAACCACGTCACCTAATCTGAATTTATTCTTTCTTGTCTTGTTGTGTTTTTTAGCATTTTTAGCATTTTTATACATATTCAATTTCGTGGATGATGTCACATCAACAGGCCTCATTCCGGTACTACTATGTATTTTGTTGTTGTATTGCTCTGTTAAATCTGAGATGATTTTCAGCCATTTATAATGTCCTTGGACTGAAAACTCTTTATATAACCATGCCTTCAAAGTTCTTATAACTCGCTCCACAATTGCAGCTTTTTTAGTGCTGAAAGTTGAATAATGATTGATATTATATTTCTTCATCAACGATGAAAACTGCGTATTGTAGAATTCAGTGCCTTGATCGGATTGCACATTTTTTGGCGTGTGTTTTGCCTCCTTCAACACACTCTCCATAGCCGCAGCGACGGTTTTTCCAGTTTTACTTTTCAGTGGTCTAGTCCATACAAATTTTGAATAACAGTTTATCACAACAAGGACATACCTATAACCACTATTTTTTCTAGCGTATGGCTGCATTTCCATTAGATCTATTTGCCACAAATCCGAAAATCCTTTTATTATTGTCTTCCTCCGGGGAAAATTACGTCGAGCAGATCCATGTAACTCTTCAACAACTTGCCTTTTAGCTGCACTCATTTTAACTTTCTATAACACGAGTAGGTTCCCATGCAGGTGGTAGAGCTAGCTGCCCAGTTCTCCAGTGTTTAGGTGGCGGTTTAGCTGTAGAATGCTCCACTTTAGTAATTCGCCCTTCTAAAGTACTAATTGACTGCTCCAATTTGGAAATTCGTTCAGTTTGAGTATCAGACTTCTTGCCAATAACGAATCTGAGCTCTGTTATTTTGGAATCAAAATATGCCCTTGCATCACGGATTACAGATGATATCGATTCCTGTACGGCTGCAAGAGTTAATTCCTTAGTTTCTTTTATGTGATCGTCAATGTAGCCCTTAGTGACACAATCTTTGATGTCGGAAGGTTCACCAACATTCCGCAGGCGTCTGTTCTGAATATTATAATCCCCTTCTGGTGTAAGTACGAATCCAACCCCTGGTTTTCCAATAACCGCCTTCACACTACCGCGTCTACGGCCAAATTTATCGATTGTGGTATTCATTGTTAGAATATCAATAGATGAATGATTGAATTCCACAAGTTCAATAGAAATATATCCCGTGGTTAGTAGATGATGCCCTCTTCGCGCAATTCCTCTATTATGGCTATTATTTCATTATCATGCCCTGTATGGCCAGCCATTTTTGAACTCCAGAGAAGTCGAAGTCGATCGATTAATTCCTCTAATCTATTCCAGTAGATATAACTGTAAGGCTTATTTCCCTCATATACCTTTTGGGAAGGAATTTTCATTAACCCGTCGCCTTCTCTGACGGAATTTTCCAGCGCACTCCCACTTGCTAACAGTGGTTTGATTATCCTGCGATATTTCTTCCATTTATTAGACACCAAACCTTGTTCTTCATCATAGTTTCTATACGCTGCTTTTGTAATTCTCAGTATATCACCATACGCATTCAGTTCAGTTGCAGAAATATTTCTAGGAGCTACTTTCATGAATATTAATTTATATAGTTTAGACGTGCCCTGGTATGTGCCAACAGTTTTACCACGCTCTTTGAACACAATTTTCTCTCCAATAAACTCCACATTGGCTTCTCCCATCTTTAGTTTATTTGTAGAAGGATCTAAACGAACACCATATGTCGTATCATATGCAGAATTTCCTTTGAGCAGTTTTTCAATGTGATTGTTTACTTCAGCGCCGCCAACTGCTGTCTTATCTAAATCCGAATTTACCATTGAAGATGGCGGTGTATCCATTATGGTTGTTTCCTCAGCCCCAAATTGAGCAGCTCCATCATCAAGGTCTGAGAAATTCAATTTTGATAGTGGGGTGCTACTCTCCATAGGTTTGGTCTTCTTTGGATGGCTCAGTATTGTTGAAGGACTCAATTTAGATGTATTTTCAGATATTTTTCTCAACGGCTCCATGATTGGTTCATATATTCTTGTCAGTGCCGTTTGATTGCCAATGCGGCTGCTCTTGATGTAATTGAATTTTTTTCGAACCGAATCCGTTGCCTCAATCAACCTCCTCTTCAGATCAATATCATCATTGCTTTTTAGAGACATGGCGTTAGTGCTTTGACGTGTCTTTGATAATGTTCAACTTCTGATTGAGCCAAATACTTGATAAACGTTAGAGATATATAAAATTGTCGAATCCCTTTCGATAGCGACCTCCTTGTAGTTCTCGATCTTTATCGATAACTAGAAATCCAAATTTATCATTCCAACATTTCGCACACATATCTCGAAATTGCTTGAATGTCATGTCTGGTGATACATGATCAGAGAAAATGTGGTTGATATTCATATCATCCTGTCTGAACATCACAATGAAATTTGAATTATCCCTGACTAATTGCTTCGGGACTCGAGAATAAGTTTGAGCCAGATAGAAACAGTCAACATTTTTATGCCGACCCATGCTGAAATATGATCTGATGACATCTTGCTTTTCACACATAACATCATCGAATATGAATACGGAATCAGGTTTGGCATCAGACGGTTCCACTATTGCGGACGGGTCATTTCCAAAAGTATAAAATCCCAACCCCTCAATAGGTGTCAACACTTCACGCAAATACTCATATTTGGGTTGATACAGAGATTTGGAATAGAGGTAAACATTCTCAAATCTCAAACCCAGCGGATGAGTTAGCAAGGAAATCATTACATTCGTCTTTCCGCAGTTCGATGGTCCAATAATAAGACCTCTAATCGATAGCGGGAGGAGAGACCCATGACGTCGTTCAACTTTGAATTTACCAGTTGCTTCATCATCGAAATTATCGATAAGAAACTCCTGTTTCTGTTTTACAATATGCATTGTGAGACAGCTGGAGACTATATAAGAGCAATCATGAAATGTATCTTTTATTTAAATGACGAAAATCAATCGGTGCGGATCTGAAATTAAACGAGTCAAAAAAACTGGCAAAGGATTGGTCAATTCTTTAATCAATAATTTACCCTTCGAGTTACATCTGCCTGGTGGATATCAGTATTGCGGTCCTGGAACAAGATTACACAAGAGGTTGGAACGGGGAGATCCTGGAATAAATAAGCTCGATATTGCATGCAAGGAGCATGATATTGCTTACTCACTAAATTTGGACAACCTTGAAAGTAGACACAAGGCAGACAAAAAGCTCGAAGACGCTGCTTGGGGTAGATATACAGATAAAAACTCTACTGTTGGTGAGAGAGCTTCTGCCTGGTTGGTTACAAATATCATGAAGGGGAAACGCCGATTTGGTATGGGGTGCGAATCGTCTCAAGCATGTAAACAGGTGAAGAAACGAGTTATCAAGAGAATCAAGAAAAAAAAAGCACAGAATAATGGAAAGATAGTAGCTTTCGGTTCGGGCGTAGTGAGAAAGGTTAGAGATGTTTTACGTAAAGCAGGAAGACGTGAAATTGCTACAGATAATTTGGGAAAAGCCGCTCAAATTGCATTGAAAGCCGCCCGTAAATACACAAAAGAGGCAGGTGGTAGAAACAAAATACGCACACCTCGAGTAATACCAATTCCCAAAATCGGTGGAATTTTGCCACTCATACCTATCTTTGCTGGTTTATCAGCACTTGGCACTCTGACCGGGGCAGCTGCTGGAATCACTAAGGCAGTTCAAGCAGCGAGAGCTAGTGCAGATCAGTTGAAGGAGTCAAACCGACACAATACGTTCATGGAGGCAATTGCCTTAGGTAAAAATGGCAAAGGAATGTATTTGAAACCATATCGCAAAGGTTTAGGATTGTTTTTGAAGCCCCAGAATTCAAAAAACTTATAGATATGCCACCCCGAAGAGCCCTTTCTGACATCGATCTCAAATATTTTGTCAGGAAAATGAAAATACAAAATTTTCGGGGTGTATTTATGCGTGACGGCCTTCCAGTTTCAGGACCGCGCCAATGTGAATCCGCTATAGTTAATTTGGATAGTCGTCGAGGTCGAGGAACTCACTGGGTGGCATATAAAAAAATTGGAGGAACGGTAACATACTATGACAGCTTTGGTGACTTACCTCCCCCCAAAGAATTAATCAGTTATCTTTATAGTGGTCAGAAGCCTGCTCGTAAAATTTTCTATAACAACAAGCGACACCAACAATTCAATACAGTTTGGTGTGGTCATTTATGCCTGCAGTTTCTATACGGAAAGCCAATATGGATATAACTCCGACACAGGATAGAGAAAGCATCAAGAGGATGGGCCATTCGCTCATCGCATATTCTAGGCTACGCAGCTTGAAGAAAATGAGTGCACAGCAACTCTCAGATATGCCTAAAGAAGTGTTGATTGGATGTGCTGCTAACGAAATTGCATCGGTGTGGGATAAACTGCCGCCACACCTCCAAAACGATGTTGATGTCTTGAAGTATCAGTATTGCCAGGAACATTACAACGATGCTGGTAGTTCGACTGATGTGAATGATGGACCGATATCCCGCAAAATATTTTGTTGTTATTGTAAAATGAATGATGTAAATGTTGTAACAAAAAATGATTCCGATGCTCATTCAGCATCAGTTCCAAAGAGGCAGCGGTTACTGCACAGTTTCTGTAAACAGCAATAAAAGACGTCGAAATATGTACAAGTTAACAGTCATGTCACGAACGTTCTCGCTGTCAGGAGACTCAAGCGAGTTGAGCGCTAACTTTTACCCACCAATAGAATTGGACACCAGCTGCAGTTACGGTTTAGGTTTACATGGCTTCTATTCATACAATTCAATATTCAATGTTACTGTGAAGAACAATGTGATCAGCTACTCGAAGAGAATAAATTCTCCACCCATAGCTATAAAAATTCCTCCTGGTGCATATGAAATCGATGAAATCAATAAAGTTATACAGCGAAATATCAAATCCAGAGAGAAACGTTCTGACAATGCCACCGAAAAGTCTATGGATGATTTGTTTCTCTTACACGCAAACAACAACACTCTTAAATGTGAAATGCGATCAAAATATTATATCAATCTGTTACATGAGAACTCTATTGCCCAGCTCCTGGGTTTTGAGTCCAGAGTGTATGGGATTGATGAGACTCACGAATCAACGTTGCCGGTGAATATCAATAACGTGAGAATAATTCGCGTTGATTGCAATATCACCTCTGGAGCATATTTGAATGGTGAAGAAGCCCACAGTCTCTTCGAGTTCGATATTGATGTCGAACCAGGATACAAACTCACGAAGGAACCAAGAAATATAATTTATATGCCGATCAAGCCTGAAGGTCGTCAGTATCTTGACAACATTACTTTGCGCATTTTGGACGATCGCGGTCATCTGATTGATTTTAATGGTGAAAGAATAATTGTAAAATTAGAATTGAAGAAGCTGCAACATTGAAGGCTATTTTTCCATTCTCCAAGATGGGATTCTGTTATAACGTTCACCTATTGAAACCTAGACGATGTGTAAAAGGAAAAGTAGTGAAAGAGGCTGATATAAAGGAGAAAAAATCATCAAATCAGCTCAGTTCACGTGAGCCCGCTAAACTGTCAAGATATAGTATCAGCTCCAGTAGTCTGAACTTCTTGAAATCAATCGGTTTGAAAGTCAAATATAGAAAAAAAAATCAACATGGCAGCTTTCATCACAAGTGATAAGTTGGAAGTTTTTGAGGAGCCCGTCTTTGACCATTCTCTGATTAGTTTACATGAGCATACATATAAACCATATGGATCCCCATATTATAAGAACTCGGATGAAATTAGAATTCCAATCAACTTTCAAGATCTGATTCTTGATATCGCAGAGAGTTACATTTATATCGAGGGGAAATTCACACCTTCAGAAGCTAACAAGCGGTGTTATCTATCCAATAATGCTCTTGCTTTCTTATTCGATGAAATTCGCTATGAAATGGGCGGTGAACAAGTTGCAGTTGTGAGAAAGCCAGGAATAACTACTGCGCTGAAAACTATGGTGTCCTTCGGAAAATCTCATGAGAATTCTTTACTGCCAATTGGTTGGGGGCTGAGCCAGAATCAGCAAGATATACTGGATACTGCGAGTCATGTTTTCAGTGGAAAACTTCCATTGAAATACCTCATGGGTTTCGCCGAAGATTACAACAAAGGTATTTTGAATGTTAAACAGGAACTCATCTTGATCATAGCTCGATCCTTCAAGAATTCATTCATTGGAGAAGTTGACGCTGAACTAGAAATAACGAAAATAGAATGGAGAATAAGGCATATTGTACCAGAAGATCGGCAAAAACTTAAGCTCTTGAACCGGATCAATAAGAATAGTAATACCAAAGTTAAGATGGCTTATCGCATGTGGGATCTTTATGAATTACCTTCACTCCGTGATACAGCCTCAGATATATGGGCTGTAAAAACTACTAATAGCCTCGAAAGGCCACGATTCATTATTATCGGGTTCCAAGACACAGATAACTCTGAAAATATTGCGAAAGATGTGACAAAATTTATGCATGCTAACATAAATAATATTCGTCTCTACTTGAACTCTGAGGTATTCCCATATGAACGATGGAATCTAGATTTCGATAAAAAACTGGATTCTTCAGCCTATTACGCTTATGAGAATTTTCAATGTAGCTACTACAATAAACCCACCAGTGAACCGATGATGGATATTGGAAGTTTCCGGAAGAATCCATTGTTTGTAATCGATTGTTCTCATCAACCGGATGCCATGAAGTCTTCAACAGTTGACATCAAAATCGAGTTCGAAACCCGCAAAACGAAGTTTCCTGCCAACACGAAAGTATATGCTCTCATTCTTCACGATGCCTACTTGAGCTATAGTGCACTAAATGGTTCTGTTCATACTGGACTATGATAATTTTTGAATGACATGTATGCTATTCTTCATATAATGATTGTAAGGATGCGTTGGAAATAAAAAATATATTCTCAATACAGTTTTTTATTAACGAAAAATATATTCTCAATACAGTTTTTCATTAACGAATCAAGTAGTAATAACAAACATTCGTGAAATAACTCAAATTGTGTGCAGTTAATCTTTTTTATCACCCTCCGTACTCTTTTCTCCTCCATCTGAGCTGATATTTTTTCTTCTGAGTTGATGTTTCTCGATTATATCATTTGGTAGATATGGAATGAGCGCCGATAAAAAATCATTCAATTTTGCTTCAATCATCTGCTTGCAGTATTCACCCAAACTGATAGCACCATAAGAGTATTTGTTACATAACCCCACACCAAAGTCATATCTATCGCTGAGATCCATGACACGCTGCACTTCCTCCGGATCGAAGCAAATGTCCATATCGTAATTAGCCGAATGAAGCGCATTCCAACTCAAATCACTCAATTCACAAGATATTCTCCGGATTGCAGATTCCATATCTACAGCCTCCGTCCACCACTCACTGGAGTATTGCATCCACATTCCGGAATGGAAGTTCTGAAAATTGATGAGGATCGTGAGTCGAATTCACTTCCATGTAAAATATGCTACTCACTTTATATTTATAGTTGAGAGACGGGTAAATATTTTATATTCTACCATAAATTCATATATTCAAACTGTATTGGAATGAGCAGAAGTTTTACTCTATGACATTGAACTCAACTAACGATCGGGTTTTCGCACCAGAAAATTCTTGGGAACTCTGCCCTAGGTATGTAACAGTCACTTTAGCCTTAGATTCATTTATGCTTCGAATCACATCATCTGTGAATTGCTCTGTGACTCGTTTGGGAAGCCAACATTTGAACCTAGCAGTATCGTCATCTTCTACTAGAACAACCTGAATAGATTTACCATATCTTGTAGAAAGCATGGACATTTTTTCGATTTTGTAACCTTTACCAACCGTTAGAGATGTGATGGGTTTTTGTTCCATTACTTCAAAGTTTTGAATTGCAGAATTAATTTTTTCGAAATCGAATTTCAGCTTATCCATATTTTGAATATAAAGAATTTATGGTAGAAAGTTATAAAATATTTTCACCTGAATTGCGTTGTATTTCACTTGGGGCACTGTGATCAGTTATGGCTATTTGATGAGGGTTGTCTTAATACTTCGAATGATCTGAACTGAGAACTGCACTGCTCGTTGTTCTGCTTTTATACCAATCGCTGAAGGGAAGGGACTTGGGAGTAAAGGGAGTCGCATACAATTGGAATCTCAAGGCAACTATAACAGAAAATCCCAAAACTGATAGCATTCACACTCAACCACATTGAATGATATTCCTCTCCTTCAATTCATAAACCGTGTGAATTTGACCTTGAACATATTGAGGGCAATAAGCATTTGATGTTATTCTTTCGAAACTCACTTTGGCAAGATTTTTCTTCCTCAGGATAGCCAATTCTGATCGAAAGAAGTCTCGAGCCTTGCATCTCATTGCTTGTAGGAGTACCACCTGAAGGCAGATCAAGGTCATTATGATCAAGGTCATTATTCATCGAGGTCGAAAATGGAGGATGTTTTCGTTCAAGGCCACCCCCAAGGTCAGTGGTGGGGGGAGGACCATGCCAATTGAAGGCAGCTCAAGGTCATCATTCATCAAGGTCGAATATCAAGGACGTTTACATTCAAGGCCACCCCCAAGGTCAAGGTCAGTGGTGGGGGGAGGTCCAGGATTGGCATAAACCCCCTACTGTTTATCGAAGCAGTTAGAGTTTTTTAGTTTGGTTATTGCATCCATCACCTCTTCTTGGTTTACTGGATCTGAGAAGAGTGAGTCTTTTGTTTCGGGAAGGTCGTTCAGAAAATCATCCGATGATTGGTTTATATCAGGTAATGTTTGTATTATTTCTTCGGCAACACGAGTGAAATATTTGTTAAATTCGTCAGGACTGATTTTAGATACTTCAGACTTTTCCATTTCCTTGTTCCTTTCATGGTTCACTAGCTCCCATGAATCCTTAGCTTGGTTTGTAGAATTCAGTATGAATGAATTGTAGGATATTTTTTCGGATAGGCCAGTGCCTTCCTATATTGGGATTTGTAGCGATTATATGCAGCTTTATCTTGTGGATCTCTAGTCACATCGCATATTATTTTTATGGAGAGCAGATTGTCTCTCATGGACCTTAGATTGTCGTTAAAAAAATTTACAGGAGGTCTGTATTTGTTGCATGTTTTTTTAGGTGGAAAGTGTTTATATACCAGGCATCTCAGTTTGTCCACTAAATAATTTGACAGTAGATTACAAGATTCCTGGTTGTCATGATTTGAGTAAAACAGAGTCCAATCCACTGGTTCATTTTCTCAAGGCCATTTTTGGTGATCTTTCTTATAAGAGTATTTGCTGGATGAGCATTGTGTGGTATATTCACTAATATTTTTTGAGCCCGTAACGGACGGTGAACGGCGTGCTTGATTTCGAAGTCGTCTTCTACAGCTCGAAATGATTACGATAACGTCTGAACAATCCTAAGAACATATAAGTGAATATGGAATATGACCCATGAATACCTAACTGATTGAATCAATGACATCCTAGGAGATGTAATGTGTAGATTGAGAACAGATTTCCATCTTTCTTCCACATACTGTTAAGCAGATATGAAAAAAAACACAAACCGAGACCAAAAAAAAAAAGACGACGTGTGAACTGAATTGGGACTAATGAAAGAGTCTATTTTTCTTATTATTCCCAGTATAACTCATGAACTGCTCGATGTACACCCTCACAGTCACAGTCCAATATTTTGTATAAGTAGTTCTATGTTAGAATTCGAATACGAATGAAAAATAAGACAAAAAACAAATCGAAGTTTTATGTTTCTTCTGAAAAAGTATCTTCCACCTCCAGGCTTCTTCTTAGAACCATTTGAGTAGTGAACAATGAATAAAAAAATGCTCTAAAGCCTGATATCTGAGACTTTCGTAGGAAACCTTTCCTCGTGACTTCTCATCCCCACTTCAAAGTGTCAATGGGAGCTCTATGAGATACACACTATGACTAGGGGTGAAAGTAATCGGTTTTTGAGAAAAAAGACACAAAGTAATATGAAATTCATCAAATGGTAGCTGGTGCTTCGTGGAACATTCGAAGTGAAATCTTTCGCGATTTTCCAGATTTTTCGAGCCGAGAACTTTAAAAAGTAATGGTTGACCTCCGGAGAGGTATTTCCTTTGCTAACAACTTTCAAACGGATATAAATTCTCATGTCATATCCGTTTATTCCATGATATCCTATGTTAGCGAGAGAGTTGCTGTAGGTAACTGTGTGTCCAGTTTATAGCCGAGAGAACCTTCCCCAATGAGGCAGATAATTCTATTTCAAGAATGTATATCTGTTGTATCGACAGTAACTGTCATGAATAACATCTAGCACATATTTCTTTTTAACGACATATTATTTCCAGGTGATCCGAAGGCAAAAATGGATTTAGAGATAGTGGAAACAGAACAACTCCCTTCTTTCAATAACCCCAGAATTCAAATATAAGAATGCAATGAATTTTTTTCGCTAGAGGTCTATGAAGATTATCCCGGAGTCTGAAACGATGTCCTTCATTGGCGTATTTTCGCAATACCAAACAGACAGTTACACTCACAAAATCGATTTCAATAGTTATTCAGCTATGTAACTGATAACTCATGAATGTCAATTTCAGTAACCTTCACAGATATCAGTGATTTTAATGATCTAGTGCGCATTGTAGCGAGGCAGCATTTTAATTGCCTTAGGCCTGCCGTTAGTACGGATGTTGATGGCATCAACCTTGTAGCATTTCAGAATGCTATTATTTCCATTTTCTCATGATAACCTAAAATTCATGAAACTTCTCGACTCCTATCAAGTTCTGAGCGGGAGTGAATGTTCATGCTAAAGATTGACCTACTTTTCCAGTGGCTTGAAATTATCATCATTCTTTAATATCGAGCGTCAATCATTATATTAGACTTTTCTCATTCTTCAATACGTATAGGTAGTTTGTAAATATGTAAATATAATTTTTCTTCTAAATAAAAGAAATCACGGCTCTAAACAATCTATACTCATTCAAATTGTCCTTCCTGTATATGTCAAAACGGATCGAAAACGAAGTGCGCGCTGTATACAGATGTTCGCCTTTCGAGCACGAAAAATTCTAGACAGTCAGTACCGAGATAGCCTTGAGAAAGCGAATGTGCTCAACTGAATTTGCCGAGAAGTCGTCATTTTTCATAAATTGTTGGTTTTGTGTGACAAATTTTTCGGCCAATCATTTAATTCATATTTTGCTGAGATAAGTGACACTATATTCGTTATTCAAACCCTCCGAGTGAGGTAAGTTTTCTATTCTTTTGGCATGGAGCAAAGGCTAACTGAAATTATTTAGAGTTTCCTGAGGGGACTACTCTTCCGTATTGTGACCAACTCGTCCAGCCTAAGAGAGTCTTCACAACAAAAAACTTGCCAAGTTTTTTTTTGTGGTCCAGCCCTTGGTGACATCCAATCACAGGTGGCGCTGGATTTTTCATTCTTCGGTCTTTTTGATTCACCAACACATTTTACCGCCGTGAGATCCAAATCACGCCTGGCAGTTGGACCTGGATTGGCACTGAGATTTTTTTGACGCCTGCTAATCCCCAGCCGTCCTGGTGGTGTGATCTACACATCAAGTTTCATCCATCCCCCCAACAAGCCAGATTTGTATATATATATTTTATTCATCTAGTGATTTCGATACTTATCGTCTTCAAATTTGGTACGTAATACATTTCTTTGTGTGTGCCTCCGACAGAGATAAGATAAAAACCGATCAAATTCATATATGTATAAGGCAAAACTGCATTTATTGATTATTTTTTGATACTTTTAACCAATGAAATCACATAATCATTCATAACCTGTGAATGCCATCACACAGTACTGAGTGAACGCAATTTGGATATTTTGATCATGTTTTTATGTATATAGAATTGAATTTTTGAGACGAGTTTTTATGCATTAGTAATATTTACGATTGAATAATGCGCGAGTGTTCGAATTCTGCTGAAATTTGAATCTCTGTACATACTAGATTTAATAGAAAAGTGCACTGAGTATCGTGACTTCCTTTTTTTTTCACCCAACTTCTTTTTCAGGTTGCTTAACATCTTAATAATTAGTAGTTTTGTTTCCTGGTTTTACAAAACTGAATATCTCATTGATAATTTCAACTAGGTGGTGCCCAAATTTCTATTTTTTTTTGCATTAAATATCACTCCTCACCTACGGCCTTATGCTCACCAGACCAACAGCTGCCGGAGCTGACTTTTTTGTGGAAAAAGGTCATAACCTTGCAAAAAATGATTGAGGGGGGTTTTATGTACCCCTTGGGTCATTGTCAGGGCAGTTGCCACCAAATTTCCCCCAAATATTTTGAGTATGTTGTATTGTGAACCAATTCTTTCGATAAACTTTGAGTCTTCCCCTCAATCAATTTTGAATATTATTCATTCAGAAATGTATTTTTTTGAACCATCTTCGGATATTCGGTACAAACTTTTTGAATATTCATGACTATATCTATTAGTATTTTCCTATTATGAATACTCGAGCGGAGTTCACATTATTTCCGCAAAGTATCGCCATTTCATAGGTTACTAATGTATTCTCAGTATATCATTTTATATTATGAGGAGAGCAGAATTCGAAACGTTTTCCTTCAGTCATTTGCCTTCGATATTTTTATACAATATTCGAAGACTGAAGAACTTATATTGACTGAAAAATCGAGTTTTTTTATGTAAAAAGTAAAACATATTCGAATTATTCACGAATAATTTTATAACTCATCAATTAATTATTTGAAGACTGGAAGTGACAGTACTTTGAAGGAAAAATGAATATGTAAAAGATGTTGAAAACATTCGATTTCGAATGTTTCCTGAATACTCTTTCGAGGTTCAACAAATAGGTTTGAATGGGTTCCATCCTGACTCCTCTCACGAAAGTCAACCCTCAGAATTTGAACTTGTTTGAGTTGAGCTGAGGATGAATTGGGTAATACGTATCAACTTGTGATCTCCAGAGCGGGAGAGGATAAGGAGTGAGAATCGAAACTCGGTTGCCCACCCACATCATAGTAGAACGTAGCGTTCCTAAAGTGACCTCTGTTTCCTGGAATATATTGATGACAGGAAGTATCGAATTCAATTTATACGGAAAAAACACTTTCAGATGAAGCGGGCGTCGGCGTGGTTGAATATTATGTCGCCGTTGTGAATGGATATTCGGTAGACTCTTTTGTTGGGCCATTTGAAAAATGTAAATTGAAGGCAATTTTTCGTTTTCCTTCGATTTTCCAAAAAAATTAGAGTCCTCCAAGATTCCTAGTTGATTTATATAAACCTCTATTCACTTAAAGGTACGATTTAGGGCCGGTTGTTCAATGTTTAATTAGCCGATTACGTGAACTGGGTCGAATATCTAACAATGGTTTAAGGCATCGTGCATTTCTCAGGGAAAAAGTAATCTCAGATTATTCAATTTATTATTTTCATATGTTGGCGAAACATTCACCAGCTGATATTCGGATTCATTCGGACTGTCCCGCGCGGAAGGCTGAAAGATAACCTAAACTTTCAATTTGATAGTCAATTATTTCAACTTCTTGCAATAAATAATACTGAAATTCATCATTGAATATTCTCTCAAAAAAAAGAGCTGATGATTTCAAGGAATGTGAAGAACAAATTCTCATTTCATTGGTGAAAAAATACAAACACATCGTGAAAGCCTAGAGAACTCATTAGGAAGACAAATAAAAACAGATGTCTCTGAAAATTGTTCTGAAATTATCTTCAAATTTATAATGTAACGGATGATTTCTTTTGGCATCCTTCTTGGAGCAACAATATCGATCATATCCAAAAAATTCCCATCTTCATAATTTCCATGAATCATGTAGTGAGTAATGGAAATAAAATGTCTTTTACCATCTAAATGTCCTACAATACTGTTCATCAAACAAATTTCTATAGAACTTATAGGTTAGAATCACCCAATAATCTCTTCAAATCCGAATTTCTGAGACTCGTTTGAACCACTAATGAACTGGGTTTATCGCACGAACATTTACTGAAAAACTGAAACAGAATTGGTAAACCTCGTTCATTCGATATCGGTGGATTATTCCCAATTGAACAACCGCCCTAAATTATAAGGGAAGTAGGTAATATGGAAGTTAGTTCAACTTTCAGCTAATCCAGGAGATGTATAGTTGAAAACGAAAACATTGTTGATAGACGAAATCAGTTATAGAAACTGTGTCCAAATATACAACATATAAAATTTCCGAAGAAAAGATAGAATATCTTCAAAAATTATCGAAGAACATATCACACTGTATCAGTACTCCCCAGACATATATTGTAAATATATCGTTACAGTATGGCATCTTTCCAGATTTATTGAAAATAGCACTAATCACCCTCATATTTAAAAAATAACAATCCAGTATTGAAAATTGACGCCAGATTTCCCTATCATGTTCAATATCTTAAATCCTACAGCGTTTGGTATACAACATGATAACATAATTTTTTGGAAAAATATCACCTAAGAATGGCTTTCCAACGTGGATTCAGGAAAAACAAATCCGTAGAAATCGCATCAGCTCACCTAATAAACAACATATATAAACAATAAGATGATGGAAAATATGTCGCTTTTCTAATAATGTTCGACATGTCAAAAGCTTTTGATTGGATATCGAGTTTATTCTTAAGAAATGCCACAACATCGGAATTAGGAGTGTCTCTGATCTGTCACAATTTGCATTCAATTCGAAATGCCCACGACAAGATAGCCTAGCTATTTCTGGCTTTGGCCTTCATCAGCTGTGGGTTGGCATGGTCCTCGTATCGAAGACAAACTTTGATAGATATCCAGAGGATTTGAAATGAATCGTGCCTTTACGGCAAGCGACACATAAGTGGAACCACCTAGGGTGTAACACTATGAGGAAATGCTGTCACAGTTTTCCGTCAGTGGTGACAGTTCGCCACGTCAACTAACAACTGCGTTTGCAGAAATGATGACAAGCACTCTCAGAGTGTTATCGAAAATCGAATCCACAAATGTATCTGAAATGATACAAAGAGAAAGTGTTATTTGCTATGAAGCAAGATGAATCAGGAAACTGATAAATAGATTATCTTGTGGTGGGCATTTCGAATTGAATGCAAATTGTGATAGACCAGAGAATTTGATAATCTATTCATCAGTTTCCTGATTCATCTTGCTTCATAGCAAATAACACTTTCTCTTTGTATATATATATATATATAACAGATTACCTGATGAAATGAAATGTTCTAGTTTAACATACACTAAATTCTTCTTCTATTTCTTTATTTAACGTCGGCCTATTTCCGCTCCCAAGGCCAATCACCGACGCCGGTGAGCACACTTCCCCCAACCGGAAACTCTGCCGAACCCTCTGGTATTCCAACCAGAGGTAGGGATCTTTAACGAGCCCAACATCCATGGACTCGGGACCGACGGCTTTACGTCCCCTCCGAAAGACGGCATATCCTCAATACATCTTGTGCTCATTGATATATTGTCTGCGAGCTATGATATGCTATTTCGCTGCAGCTGTACGGGCTTTCGACACGGTATTTCCCTGCATGGTCACCCATCCAAGTACTAACCGCGCTTGGCGTTGCTTAACCTCAGATATCGAATGCCTGTCATCAGTCAATCTGAAGAGCTGGGCCATGCCCCTATACACTGAATTCAAAGGAAAAAAAATCAAGAGATGCTTAGGTGAAGCTGTTTCTATACAATTGATGAGTTCCTGGCTGGGAATAATTCAAAATTTTCCCTATGACTGACTTTGTGTTTTGAAATTATCTTGAAATAATAAGTACTTATAATTCATAATATTCTGTGTTGTATTTGTGCAAAGTTTTTTAACTCATGTGTCACAATCTAGTCATGTACTTTCTGAACTCTATTTCAAGCAATTATTTTCTGATATGATCGATATCACTCGATCTACTATAATTATACAATATTAATAAATTTTGATAGGAATTGTGAAAACAACCAGAATGATATTATCGAGAATGGAAAATTACTCCGTGAAAAATAAGTTTTCCTATGAATTCGAATATCTGAAAATAACTGAGTGTAGTACCAGCATGAGTAGTGTGTTCTAGTCTGATGTCTGAAGTTCATTGAGGTAATAAATCTGTAATCGAGACTGAATCCCATAGGTCGAAGACCTATGGAGATATTCTTTAGGGTAATTGAATACCAGGTGGATGAGTACCTCTCAATCAATTATAGCAAAAAAATATCAACTGCAATAATTCTGTGAGTATTGGAGTTGGACTATTCAGGCTATCTGCAAGAAGGGTTATCAATCCGTTATTTATAGAATGGCGCATCATTAATATTTTTATTACCAACCATGTAGCTGAGTTCATGTATCAACTGCCTGATTATGTCTCTCAGGTTTATCCTTCGAATACATAAATATCGTTAACCTTGACTCATTAACTCGATATTACGATGGCTGTTCATCAATAAGTATACAGTTATAGCTCAGGAGGTAGCACTGCGATTTCATTGGTGAATCCTTGGAGCAGATTTTGGAGTTGAAAGTTTCAATAGATTTTGTCGTTATTATTATTATTGTTCAGATTGTTCAGTAAAATGATTCTAGAAGAATCATGAAGAATTATTCGTTGCAATCGTCAGTGTTTTCTTCTTGAATCTTCATCTGAAATTGCACCGTTTTTTGGAAGAGTGACGAAATTCCAAAATAAGGAATGCTTCCCCACCAGATCTTCGGTTTGATATGACGTTATGAAATAAAAATTCCTATGCCAAACAAAAACAATATAATTTTGCTCAAAAGTCACTTCGATGGATATAAAAGATGCAAGATATATTTCTTGGTATCATCATTTTTACAAGTCATAATTATGGTAATGGAAATGAATACATTTTAACTTACATAATAATGAAGATGCAAAAAACCTGTTGAATTAAAATGCATGGATATAATTGATAGCCAAATCGGACAGTTTTTTTGATTTGCTTGTATGTGGTTGCATACAAAACGGCATTGTTGTGTAGACACAATCAATCACTGGAATTTCACGAAGTACCGCAGTACCTTGAACGTGTTTACTAGAAGTAGGTCACGTTGGTTTGGTACTCCAAAAGGTGAATAAGTTACTCATAATCTACGTTTGCTTGGATGTGGTTGACATTTGGTAATGGTTCGGACTTCCATTGTCTATATTATTTAAACTATTGAAACCTGTTGCTAAGAACGAAAGGATACCCCACGGTATGTCCAGCAGCCCGCAGCATATTCATTCCTACAGTGAAATGATATGTGAATTAAAATGAAATTGAGAGCTCCGCCAATGAATCGCATTATTTTCTGACATTTTTGTTGGGTAACGTAATTCTTATTCCAGAATGTACTTTTCCATAGTTAGTCTCCAGGAGAGTTGATTATTGAAATACACATCAGACTGAGTTAGGGTATATCACTACAACGGCAACATTGAACTTATATTTATCTGCTATTGGCTACTGAAATCACTTGCGGAAATAGGGCCTTGACGTCACGGGCTCGTAATTTTGAAATTCCATTAATTTATATCTAGACTATTACGTGACGTACAAAGACAAGGCGACCGTTTTTCGTCATCGATTCAAATTTTCTTTCCGATGAAAGAAAAAAAAACATTGAACGAACTTATTGAACCATCAGGAAGCAGAGTCGAATGGAAAAAAGAAGAGTTCTACTAGTGAACAAAAATTATTTTTTCACTTGCAGTGTAAAAACCGGAGTTTTCCATGCTATGAACGCAAAGTTATGAATTTTTTGATAGCACATAGGTATATTATATAGACAGAGCTGGTCTGTGCAGATCCCGATGTAGACGAGACGATTTTTATTGGTTGGTTGGCTGGTGGCTCATTCAAATTCCAGAATATTCAATGTTCGTTTCTTTTTGAAACCTTCGAATCAATATTTAATATTGCCCAGAACGATTGTCTTTTACTCAATTCATCAAGGTGAATGTGAATGATTTTTTTTCGTATTCGATAGTGCATAATGAGCATATTTATTATTATTATATCCGTAAATAGTGTCATATACCAGAAAAATGTAGTAATTACGATAGAATAGAAATGACTTATTTCAAAACAGAAAAATCAGAATTGATATTTCATTGAAGAACAATTGACAATTGATGTTTTTTGTCGTAGTCACAGTAAGTGACCACTTCCGTGGTTCCATATGTTGCACTATCTTATAGCAGTTCTTTGAGTTAGCTGCTTTTTAGTCACTTCTTTTTCTGATTAAGAATGAGTCATGATATGGAACCAGCAAAGCAATCAGCAGAACTCTTGGTTGTGGCGTCTTGTCGGTCTCATTGGACCACCATATGGAAGAATCATTAAAACGTAGAAGAATAACTATCCTCAACCTCACGAATGACTGTTCATCAACACTCTACAGTGGCTCCTTCAGGCCTGTTCTACATATATGGTTTATTCACTCTTCGGCACCATACGCAACGTTCTAATTTGGCATTCGTTTTCGTTAACACTCTGTACAATATGATGATAATAAAAGTTCTCTGAGTACCAGGTACACCTCGATTGTTCTCTTCGATGCAATTGAACGATGAAAAAGATCGAGGCTAAGCAACCAAGACCTCCAGATCAGGTATTAACGAACAGTGATATAAATCAAACAAGAGTTAATAATCACATTGCCACAATGTCATGTAGAGCCTACTCAAGTCAACGCTCAAATGGAACAAACATCAATATATAAATCCTCTATTCAGTCCATTTGGCTAATTTATATTTCACATTGCGATGATTACAATGATATTGATACCTAGGATTGTTGTAGTTTGAAATGAAATATGTTTGAAAATGAACAATTGAATTCAACATATTTTTCCAAATAAGGCATGTGTAAGTGCCAAAAAAAAACTATTCACACACATATGCAAATACATATACAACACCTATAAATATACATATACAAACACCTATTACACCTATTTGCACACATACACACACATTCTAAAAAATTACAGCACAAAACACTTCAAACATACAAAAACGTATGTAAACCTGTCATCACTGAATATTAAAACTAACTATACAAAATGTGGAAGTGGCCACTAGATTTTTTTATTGTTCAAGAAAGTATGATTTCAACCTCGTCTTGAAAGATGTCGAAGATGTTAAACCTTTGATATCGTCTGGCAGATTATTATAGCTGTCAAGTCCCCTGAGAAAAAACCGAATTTTGGGTGTGTGATGATGTGACTTGTTGAATATGGAAGTCAGTTCTGGGTCTCGTATTGTATCCATGGATTTGGTCATTGTAACTAACATTTTCCTGTGAATATGTTGGAGAAATTTCATTTCTTATTTTGAAAATTAATATTAATGTTTTGTAGAGGAGAAATGAATTGATTGGTAACCATTCTAGTTGCTTCAACATATCCTTTATTGGTGTTAATCTTTCGCAATCCAAAATGATGCGCATTGCTCTATTTTGGAGTTAATGCAAACGAGCTGAATCATTTTGCTTCTGTAGATTCAGGATTGTAGAACATTAAGTGGAATGAGGAAACACTAATCAATTCAATAGCAAAAATTTTGTCCACCTTTTCAAATATGGGGCACAACGAGATAAATACTGTATTTTGAAAGCTATTGTCTTTAAAATGAGGTTGCATGTTCTTTGAACTGCATCCTCCCATCCACATGAACTCCAAGATATTCAAATTGGCTGACCTGTTAATCAATACCTGGATTCAATCGGTACATTCACAATTCCCTTGTGAAAGCTGAAGCAAACGGTCATGTATAATTGTATTATTTTAATTTCGATTTGGTTCGTGGCTCATATTGGCGATATCATTTTAGTACTAATTCTTGCTTCATTCATTCAATTTGTTCCCCTACGGACTCGTGGTTTTATCATGCTAGATGATCTCGTCAAATAACAGTTTTCGTTGAAAAATTCGCTTGATGAAAATTACTCATGATATTTCAACGTTGCCTCCCGGGCTAAAATCATAATCCCCCACAGCAACATACCTGTTTAAATTTTTAGATCCCGTTCACGATTACGTTTACATATTTGTATCACTTCTCGTCAAAATAAGCATATTCTTGTGTAAACCGGTGAATTCGCCACAGATCGGCGACACTGCTTCATCCGAAGAATTGTAATTTTTTAAATTTTATAATTCACGAAGTTACTATAGTCGCTGTCTTTGTTCAGTGCTGAGAACTGGTGGAAAGCTATTTTGACTGAAACGGGATTGTGAAAACTGTTTTTATATCTGACATTTTTTCTGAAAGTGAAATTGAAGTCGGATTTCCAGAAGTATTGTCCAGTTCTGCACTGAATACTTAATACAAGAAAATATGGTGTTTGAAATAGTTGGCAAGGTAGCTCTTGTCACTGGAGGAGCTTCAGGAATAGGTCTCAACATAGCCAGAGAACTCCTTCGTCAAAGTGTGAAGGTAAATCTTCGAAATCACAATATAATAAAGGAAGAAAGAGAGAGGGAGATTTGATTTTTTTCACAATGAAGAGATGGAAAACTAGTCTATTCCGTCAACAGTGATTGGAATGCATATTCCTTTGTGAAACTGACTTTCCATCGGTGAGCGGAATATCACAAAACTTATTACTCACTTCTCAAGATGCACATAGTTTATTGTTCCTATGTAGCTGGTGTATTCTACTATACTAAATACACTGCTGATCTGAATTTTGGGATTTTGAAATCGTACCATTTTCTAAAGATCATGCGAATCAATATACTTTTGAAGAATCGTTAATATCAGTTTGGAGAGATACTCTGTTGGCTTCTTTATAAAAATATAAAACATAAAAAATTTTACTTATGCTCCTGGAGATCTCAAAGGATAGTGCGACTTCATAACGAACTACTATCATTTTTTTCTCCTTTGTGTAGAAATCTCCTCTGAATGCTATATGAGATGTTATTCAAAATGCCAGTAAAATCAACTGAACTCACAATTTTTTGAATTGCAAGTTGAGCGCTCAACCACTACACCAACAACTCCATATTGAAGTCAAACAGTACAGAAACAACAATAGTCGGATGGTGTCTTTGGCACTTTCATCTACCGAAGGAAATGGGTATAGCTAAATACTTCTTTCATTATGAAATTTCAAAATCCAAATAGATCGTATTCATATACATATCGAGAAATAATTGTGATCCATACCAAATATATAAGTGATAGTAAAAATATGAAAACAACAGGATATAAAAATACATGCATAAGAAAAAAGTCAACACCATGAAAATTCAAGTTACTCTAAAAAATTGACAAACTGATTCTTATATATAATTCTCATGAAATGCCGTCGGAAATGAAGATTTTCAAAGTGATGATAGTTCAAACATAATGCCTATCGAGTTCTCAACATCGATCATCGGATGGCATCCTGAACATCAGGAGGCGCATAAGATTCACGTATTTTCGTGACACATGACATTGGTGCAAAAAAAGTTCATTCTCTTGGTCCTTGGTGATGAACGCGTCTACCAACGTCCCGTACCCCTGGGATCGGAGATCTTGAGCCAAGCCAGCATTGCTATTATTACACATTGATTGTATTTTAGTCTTTGCTTTACTTTTTTTTTCATATTTGCAGATTCGCACGAAAGGAAAGCCCTGTAATGTTCAAAGAACACCGCGTGAATCAAGCGACAGGAGATACGAATTGACATTTGAATTTCTGAAGTTTGTAACTCTAAGGAGAAACCTCTTTTGGCAAGGTTCTGAAGCTCAGTTGTTCTATTGAAAAAATATCCCTAAGTAAGAGAGGTTCGACAGGTTTCCAAATTCAAGTTTCTTGGGAGCACTTCTAGCGATCGATCTCACATGGTTTTTCCATGAGAGATTATCACTGATCGTAATTCCTAGCATCGAGATACTTGATTTTGTAGGAATAGTTACTTCTGACATCTGAATATTAGATGATGATAGATAGGCTTTTCTCGAGAAGAGACATGCCTGGCTTTTTGTAGCATTGAATTCCACCAAGTTCATGTTACCCCATTCTATTATTTTGACCAAGTCGTCGCTAATTTCATTGACGTGAATGTTTCTTTGAATTTTTGTTTCTCGAGCTGGTACGAGGACTCTGGAAGAGAAACTGGTAAGAAGAGTACTGTCGTCCGCAAAACTATGTATTGAACAAGATGTTTTCTCGAGCAAATCATTGATATGAAGCAGAAACAAAGTAGGCACCAGAACTGAACCCTGTCTTTATCTTTATCCATTGCCATAATGCAGCTTCACGGGTGATATACTTCTTATTTTAAATTCTGAAGGTATAGACAGGTGAAACTGGCACTCGGAGATCATTGAGTTCGTTTCAGAGAATGAGAGGTTTGAAATATTTCGGTAGTTTCCATTCCCCACCCCAAGGTAGCAACAGGCAAATTAAACTGATAGAGTCCTCTTTGGTCAACGATATTAGACGGTTGTCTTCATAGTTTCCTGCTACGGCCGAAACACATCTAGAAAAATGGAAGATATCTTGGCCGGCCAACTGCAGAAGCCCATTACATATGCTAAGGGCTCTGATTCTTGGATTCCGTGAGACCTCATTTCAAGTGGCGGGAAATGGTGTCTGGTCAATGTAGCCAGAGCATTGCTTCCTGGGTCAGAGGAATGAACCTTTGGCGCTCAACTGGATGACAAATAGATATGTCAATGATAAGCCTCCATTTAATTTCACAATATAAATGAAGGCATTATTCAACAAAGTTATTCTGTCTTCCAACCGGCTAATTTCAGTAAGATATTTTGATTCCCACAGCATTCTTTTCGACTCAACCCTCAGTTATCTAACAATTTATGCAACCTCTTTTTTCATTTGAAACATTTCTAGGGTGTCACTATTGCTGACGTGAACGAAATCACTGGAGAGACAGCCCTTGCAGAAATCGAAAAGGAGTTTGGAGTAAACAAGGCACTTTTCGTTGAAACTGATGTTACCAACAAAGAAAACTTCGAATGTGAGTAAACAAAGTTATCAGTACGAATAATATTGTTGATGAATATACTGATCCAGTCAGTAAAAGGGCAGCTGCTATATAATTGCTTGATTTCTGTCCTAAAATACTTCTTAATAATACTTTATGGCATTTCAGCATTTGTACATTAACTGGACAAAAACTATTGGCATATTATTCAATATATAAATTCATAGGCTTCTACTTACCACCAGATATTGCTGCCATACTTGGTTTTTAAAAAATAGACCAAGAAAACTCAAACTGGCGCGAAAAACACAACGTTTGACAATACTTTTGTTAACTCACCAACCACTCACTAGAAAGGTGACCTTTCAAGTGAAATATTGTGAAGGGTTGACATAAAATCAATGAAATGCAGGTAGTTTACAACAGCCTGATCCTTGATGACCCTATTAGTAATGGGTAATGCCCTTATTTATTATGTTGGAATTTTCAAATTATGGCCAAGAATTTTTAAAAATTCTCCTCTGTGCGCCGGTCGGATAAAATGCAACGCCCTTCGTGGTATTAGCCAGGGGAGTAGTTGTTTCTGACAGGTGCTAGAGAAAACCTACTGTGTAGGTGGTTTGAGTCTGGCCTGAACGAATCATTCGAAAGATGATTTGATTCACCACCAGTCTTCAAATATGCCCATTGAACTATGCCGAATGTTTTTCATTGATGTTGATTGAAAATATTTCAGCCGAATAATATTTGGAATGGAGATTCATAAGCCAACATGAATATCAATCAAAATGTAAATGTTCGATCGTAAAAATGAATATACCAACATTTCTGCTAATGTTCCTATGTGTCTGTCAAACATAATCAGTTGTTCATCTCAACATAATATGTTAGAGAAACGTCTGTAAGTAATATACACGTCGTCGGTAACCAGTAAACAAGACATCCTTTCCACAACAGATACCGACGAAATCAAGAAACTTCGTGCAAACAAACAATAATAAATAATGTGTACCAATTCACATTCAACCTTGAGACAACTTATCTCTGTTTACGAATACTGACGTTGCAGTCTGCTAATTCGCAATTAATTGATTTCTGTTATCGTTTCAATTATTTTTTATCCACTCATCACTGTGAATAACATACAAGTATAGACCCGGACCGGGCCCATTGGGGATTATTTAGTTGTTTGAATGAATTTTTTGTCTTTGCTTCTCTCGCAGTAGTGTTTTGTATTATTACTGAAATTGAAGAAAAATATCTCAGGACGATCACGTTAACTCGCAAACAGCGTATTACTGTCCATTGAAAAGTATTCGACTGATAATTGGATGGACCCAATACCGTATTTGTTTTTTTTTGATCTTAATTAAAACAATTTTCAATTTCAAGGAACAAATGTTAAGAGCAAAGATTTATACCTCATGAATATAATCTGCATAGTAACTTCAATGTTGATTTATTTATATTTTGCAAAAAATAAGCGAAAAATTCATTATAAACTATATACAGTGGCTTTCTTTAATGCTACCTCCTTTTATTTTTCGAACCGGTCAACTCAAAAGATTGAAACTCGAGATGATGGAATTGATGCGCGAATACTATATTTTGGAATAAAATTGACAAATAATGAAAATTTCAAGGTGGCGACTGTGCGTCATCTGAAAAAAAAATTAAATGGTCTTGTTACACATCCTTTCAAAGTTCTTGATGAATAATGAATAACCCTAGAGTATAAAGTCAATATCTTCACCTACTACAAAATGACGGAATATTCGATGATTGCCTGAATACATCGACGTTTGACTTCATGATTTGAGGAAATAAGCTGAAATCAGTTCAGAAGGAGCTCGAAATGGTTGCCTTGAACTTCCGTTCCACGCTGAACATTTTAGAATGTCAATATTTCTACATATATTCATTATTTTCTGCCGTATATCCAATAGTGAAAAAAGATTCAGTTCCGTACACCTTTTGCTACAAATAGTACCACCAAGAAAGTCTAAAGGTGGCAAATCTGGCTAACGGGCTGGCCATTCCGTAGGACCTCAACTGTCAATCCAACGACCGAGTAAATTACTATCAAAATCGTTTCTTACACATCTGGAGTAATGTGGCGAAGCTCCATATTGTTTCGATAGAATATCGATAGCGAATTCATTGGGATTCGCTTCGACGATTACGGTGATAGAGGGTGAGAGGTAGTTTTCAGCATATTCAAATACAGTTCTATTGAATTTTGTTCAATGAATAGAGGGCTCTACAATAGGTTCCCCAATATCACTGCCCTAATCTGATTTTTTTCTGTATATTACGTATGAGTTTTTCGGAAAACATGAGGGTATGTGTCACTCCAATAACGGCAGTTCAGTCTGTGAACCCTTCCGTTGACAAAAATTGACCATTCTTCACAGAAACAAATATTTTGGAGATACCATGGGTAAGAATCGTAATTTCACGAATGAATAGCTCTATATCCAAAAAAATTTTTTTTAACTCAGGCATAATGATTCATAGACCTGTGCATTATATATTTCAAGCAACAATTGAATCGCCTTCAAAAGAGATCAAGATGTAATTTTTCAGTTACCGTGACTAAAAATTTTCTAATATGCGGTATCATACAAACACACATACGTTCCATCATCGCATTTTTTCAGTTGCCGAAAAAAAGTTGCTAGTGCGCGGCAGGCATTATAGAAGAAAAAGTCTCAATTAGTTATTTGGTATCTCTACTTCAACTTTTTGAACCTGATCATGCCTTACTGATTACGGTATTGCTGAAGTGATACCCATATCTCATCATAAACAACAAAACAATAGCACTTCAACGAGGAGTTAGTTGATGAAGTGCGAATATTGTTATCTATAAAATATGTTTTCTCGAGTGTTTACTCGAGGTAGAGTATTCCATAACCTAAGATAATACATTTTGCAGTATCATATTTTGCAAAATCATCATATTTTCATCATATCTTGAATTTGAAATACCATTATTCATAATGGTGATGTGAAAATGATAATCAGATTGAATTATTTTACTGATAATACATTTTTTTTTCTTAATCGGTGATCATTATTGAATCAAAAATATATAACGATACGTTCAGATGTCTGTCTTATTCCTCCTACACAGTATTTTGATCACATCCGTCGGGAAACAATCACCTCCCTGACAAATACCACTGGAGGATGCTAGTGAAGGATTCTTAATAAAAAAACTTCCTGCATGTGTTCCCTACGATGTAATGGTTGGAATTGAATAATAATCGATGATGGGAATGGGCACACCTACAACTAGTAAAGTTCATTATAACTTGAAGATTTTTGAAATTACTTTTCTCAAAATTAATTTCAAAGAATATCCCAGGATTCTAAGAAACATCTCAACAGCTCATTCAAGAGCTTGTGCGAGCAAGGGATACCCGGGACCTTCAGTTTATAAAGTGTAATTCTAACCACTTTGGCTCCGTGGGTGGGCGGCAAAAATCAAATTTGAAAATTCTGGTACTCCCAGGATAATTGATATAGATTCAATGGTATATAAATATGTACAATTTATCCAATCCATCTTGGCACAGAACTAATGAAGTATATATGCCCTGCAATCTCTGTGAAGTATAGTAACATAAAAAAACACCAATTATATATGTTCATTGTGTTGACATTTATTCCTAGTAGTTTTTTTTTCTTTTTTCATGGTCTGCACCACCAGTGTGCTACTGAAAAAGTAGCTGAGCTTGTGCTAGAATGAATTGAGAGATTACTCTGATCGTCCTCTTTGACATCGAGAATCTGAGGTATCCATCAATTGAATTTACCTTCCAGTGAATCTTGGAGTTGCTTATGAATGACGTGCACCTGGTAATGAGTGGGTGTTTACACGAATTATCAAAACTGACCATCACATTTGTTCTGTAGTTTTCTGGGTATTGTAACCTACCACAATCTGAAAAAATAAGAATTAATATTTGAATCTATACAAGTGTACGAGGGCAGATTTTCAATCTACCCCGAAAGCGGTAGCTTCGAGCGGGATTCAAACCCACGACCTTCCGTTCTCTAGGCGGATGCTCTATCATTGAGCTATCGGAGACCCTGAGTTCTCCATCGCAAATTTCGAAAGTCATTCATCTCAAATTCTATTGCAGTTGTTATTATTCAATCGAG
Organism: Zygogramma bicolorata; assembly: GCA_032362365.1. NCBI lineage: Eukaryota > Metazoa > Arthropoda > Insecta > Coleoptera > Chrysomelidae > Zygogramma > Zygogramma bicolorata. The sequence continues at coordinate 1,954,503 of JAVJAQ010004239.1, read as the reverse complement.
AACCTTCGGCGGTTTTCGACTGACGGAGGTGTTAGATGGGAAGGATACACATTCATTATCATATGGTCTTAGTACCAAATTGTACCTTTCAACCGAAGCGTCGTCGGATGTTTATCGACTTCAGCAGGTATCAGGTGTAGATACCAACCAGATGATTTCAAGCCGGTAATAGAAACGATAGATGTATTAGTGTCTGTATAATTAACATTTGAAAGAAATTATAACGGCATTCAGAAAAAATCATAAGAATTCGAGAAAAATAAACTTCTTCGAGTGGGATTCGAACCCACGACCTTCCGTTCTCTAGGCGGATGCTCTACCATTGAGCTATCGAAGACCCTGAGTTCTCCATCACAAATTTCGGAAGTCATTCATCTCAAATTCTATTGCAGTTGTTATTATTCAATCGAGAACCTTCGGCGGTTTTCGGCTGACGGAGGTGTTAGATGGGAATAAGATGCCAAGAAGTCCTGGTGATTGAACTGATTCGATTTTGTTTAGATTTTTGTGGCGAAAAAAACAATCGACGCTTTTGAAGGTTTCCCCTATTTTTTCGGTAGAGGTCGTTATGTTCCCATTTTTCAAATTTGATGACAAGTGTCAAGTTAATTGTTATATTGTCATGTCAGTTTGAAATTTTGATGTTTACGATGTTTTTATCGTGTTCATTTGTTGATTTCATTGCCTTTAAATATCGAAACGTTGTTACTGGTATCTCATTGTCCACCCATTATCCTTTAGGTTGCGATCTCTTCTCGCTAGCCAATCAAATGAAAGTGGAAAAACCCGACTGCACATTTTCACTTAGTGCAAATTTAGCTTCAGACAAGACTGACAAGAGCGTGTTGGCGACATCTGTACATATTGTACGGAAACCTCCAAAAGCTCAATTATCCACCAAAAATCAAGCAATCCAGATTTCGCCACTTGTATCCCAAACTTCTACAGGTATAAGTAAACATACCAGGGTTTCCAGGCATCTTAGATGGGAAGGATACACATTCATTATTATATGGTCTTAGTACCAAATTGTACCTTTCAACCGAAGCGTCGTCGATGTTTATCGACTTCAGCAGGTATCAGGTGTAGATACCAACCAGATGATTACAAGCCGGAAATAGAAGCGTATTTAGTTTCCGAAACGTTATATATATATATATATATATATATATATATATATATATATATATATATATTATATTATATATATATATATATATATATATTGTTCTAAAATTGTTCGTTTTCGTTAACCAGCTGACGAACGTTAACCCTCAGAAGTCGGAACTTGTGCGAGTAATGGATCAACGAGGCCTTACCTTTTAACGTGCGATTACCCAGCACGGTGGCCCGGCGAGGATTCGAACCCCGGCCTTCCGCTTGATAGGCAGATATGCTAACCACTACACTACCGAGACCACTATATATATATATATATATGAGACCACTATATATATATATACACTATATATATATATATATATATATATATATATATTAGTTCTTATTATTTTTTTGATAGGCAAAATTTGAGTTATACGAGAAGTTGCCGACTAATTGGACTCCAGAAAGAACTGTTTTTTCAATGGATGCAGCAACTTTTCGGGGTAGATTGAAAATCTGCCCTTCTACACTTGTGTAGATTCAAATATTAATTCTTATTTTTTCAGATTGTGGTAGGTTACAAACCCAGAAAACTACGGAACAAATATCGATCCACCACAAAATAATGACGTTCAAACTGACCATTACAATTCTTGGCATACATCATTCTAATGAATATCAGCTAATTATTATCATTACTCTCGCTGGTTTACGATTCAGCGAATTCTACATTCTCCAAGTATATATTACCATCAATTACTCTAACAAGAAGCTTATATTATGTGCATTCGACATGCTTTCCGCTAACGAAGTCAGCATCTTCAAGAAAAATAATAAAAAAATAACATCAGTTTGGTGTGAGGATTGGTAATCGATCTATACCAATAGTTTCAACTTCCAATCTCAACGACTATTCAGGCCGTCTTTTTAGCTGGGAAGTACCACTATTGCTATGTTCGTTACGGTAGGTCGGTTGAGTGATGTGTCAATGTACATATATATTTCTCGATGTTTCTTCCCAAAAAGACATCATCAATATAATCTCTCAGGGTTAGCACTAGAGTGCCACCAAGATTTAGCTAACGCCTCGGTAGATAATGATATCGTACTAAGGTGGGTGAAAGGGCACGACAGGAGCAAAGGTAACCGCATTGCTGACTCTTTGGCCAGGATGGCGGCTGGACTGAAAATTTTTGGGACCAGGTGACAACCGTGGCTTGACGACTTCGACAATTGCGGAACTGCCAAACGATACACCCATACTCAATCCCTTAAGAGATGGGATGAAACCAAAGGATGCAGTTTTGCCAGGATCACCTTGGGCGACCCTGAGAAACTGGATCCGAATAAATATTTGGCGATAACCAGGAAGAACCTACGTTTAACAGTGGGATTTCTGACTGGACACTGTCAACTGAGGAAAAACCTCCATATTATGGGGCTAGTGGACACACCTTTATGCAGGATGTGTGAACAGGAAGATGAAACTGTAAGGCATGTCTTATGTGAATGTCTGGAGCTATCGTCAATAAGAGAGTGTGTGTTCGGTGAGTCTTGGCCTACACCTGCCGATATTAAGGAGATGTCCCCTGGTGACCTGTCCTCCTTCCTGGATAAGGCAGGTTGGACAATGTCCTAGGCGACTCCTTGGGAGGATGTACAATGGGCCATATTGTGGCCCAAGTGCCGTGGGTCTATACTCACCCTCCCTACTCTACTGATACAGATAATCTCTCATTTGACTTTTTTAATTGGGAAATTTCTAATTGTTATCGCGAGTTCGTAGTTAATAGATTCGTTATACACCACAGCGAGGGAAAAATACAATTGCGAAGGAGAATATAATGTAATTATGAATCGTTGCAAATGGACATCATAATGGAATGCCTTATGTTACATATTTTGAGTCACCGTCTGCCATGAAATCGCATTGGATGTTCAAATGGTCTTACATAATTTCTTGAACAAATATTTGCTCTAGAAATGGTTTGCTCGTGGCATTTGTGTAGTTATAGCTACACAACAGTATCTCCCCAACGAATCCTTCAACTACTCAAAATTTCCAAAAAAAACCGAATACGCTATCTTTTATGGAGCTCCACAACGAAAATTCATAAGAGGAAGGCTCGGTGAACGTGGTGGCCATTCAATAGGACCATTTTTTTCTATTCGTCATCCTGACATAGTCATGTTGAGAAAATCTGTATTTTTCTGCGATGTGGTGGAGCTTCATTCGGTTGGATACACTTTTCTTTTCTTATTAGTCTCAGTGGAAAATCTTTCAAAAACTCAGAGTTCCTGCTAAGGAGTTTCAGTATAATTCTCCGGTCAGAGATGTTTCGAACAAGTGGTGAAAATTTCTTAACCATTACAGAAAGCTTTTCTCCTGTTGAAGTCCGTAATCGCTAATGGTGGACTTTGCTGACTCGGTACGGCTTGAATTTAATCCTCCTTAATACATCCAATACGGACGTACTCTTGTTCTCGTTTTTTTTTTGTATATCACACAAATCCTTAATCAAATGAACGTCTCTCTATCATTATTTCGAAACTTTTCAGAACTCACCTAAACTGACTGACGGTCATTCTATATCTGGAGTTAAGTAACGCCGAGCGCTGTTAGTACTTGGATGGGTGACCTCATGCAGGAAAAGACCGCATCGAAAGCCCACACAACTGCTGCAGAATAGTATATCATAGCTGGCAGGCAATATATCAATAGGCATAAGATATATTGATGAGGGGACGTAAAGCCGGCGGTCCCAAGTCTATGGATGTTGGGCCCGTAAATGATCCCTACCTTTGGCTGGAATACCAGGGTTAGGGAAGTGTGCTCACCGGCGTTGGTGATTGGTCCTGGTAGCAGAAGTAGACCAACGTTAAATGAAGGATAAACAAACGAATATTTCATCATCGCCATTACTTTCCAAACATAATACAATATATTTTGGTGGTTTCGATATTTGGAAGATATCTCTGATTAGGTTGTCGTCGTTCAAGATGAAATTCTTGATGCATTGCCATATATTTTGTAGCATCTCTCAAACATTTCGAATATACAGAGAGCATATCTTTTTTTTTCGTCTTGATAATGCATGCTCCCTATTTACTCTCAAAATATCTCACCGAATTAAATAACTGGTTTAGTTTGTTTCTGACGATGAACTTGACATTCACATTCATGTATTTCACGGCTTACTTGAAAAGAATAAATCATCAATTATATTTTTTTTTGATATCATGTTCGACTTTCGTGATATAGTATCTTTATATGTAGCTACAAATTTTTTAGAGAAACTTGTACAATATGAATGGCTTCGTATTACTACGGTGATTGATAGTTCTTCTTTTTTCAACATCTCTGACAGAAATTTATCTGGATTTCAATAAATTTGAATATTAAAGTTCTCAATAAAAAACAACACCGACTAGAAAACTCTATTTATATTTTAGTAACATCTAGAAATTAGTGCTTCAGTAAAAAAATTCAATATCGAAGATGTGTTTTTTGAAAGAAACATCGGGAAATACTTCATCAATGAATCTGTGATTACAAGGACCACTGAAATGTTTAAAAATGTAGGTCCGTTTTCAAAGAAATATTCTGATGATGGATTTTGACAAATGAAATAAAACAAAAAGTTTTTGTGTCATTGTTTGATCTAATCGAAAATATCTGAGAAACGGTTAGTGATTTCTCTGGTCTGAGAAAATAGAATTCTGTTGCATCTTCGAAAAGAGAACTATTTTTCCATTTCATCGACCATGTAGGACCTACAGTTTCTGAGATAGCAATATTGGGTTATCAGCTAAAAAAAAACAGCCTGTATATATCAATAATCAATGATTTTACTCCATACTTACAGGTGCCTTCAAACAAACAGTGGAAAAATTCGGCTACGTCGATATCCTGATAAACAATGCCGGTATCATGAACGATGCTATTTGGGAGAAGGAAATAGATATCAATCTCGTAAGTGTTTTTTTCTCATGGGGAATTAGATTACCCGAGTTGGTTCACACAATTTCTTCCGTTGCCATACGAGCTAACAGCTGGCAACATTCGATTATGATATCAATTAAAAGCTTCGTCTACATGTGAAGTAGTGGTATTAGTATAGACCCCGGTGGTTTATTAACAACTGATATTCCTCAAGATACTCTCGGAGATTGGCAGGGTGATGGAAAAAAACCAATCTGATCCGTTGCTGTTTCGCGGTTTTATATATTGCTTCTTCAGAGATAAAACACAAATCAAACATCACAAAATGCATATGATATTGAGCTACCCGTTTATGCGAAAACTCACTAACACATCAGTACCAAGGATGAACATTAAATAGTATATTATGATTGTTGATTTACTATTTCGAAACATATTCTTTCTCTGCGAGATTGGATCGGAGAGAAGTTTGTGCAGGAAGATGACATAAATTCCTAGTTAGATTCTTGAAGTGAATCCCATGTGAAACTCTTCTCTGGATTGACGACACTAACTTTTGAAGAACAGATGCACAGTAAGAGTCTAATCGGTCTTTAGAATCTAACAGGAGTATGGGCGGATTGGGTAACCAATGCTGTTTCTCCCGTATGGTGAGAAACAACCATCTTCATCATTATTCCAGATGAATTAGAATATTTCTTCATCTACTGCATACCTACTCATTCAACGAATGACATTATTTCTTTTATGGTCGGGAAGTAACTTGACGGAAGTTCAGTCATATACAGAGTTTTTATTTCAATTATCTATTGCTATTATAATCCACATTGAATATAATTCTTCCTGATTTACAATAATGATGATGATGAGTGACTTCCCGATCATCGAAAGATATTATATCATTCATGTTCAATAATTTTAATTGATTCTCACGTTTTGTAAGTGAATATATATATATATATATATATATATATAACAAAACCAGGAAAATTCAACAATACACATATTACACATTGATCAGTTACTCCAAAGACAGGATACTAGTTTCAGTAATATATCAAGAAGATTTTGTACCAGGTTGTAGATTTGAATCATAAATTAATCAAAATACTTGAACGTAGGTTTAACTTAACTAGTCAACTCCCATCTCATATATATATATATATATATATATATATATATATAAAACTCGATTGTTTTTGTGAGGTTGCTGTCAAGTTTGTGGGCAGTTACGAAGAGGACTCTTTGTTATTAGTCAAGCTTTCGGTAAATTATTTATTACCTTCGTCAGGACAACTAAAAATAATACATTGGATGATATTTTGTAAAGATAGAAATATGGAACACTCACTAACGTGAGAATAAAATATAAATTGGTACAAAACAAACAGACACAACATTGAAGAATATTGAAGTATGTCAAACTTTGATGTAATGTCATGTGGGAAGATTCTGAATATAAGGTGATTTTCTCCTATCTTTCTCGTATTCAAGTGGAAATGTATAAATTTGGCTTGAATTATTGAGATCTGTTTTTTTGTTCATAGAATGTTCTTCGTTATTAATATGTGTCATTTCTAAAAATTTTCTTTTGGTTATATTTGTTTCTCTATCCAAAATTTCTGGGTGTTCAAAATCCATCTTGTGATCCTCAATGTTGACGTTTTCACTCAAAACGCAAGAATTAAGTAACGTTTCGCCTACAGTCGCTTTTATGTGAAATAATGCGACTATTTAAGGGTCTAGATGTTTGGTCTATATATGTTTTAGAACAATCCATGCATGAAATTTTGTATACTGAGTTGGATTTTTGTTTGTTCAATATTGGGGTAGTGGTGACATTACTTTTGGAAATTATAAAGTTATTATTTCGAAATAGATTAATTAATTTTGGTGTTAGTTCTTGAATATAAGGTAATGATTTATAAATGAAAGGTTGTACTGAATCGTTATTTTCATTTTGGGAGTTGATGGAAACTATTCTTTCACAAAAAATTATTCTTTTTACTGAACTTATTGGATATGAATTTTCAATTAGAATTTTACTTAACATGGATAAGCTCTTGTTTTGTAAACTGGGATGACTGATTCTGATAATTCTGTTCTTCAAAGATTTGATCAAATTGATCCTCATTTTATTTGAATCTATTACTAGATATAGGTTTTCTATACCATTGATGATATTTTGTTCTGATCTGATCAATTTCATGTCTAAAAATGGAATAGAGTTATTTTTTTCTTCTTCGATGATGAACTGATTATTTGTATTGTAAGAATTGAATACATTTGAAATTTCTTCCTTACCATCTGAAGGTATCGCCAAAATCAAATCATCGACAAAACGTTTGATAAAAGGAATCTGAAAAGATAATTTTGGAATACATTCATCGAGAAGCCCGTCTAAAACGTAGTTAGATAAAATAGGTGATATTGTTGAACCCATTGGGGTGCCAAATATTTGTTTATAGAATTTATCATTGAATACAAAATAAGTTGAAAAACACTGATTCTTCTCTTATATATATATATATATATATATATATATATATTTGTAATCTTGTGAAGTAGTCTGATCCAATACAAATTTCATATTTTATCTATTTTCGAAGTGATTCGATAGATATATTTATTGATGATATTGTACCACTGTATAATAACCCCTTACATTTCATCATTTCCAGAAAGGAATGATAAACGGTGTTGTTTTGGGCCTAGAGAATCATCTGAGGAATCACAATCAAAGCGATGAAGCTGTTATATTGAATACCTGCTCCATAGCTGGAGTAGTCGGTCAACCACTATGTCCCGTTTATGGTGCAACAAAGTTCGGTGTTTTGGGCCTCACAAAATGTTGGGGCTCACCTTTCCACTACCAAAGAACCAAAGTCCGAGTCGTCGCCGTATGTCCTGGTATTACGGATACCCAAATATTCGACAGCACATCTTTAATATTACCGGAGTATGAGAATGGTTGGCTTTGTAAAATCGATAGTTTTGCCGAAAATGGACAGAAGTAAGGAAAGGGGGCCCGCGGGGGGCGGCGGCGGCGGCCGCCGGTTTACAGACGGCCGGGCCTTTCGAGAGGTTGGGAAGGGCCGACCGAAAGAGGGAGGCCAAGGGTTTTGGGGTCCTTTTGTTTTTATACACAGATAAAAGAAAGAGAATTGCACCAATATGAGAGATACAGATATAATTTTCGAAACAGACCCCCTCTAGCCAACCTCAGGGAATAAGATTAGATGTCCATACAAACCCTCCACAATCCATCGACGGGCGTTTTGGGAGAAAACTCAGGAGAAGTGCAAAATGGGAGAGCACGGGGGGGGAGGGGAGAGTGCGAAATCGGGGATGCATCCGAGACCCACCAACTCAGACACAACCCGCGGTGCGGGGTATACTGAATAGGAAATGAAGAAGGGAGCATTAGTCTCTCCCACCGAACTACGAGATATAATCATAGCCTGCCATAAAAAAGAGATTGAGTCGCCTTCAAATAGCAAAACCATGGGCGTTTAATCATAGCCTGAGAAAACGGATCACATATCGCCCCGTTGAGAGATATGGGGCTAATATACACGAGAGGGAGATACCAAGTTGCTATTTCTCGTATAATACAAACGAAGAACCACGTATCTTCATGAAAAATACATAGAAGATGTCATCACGAGCGTTTCAAGTCTAGACTACACCACCATGCACACAACGAGAGTAGATCGCATCTACACATAGCCAGGTATAACAGGATCCGAATGATTTGAAGATGCCATTCTATTCAAAAAGGAACTGAAAAATCTTAGAGGTTGTTCAGTCCAATAATCTCGATTTCCTGCATTCGATTTGAAGAGCTATCAGGTTTGATGTTGAATTTGAAACATCGAAGTCACACATGCCTCCATGAGCAATGATCAGGTGAGGGAGAAGACGCCATACACGGGGAACGGGAACCGCCGGGGGCCCGCCGCCGGCCACCACCATAAGGTTTTTTTTTTATATATTCGAATGTCTCAGAACAGCGATTCAGTTTCGACATTGAGTTTCTTCAATCTGGCCCCATCATTTACGATTGATATCGTATAGTACTTTTTCAAGTGTCAAATTCGATTCACATTTACCAATCATGATGAACACAATTCCATTCAGCAGTAATAAGCTGAACTAAGTCACACAAATAATGCTCGAGACGTGCTGAAACGCTTTTCAACTTCAAAATGATGCTAGCATCAACCGTATGTAATGTTTCAGTCCAAGAGACTAAATAGAGGGTTTTGTTACGATATTTCCTTGGTTCGTTGATTGAAACATCAAACAACACTGAACTTTTTTTATTACAACTCTCTGTCACAATACAATACAACAAAATCACTTAAATCGCTCCGCTAACTTTCCAACGCTCTGTACTGAACGCTCTGATAAACTATATTTAATAGAAACTCTCTGTTTTTCAAATTCTCTCTAATACAAACTCTGTAAAACACTCCGCCTGTCCACTAAGCTTGAAACGCTGATAACTATCCGAATAACCCTGCTTCGCGAATAAACTCTGCTCCACTTAGCTCTCAATAACTCTCGCCACTTAGCTCTGAATAAAACTTGTCTCCGCCGCGATGTCCCGCAGCTTATATACCTGCGTACACCTATGGAGAATCTTCGCGAATGGCCTCGAGGATGTCTATCGAATTCTCCACGGCAATCACAGTTCCTGGAAAATGACGTTCGCTACGACGCGACCCCTCATCAACGTTTACGATCTTATCAGGGCCGGCGCTAGGACATTTTGTAACAGTTTCATAAATGGACGAATACGCCCAATTGATAAAAATACGTCCAAGATGAAAATAACTGCCAAACGGAAATGATGGTAATAAATGAACTTTGTTCGATTCGATTCGTTACATAAAATATATTCAAAAAATCATTGACGAGGATTGAGCCTGTTTTTTAATTTAACCTAGCATGTACGTTATTGCATATATCGTAGAATCCTTGAGCAAGTTATTTCAGTCAACAGCCCTCCACATTTGATGTCGGGCCATTGCAAAATAACGTACTTTCGAAAATAGTGGTTGAATTATTCCGCTAATTTTATCAATGTCCCTGGGATATTACTGCTGAAAATTGTTTATATTTTCTATAAATCGAACTGTCATATACAGAGTGATCCAACGAAGAGTATGTACACCTTATCCAATCCATCTTGGCTCGAACTCAAATACTTTTCCAGATGCACACTGGTAGTGTACACCATGATGAAAAAAAAAACACCTTTTAGGAATGAATTTCAACACAGTGAACACATAGGTGTTCTTTATCTAAGTTTACTTCATAGAGATTGCTGGGCATATATATGTGTCAAGATGGATTGAATAAGCTGTTCCTAGCTTTCCTTCTTCATTTGAAATTTGAGGCTGAAGGGTTAGGACACATAAAGTTTGCTTCCGAAGAGAACACATTTGGATACAATTCCGGTACTAATTAAAAATACAGATATGTTTTGGGATATAGGAATCAGGGAATCAGAATAACCACAAACTTTCCTGAGTCACTTCATTTCAACGAAAGCAAGATTTCAATGTTAAAATTCTTCATCATAATCAAAGTCCCCATTTATGTTTTATCTTGTTGAAAAAAACTGCAAATGAGTTTGGTAAAATAATTTGGGCAAACGTTTTTTTCAGTATTGTCACTGATTCAGTTTGGTGTCTTCGTAAATTATTTCAACTTCACCATCAAACTTGGTTTATTCCATTTCCAAACCAGTTGAAGTTGTTAACTTCCATTTCAAAAAAATAGTTTTTCTAAACTTACTGCTCTCTTGTTTGGGGACATTTATCCTGATAAAATGATTCGTATGTTGCCAAAATAGTTTATATGTTTGTCGATACCTGATTTGTCCGTAATGTGAAACACCAACCGCAGAGCACCATCAAAACAAAATTTTAGAAATGACTTCCTGCCCAATCTATGAAGTTGTATGGAAGCGAATGGAGCACATTTTCATCTCTCGTTGAAGTAACATTTCAATTAATCTGTTCACTTTTTTAACAAAGCATCGTTACAAATAACAAACATTGAAACCATCCAATAATTGTTAATTTTTATTTCCATTCCCAATAGTCAAAACTCATCTGTATTTTTGATCAAAATTATTGGGTTAATGTTCTCAACGCTGTTTTCGTAACAGTTGATTCAGTAAATTCCAATGAATGTGGTCTCATATTCATTGGATCCCACTTTCTATTTGAAATTTCAAGGTTGTGACACCTCCTTCCTAAGGGGTAAAATACATTTGTTAGGAGATATGTCTGAAAGGTGACACTTCCACAATCAAACCGTTCGTGTTCAAGTATTTTCGCTTTGATTCACAAAAAATAAAGCTGGGTGCATACTCTTCATTAGACCACTCTGTATAGGTAACGAACACAAGCATGTCGGATACTATATCAATTATTATTATTATGCCCGAACATTTTTTAAACATCATTGATTGCTGATATTTATAGTCAAAACAACATGTTTTTTACAGGCCGGAGCATGTTGCAAAAGAAGCAGCCCGAATAATCAAATTTGCCGAAAACGGATCAGCTTGGATTGTTGAAGACGGAGAAAGCGCATACGAATTCATTATGCCAGAGAGGGAATCATTCAAAGAAAACACTTTGAAAGAGCATAACTAATTTATATTCGGTCGATCCTCATACAAACAAGGATTTTTTTTTTATTGGAATTAGTTTTTTGCCTGTTTTCTACGATTCACGCTATTATTGGTAATAACTATAGTGATGCTGTCACACATATTTGAATCGTTAGAGGAATTCGTAGGAGCAAAAAAACACTTTCCCATCATAATGATCCTGAAAGCAATTTCACAGAAATCAGTCACCGGCAATTGGAAACAACGGTAATATCACCGACTTATTGCCATTGCTCTTCATAGTTCCCATAATCATTTTTGGATATATTATCTTATGGTAACGGAGCAAGTTTTGCGTTTTCCCAATGTACAACTAGTAGACCAAGATACCAATGGATAATCCAATCGCAATTCGTACTCCATTCAAACCAATGGCCTCAACTGATTTATAGGTATCAAATCATTAAGTTGTTCCAATTCTTGAGTTTTCGTCTATTGATTCAAAAAATCAGTGATTTTTATCATTGTTTAAATTTGAATTGTGTTATGATGATTAGCAGCCTTTTCCTGTATCCTGTATTGGTTTTGACGATTATTTTTTGTCATTATAGTAAGTTAACAAAACAACGGCGCTTGCTGAAAAATACCAGGGGCCCAATTTTCGGCAATTTCCGTTATTTAACGAATTCGCTATCAGTGAGTTAGCACCGATCTGATTTGTTCCAACTTAGAAATGGCGTATACGTTATCATTAACGAACACCCTCAAAAATTGATCACCTGTAAAGTTACTACATCGGAAGCTTCTCTTAGGGCGGCCAGAAGGCGGAAGGCGAAGAAACCCAAAAATTGGCTAGTGTGATTGGTCCAAATGGAAAATTGGAACATAGGTTTCAGCCGATTCATGAGTTGATCTATCTTCTGGTCATGCCTAATAGAAGCTCTGATTCACTGATTCTGAATTTCTGTTGTTGTATTGAATCTTGCAATAAATGATTATGTTGTTATTCTAATTACCTTAAGGTTATCGATAGACATCTAAATCCGAGAGATTCAACGATGGTTTGATGACAGCAGAAGTAAAGAGGATTCCCCTTGGACCCGACATTATGGGGGTTAGAGAATACTATCAGGTCCGTGTTCGAAATCATAGAAGAAGGTGTGAACTTATCTTACTCTTCGAGACCTCACTTTTCTCTCGACAGCCCTGAAAATGAAGTAGAGCTTTATATGTCATAGTACATTAGTTGTGGAAAGAAAAGCATCATTTTGGAGACATTTCATGTGATAGAAGTATCCTAGACATTTTTAATGAGTATATTGTAGAAAGCAATCAATAAATATGATGTCTTAATGATTGATTTTTTTTTGAATATTCCTGACAATGTTTCCCCTTTGTGGATGACTCCTGCTTTGATTGAACGGCCAGGCCGGAGAGGACAGAAACACGAGCCAAGAGGAGGCGAACGAAGACAGAACGGGGTACCTCAAGGAACAGGGCTGGGCCCAATAGTTCTTAAAAAGAGGAATGAAAACAGCCCACCGAGTCGACGAACACGACACGCAAAGGATGAAGAGGCAAGAGCCCGAAGGTGACAACGTAGAAAAAAACGAAACCCACAGACCGAAGAGAAAGTATGAAGACCAAAAAGGTGGGAAAGATGTAACAGACCAACAAAAACAAAAAAAAGAGAGAGAAGAGAAGATAGTGACAGAGGAATGAAAAGATGGGGAGTAATCGAAAACCATGACAAAACAAACAAAAAAAGAAGCGAAATGATAGAGTGATGCCTATAGTGTAGAATGGATATTCCATAACTGATCGTACATTCCATCTGAATAAAAAAAACAAATTCAAAATATTTGTTTTTATTCGATTGTCATTCCATTTTTGATTTCATTATTTCATGAATTATATTTGTTCCAATACTCGAATTTTTTGCCTGATTGCATTGAACTCCTCTTCTGGTTTTATCGATTTCTCTTTTCTGAAACTGATTCGCAACAGTAACATTTCATTCAATCCGATTAACCTAATGTATTGATCCCATTTCCAATTTTGCTCTCCCTCATAAATCCCATTCCATTTCCAGCTTTCATCATTATGGTCCATCAGAACTTTATAATTCTATTATTATATTTTCTAACCCATTAGATTTCGTGACAAGCTTCTATACAGGTAGATGATTCACACGATCTCTCAGCAGGGTTACTCTCAAACTCAACATTATTAGCAAGACTGAGTCATTATATCTTGATGATATATGTAGTCCTGTTCTTGATTAGAAAAAATGGAAAAACATCACACTTCGATTGTTACATGGACATGGAAAACAATAGGTTATTGTAAAGTAATTTCCTTAAACAATGATAAAAGTTTATATGAAGTGGGATGGTATCTACAAATATTCCTTCACTCGCAAGATCAAAAGTCGAGACTTTCTGTAGGTAAATCACCCTGTATACCAAACTGATATTACTTGCAGTCAACGCACGTTTCCCTAACAATGTTAGCATCTTCAGTATACTGAGAAGTCTCAATTTTCTTCTCTTGAAGATCAAACGATGAGATTGGATACTTCGGTGTGAAAGTTTATACTTTTTGTAGCTTCTATTATCCTGGCACCAAAAAATTGATATAATTTCCTTCTTCTGAAGATGTCAAGAGCGAAACGTGCATCATGTGCAAATAATATCAGTTTGCTCTTGGGGTAGTTGTCTACAAAAAGTCTTAACTTTTATACCAGAGTTTTCAATTGCATCGTTCATTCCAAAGTTGTTTCATGAGTACCTATACATATAGATACAGCTGGAAGACTATTTTAAAGGCAAGTACCTACCAAGAGAGAAAATCCTAAGATTTATCGACTGCTCTCCTTCGGTAAAGAGATTTGGTATTCACCAAAGAATATATCTCTTTGAGTTTCTCAAGTATGTTGAAAAAGTTGAATATATTTGGAATGATGGATGTTTCACCACGTTTCTCGTTTTAATGAATTTTATGCAACTAATACAAGTCAATGAAATGCTGAATTGTAACATCTCCCTCTACGAAAACTGGATCTCAAAAACCGAATACTCATTCAGCTTCCATACGACATTCCATCCACCCATTCGTGAACCAAGTGATCCATCCAGTAATATTCTCGAGATGTTCATTTCTCTCTGAAGGTCATGTTGTTTGCCTTTTCAGTTGTCATGTGGTCTATATTCATGTAGGTACACACACCGGGTTCAAATCTCCGCCAGGTCACCCGTGCTGGGTAATCGCACGTTGAAAGGTAAGGCCTCGTTAATCCATTGCTCGCACGAGTTTTGATTTCTGAGGGTTGACGTTCGTCAGCTGGTTAATGGATTAAACATATAACATCGACATAACATGAGAGGCTTGGTCACCAAAACATCAGACGAACCAAACATATATTATCTCAGTATAATATAAAATTCATAGTCAATCAACTGTTTTGCGATTCCTGTTCACGTAGAAAATAATATCGGAGTCCTCTTCCACAAAGTTCAACAAAAAAAAGGGACCTGGGGATATCATCCATACCGATGTATGCGGTCCAATACACACTTTCTCATATGGTGGTTCAAGATGTTTTCTACTATTCAGGGCTGATTTCCTCACACTATAGGATGGTGTATTCTCTGAAACATGAAGATGAAGTTGCTGAAAAACAGGAATTATTTGACATTTGTCAAAAATCACTTTAGACTACAAGTCATAAGAATGAGATCAGACAATGAATCAGAGTATATAAATCAAAACGGTAAGGAAATTCTTGGAGAACAGTTATTCAACATAAAAAAAAAATACCTCATAATCCCGAACAAAATGGGTGCGGTGCGTTGAAAGAGACATGAGAACGATTGTGGAAAGTGCTAGGACAATGATACTGCACGTGAAGGATCTTCACTTGGGACTGTGGGCCGTAAACACTTCATTATAAATAAAACAGGCACTAGTTCAGTTGAATCATAGAAAAATCGATACGTTGTCATTTATAGTGGTATAATTTTGATTTTGATTTGGTAGGTGGCTCATATTGGCGATATCATTTCAGTACGAAAAACCAATTCTTGATTCATTCCCAGCGGATGTGAATATATCGAAAAAAGACTCATAGATACGACACAAATCTGTTCTCCTACGGAGTCATGTTTTATTCATGATGAATGCTCTCGTGGTATTGTCAATAACATTTTTCTTTCAAACTGAAAAATTCGGTTGATAAAATCACTCATGATATTCCAACGTTGCCTCTCGGGCTATGATCATTAATCACCACAGCAGCAAACATGTTTGAATATTCGAATTTCTTTCACATTTGTTCCACTTCCCATCAGAATAAGTATATTGTTGTGTGAACCGGTGCATTCACCAAACATCAACAACACTGCTTCATTCAAAAAATTGTAATTTTTGATTATATCATTCAACGAATCACTAATAGTCTCTGCCTGAGTTCGGTGCTGAAAAGTGGTAAAATGTTCCTTTTCCGCCTGCCTCTATCGGAAGTATACATTTCCTGGCCGCATTGTAGGGAACAAAGTCGTAATTTTTTTCCCTAGTATGGAAATTAAGAGTGACGTCATGGTACGTCATCACTGAAATAACTTATACGTCAATGCCGACCTAAACTATATTTCATTTCTCAAGTAGAAATTTTACCGTCCATTTATACAACACCCTGTATTTGGCAAAATGTTCGAAACCAGTAGAGAAGGTGAGATATTTTTAGGAAGTAAATACAGCAAGGAAGTGAAATTTTAACGGCAGATATAATAATAGAGCTACTGCAATGTGCTTTGTTCATGATACCTTCCTGAAGACAAAAATGCCATAGCTCACTTCACTTCGAAGCTCAGTGGGATCAGCACACAGTTGGGCGACGAAAACAAATATTTAATGTGGAGATTTCAACTGTCCACGTGTGCAATGGATAAGAAACTCGAACTTCTTGAAACCAATCTACGTTGATAATGAGAAATCGGAACTAATTGATACATTCTCCTTCTGCGGACTCATGCAATTCCATGAAATAAAAAATGTAAATAATAGATTTCTCGATCTTATATAATGCAATGACAACGCGATAGATGATGTCACACGTCAGACAAGTATTGTTGAAAAAGAGGATATTCACCACACTACGCTTGCGTTTTTTTGGAAAATACAAACAGTTTGTTCACTACTTAATTCCGATAATTTTTTTTACGATTTTTGCAGGGCAAACTACGTAGAAATCAACCGATACATCAATTCAATTTCTTGGGTTGATATCTTTCACAGAAACAACATTGATAAAAATATCGACATTTTCCATAGCAAAATTCAAAAAGCAATTGATAGTTGTGTGCCTCCAGACGTAAATTTAAAAACTTCAATGAATACTTCACCCAATCAAATATCAAAGTTATAAAAGAAAAAAAATAGTTATAAAAATAAATACCACAAGAAATGGAAAATTCACAAAAATCCCCTAGACCATCTAACGTTTTCTCTTCTCAGAAAACCTTCGAAATTTCTCATTAGGGCCGACTTCCAGAATTAAATAAAAGTATCGAAAGCGACTAACGTAAAAAAAATTGGCACTGCCAGCGATGGTCAAAGCATCTGTAATTTGTTCAGTTCTTACTTTCCAAGCGTATTCGTAGCAAAATCAAACAAACCAAATATCATTACCACTTATAGTAACAACATGCATCTCACTCAATTATATCTCACAGAAAACGAAGTTATGGAGAGTAAACGTGAATTGGATAGGAACAAAGGGGCTGGCTCAGATGAAATACCCTCAATATTTGTAAAATGCTGTGGTTCTAGCCTTTTGACTCCCCTGACCATGTTATATAATCAGTCCTTATCCTCTGGAACATTTCCTGATTACTGGAAATCAGCCTGCATTATCCCAATCTTCAAATATGGACTCAAAAGCTCAGTCTAAAGCTACAAACCCATGAGTAAATTATGTATTTCTGCCAAGTTATTCGAAAAACACGTATACAAATTACTATTTCATTTGGTACAGTGCCAAATAATGCCAGAGCAATACGGATTTTTTCAGAACAGGTCCATTGAATCCAACCTTATCTGTTATTCTGATTTCATATTGAACGCAATGGATAAACGGATTCAGGTGGACGCCATCTACACCGACTTCAGTAAGGCCTACGACAAAATAGATCACGGCATCTCAACTATTAGACTTTGTGAGGTCGGTGTGGGTGGGATTCTCTTAACTTGGATAGCATCATATTTGTCAGAAAGAACCCAATTTGTATCCCTAGAGGGCTATTCCTCAGACATCATATCCATTACAACTGGAGTACCACAAGGCTCACATTTGGGCCTCCTTATGTTTCTTATTTATATCAGCAATATATACACCTGCTTCGAATACTGTAAGTTTTTGGCCTAT
Organism: Zygogramma bicolorata; assembly: GCA_032362365.1. Classification (NCBI taxonomy): domain Eukaryota; kingdom Metazoa; phylum Arthropoda; class Insecta; order Coleoptera; family Chrysomelidae; genus Zygogramma; species Zygogramma bicolorata. The sequence goes on along the minus strand of JAVJAQ010004239.1, from coordinate 1,936,401 downwards.
GCTGACGATTTTAAGATGTTCTCAGAGGTAAAATGCATCTCAGACTGTGACAAATTACAGAGTGACCTGAACAAACTTGAATATTTCTGTAGTAATAACAACCTGTTTATAAACTCAGAAAAATGCCTTTTCATTACATTTACCAGAAACAAAAACGCTTTTGACTATTGAAAGGCACAAAATTAAAGAGATGCAACCAAGTACGTGATCAGGGTGTTATATTTGATACGAAACTCATCTTTGATATCCATGTTGAAGGCGTAGTGAAAAAAACTTCGAAAATACTGGGTTATATCATAAGACAAACTAAACTCATGACTAATCCGCAAGCCCTATTACTCCTTACTATGCCTACGTATTTAGTAGATTAAATTTCGTTACATCCATCTGGAATCCTCAATATAATAAATATATTGATAGGCTTGAAAACGTCCAGGACAAATTTTTGGAATATTTGTTTTTCAAAACACACACCCCTTTGTCTGATGGTTTCTCCGTTACTTGCACTAGCTACAAATTGTTATCGCTCAAGAACCGAAGAATCATGAATGATGTATTGAATCCTCACAAAATCCTCATTGGAAAAATAGACATTCTTTTGAAGATAAACATAAATACACCGTCAAGGTCCTTGAGAAAATTCTATATATTCGATAATTCCTTCAAAAATACCAACTCCGCTAATCACTCACCAATTTGCAGAATGGAAAATACTTTCAAGAGATACTTTCATGAATACGATTTATTCAATACATCATTCACCCTTTTCAAGAACTGTGTAAAACGTCTTCTCTTGAGTGACTGTTTCAACCCATGACTAGATATACTCGCTTTTGTATAAACTATTTCTCACAATAATTGTATAAGTAGGTTGTCTGTAATGCTATTTTATTTATTATCGAAATCCTATCAGTGGATACTGTTATGGGCTTCTAGCCTGTTGTATTCCCAAATTAATAAATGAATAAATACCGCAGAAGTTGCCTGTGAGTACCGGTAGAGCAACGAGTTGGATCCACGCCGCGCCGTTCATGATAGACTTGTAGATATTAATAAAAATAATAATAATATTTATTTCACCAGTTAAAAAGTACAATGCAGAAGCAAAAGCAATTGCCAGTGTACAATGACTAGGAAAAAGTCAGAGAGTGTTAAAATGAGAAAGACAGAAAACAAGTTTTTTCAAAAAAATAGGGACAAACAGAACAAATATACAATTGTATGAATAAATATACTACATAAATAATGTTGATTCGAATTACATCGTCGACAGTTTTTTCTTTCTCTTTCAACTTTTTTTTCATTGTTTTGTAGGTTCCTCTAATTTTTGGAATTTAAGGAGCATGCTACTTCTCAGTTTCAGTTCTTTAATAAACACTGATTCTCAGTTTTATACATGAATTATGTGAAATGACTCGTTTTGTGAGGAAGGCGGAAATATCATACGTATAACATGAGGGTAAAGTGCCTTTTTCCTCTCTCATTTTCATCCTCGGGAGGAAAGGAAGCACTTTTCTCCCCTGTTATACAAGTAGGTATTCCTTTTCAAATGTTGGCCGAATCACTATAACCCAGTCAAATAATATAAAATAACAAAAATGTCACAGTATCGAACATTGTCCTGATGAATGGAAATAGTATAACCCAATTACGTTAAAAAAAACTCCAAATGAAATTAGTATATAAACGATCGATATACCAACTGAACCGGATGGAAATCATAATTCACTCTGCGGTGGAAAACAATGTTGGCTCATTGAGTTATAACGATATTAAAACATGCGAAAATGCCTAGAAGTTCAGCATTAACAAATTAGAACATTGGCTTTGCGGCAAAACGGCCATAATTTGTGGGGTCGTCTCCGATTTCACTGGGGGAAAGTTTCTCACGCGATGTTTCTGATAGAGGTTTCGTGGGAAAATGAAAAATTATAGTGTCGCAATTTCATATGTTTCGCAAGGCTTTGCTTCTGGGCCCACGCGTGAAAGTGTTTGACAAGGGGAAAATATGGAATAAAATTGAATATAGAATAACTGGGAATGTGGAATTCCAGCCAAATATTCGTTGTGAATAAACTATTCGTGTGGAAAATAAATTGACAAGCAATGAAGAAATGTTACTGATTTTACTTCACTTCACAATCATATAGTTGAGATGTCTTGAAACATTGGTGTTGCAATTCATGCCATATCATTTAGAATTTTACGGCGATACTTTCAAGGATCATATCGTATTCTCGATTCCATTGCTAGATGTCGACAATTTTCACACAGTACCAATAACATCATATGATTCGATGTTAATCTTTTTTTGAGAGATATAGGTTCCACTCCCAGTTGGATTTAATTTCTTCTATAATTCAGTATTTTCTTCGTTTTTTATTCATAGGCGGTTATATCCAATGATGGAATTTTGTGAGCTGGTCACAAGTGCGATCCTCACACTTTTTTTATTGTGGGTAAATAGTCTCATTCTGCAGATATCACTTCCCGTTTATGTGCAGTACCGAAGGATAGCACATAGACCTAAATCAATTTATATACATATTATCATTCACACAAGGATGATAAAACTTGGAAAAATATTTTTTGGATTTTCCTTCAAGAGTAGTAGAGATGGTTTAAGAGATTTTTTAAAACCCATAAATGAACCCTCAACTATCTTAAAGAGTCCTCTTCCTGATGGCCTCATAAAAAAATGTCGGTGCAATCGGCTGTTAGAAATTTCAGAATAGTACGCCCAATAGAAAATTTACTAATTGGCTTATTAGACTTGTTCTGTCCAAAAAGAACTATCTTTTAATTTACGCAGCAACCTGTTGGGGTAGATGGACATCTACCCTTCTACACTCGTATGGATTCCAATATAGGAACCCATTTTGTCAAAATTGTGGTAGGTAACATTAGAATCCCAGAAAACTACGAGGAGAAGATTTATCTACGACAAAATAATCACTTTCAACAGATATTTTGGATATATGTGAGATACGACATTTTTATTCACATCAAGGTTCTTCAATATTTGTAGACTGCATCACAATCAACAGTTTTGCAATAAATCCGAGAGCTATCTGAAGATATACAAAAACTCACAGCTATCACCAGACGTGAATATCAACTACAAAAATATATTTTCAGTTCAAGCGCCTCGAGATGCGATTCTGACTATCATTTATATCAACAAACAACATATCACCTAGTAAAAACTCTCAATATTCATTTAAAATGAGGGTTTGGAATTTGACTATCGCATCTGGGATTAGGAACGACAGACTAACTACCAATAAAAATGAATATTTTCGAAAAATCATTGAAAAATCAGTTACGGACTGTTCGGCGGGCATTGTATATTTACTTACTATAACATGGGATAATACAGATACACGTCTCGCTGCTGATCAGTTGCAATAACTTTTCTAATGGACCGGGCGGCACTAAAATATTTTTGGACCAATTTTTCACAGTCTGGATCATAATTGTAATTTAAAAAATACGTATTCTCCAAAAAAAAGCGCCGCGTGTTACATGGATGCAAGCCTTTTCAGAGGCTGCCTTGCATTCGTTTCACATGAAAACATCGGTCAATGTATAAAAATCATGACGGTATACTGTTTCGAATGATAGAATGGACAATCTTGTAGAGAAACGAGTTAGGGTTTGAATCTAAGATCTATACAACTGGAATAACATCACATAGAGTGACATTATTGAATAAAAAACAGTTTCGAGTAACATTTTTCTGAAATTAATGGAAGATGGAAAAGTGAGAATGACTGCCAGAGAATCAAAGAATATATAAAAAGAAAACACACTCCTCAAAACTCTAAGCGATCCTCAAAAAACTCAGGAAGCAAGTAATTCCCCTTTTTTTGTTAGGATTACCTTCAGGTCCTTCCGGAATATCGACTGATTTATGCTATAAGTCACGGAAGGTGGAAGTTTTTTATATATTTTTATTCCCGTAAACGCAATAGAATCTTTCACTATGGTGGATGTTGGAATGGGCAACTTAAGATGCTGGTCTAGTCTAGTACAGTGACTTTTTTTAGTTAGGAAATAGCTTTTATTTTTGTGCATCATATAAGACGATTCTAGAATAGATAAGGAGAATCAAGTCAGAATTCCGTTTTTGATTTTTTTAAATACGAATTCACTCGAAAGGGAACCCCTATGATGTTCAAGAAACACCGCATGAATCAAGAAACAGTAAATACCAATTGTCATTCACTTTAGATTTTTGTAGTTTGTACACCGATGTTCCAACGAAGTGAGCGACTTCGTGAGCAAAGAATCATCAACAAAACAGGAAGTATATTATTATGTCCCTTGCAGATCATGAGAAGTTGAAGAGAGATCTGCGAGGTTCATTTCATTTCTTGCCACACATGTATCTGTTTGCTTGTTCTTGTAATATAAATACCGAACTCATAGGCTGTTTGCAGCATGCTATTCTATATCTTTAGTGTGAGTCAATAACCTGGTACCCTGTTCATTTGAGAGTATTCTTAATGCATAGCAACCGAATGACAGTTTAATGCTTAGTGTTCTTACATGCTACTCAAATTTCAATTTCTGAGCTATTTTTTTGCCTGAGATTTTTGTGGAGTTTTTGTTATCAATAGCATCTTCTTCCAGCCTCAGTTCCATCAAACGCAATTTCTGGGTTCAACATGAAGTAACACCCAGCTCGTATTTTTTTTGTAGATTATGATTTGTTCGAGCTGTAAAAAAATTGGTCTGAAAAATCTGTTTACGAGAAATCTTTCCAGGTTTGAAGCTTCTGAAATCATCGATGGTTTTTCATTTCAATCACGCCACACTGTTCATCCAGCACGCAATATATGCCCCCCCCCCTCCACTTGTAATACAATGTTGATAACTTGCTAAGTCGCACAAAGCATAATCCCCAAATCCTCTTCATCGCAACACCTCAATTGCGGATGGCTACTTATTATTCATCAGCTTCTTGTATAATATGCAAATAGTGCATTAAACTTAACTTTTCATTCATTCCAAGTTTGGGGAATATCAAGTGAGAAAGCGTGAATGTTTATTGTTTCAAAAGATGATAATTTGGCGCATATTATTTAGAGTTGCCTTGTCTTTTTGTAAGCTGTTCTTGAAGTTAATTGTGATATTATGCAAATGCAGATATTTTCTCTGCGAATTGGTGTTAATTTCCTTTTTCTGGTGAGATGAAGTTGGGATGGCTAGAATGAAAGATGTATTTCGGCTGCAAATATAAATTTAAATGAAAGGAATGGAATTTTCCGACTCGAAATATGTATTTTGAATGTTGTTTGGGAAATATGGACAAAAAAAATTTGAAGAGCATGTCTATATTCTCGTCATTTGAAATGCATAATATTTTCAACAAAGAGGTCCTTCCCAAAGAATTTTTAATATCTGGAAACCAACCGTCATTTGTTCGACCAGAACGCAGTCCTCAAAATAAGTGATGATTCTGTCAATCAATAAAGCATCGTTTCAAATCTTCAATAAACTGATTATTCTTTAGATTTCTATATCTCTTGTAATTGAAAAAGAATCATTGAAATGTCTCGATTCTATTCAGAAAAATGCAATCCGTCTTGTAGGGAATCCTTGGCACACAGACACGCTCACTTCGTTGGAGCATCGTAAAAGGGTCGTGAACTTCTCTCTTTTATAGATACATTCACGGTCGGTGCTCTTCTGAATTGTCATCAATTGTTCCATCTTAGCAGTATCTACACGGATGACCCGACGAGTACAAAATTCCCACCCTTTGTTGTTGTGAGCTTGGAGACCTTTCCTGCTCTGGGATAGAACAGCTAGACTTTGGAAATTCTTGCCGAGAAAGGTTTTTCTGAGGCTCATTATATAATATTATATGAATTCGTATGTCCTGTCCCTTGATTCACGCGGTGTTCTTTGAACGTTACAGGGCTTCCTTTTCGTGTGAATCTGCATATGAAAAAAAAACAGCAGATGACGATTCGACTCAGAAGTTTCCACCATCTGCAACAGATTCAAACTGTATCTTGTCAGATACGTAAATGGACCTCAAGTTATGAACATCCCCTCTTATACTATTATTATCTAACAAAAGCGATATTGAATGCACAAATCGAGATCAAAGTACAGTGCTATTATTATTATTCCCATTACTCAGCAATTCATTTATCTTTTCAGTTTGAACTACATCACCTAATTTTGAGAGATTCTCATTACCAACCTAGGTTTTTTGAACCGCGAACACGAATCTGACGTCAAAACAAGGCGCTCTCTCTTCGGTCCGAAGCTATGACCCTTCGAAGTTAGAAAGAAATATCTCCGCTTCCTTTTTCGCACTAAAATGAAACGATCGTAACACAAGACGGGTAATTTTTTTGGCTTGATTGAGTCAACTTTTCATTGTAATTCCATTTCAGTCCATTTCATTCATGTTTTTTCCATTGTCTTCACATCTAATTGAAAAGTTAGATCAAATTGACGTACAAACTGAAGACATGTCAGTAAGTTTCGATGTAGAAAGTCTGTTCACCAACGTTCCTTTGAACAAAACTTGGAAATTTCCAAATCAAAATTAGCGAATGATGGAATACTGATCAATAGGACAAAATTGAATGTATATGCGATCATGGATATCTCAAAACATTGTACAGAAAAAACGTATTTTCAATTCAAAATTGATTTTTATCAACAAGAATTTGGTATGACTATGGGTTCACCACTTTCTCCAATTATTCTCAGTAATATTTATATGGAGTATTCTGAGGATTCGCTCATAGAAAGTTATCCAAATGGTCCAAAGGTGTGGTGGAGATATGTTGATGCTGTTTCTGCCATATGGAGTCATGGTCAAAATGAACTTGACAAATTTTTGGAACATATCAACAAACAAGAACCAACAATAAAATTCACATCAGAAACAGAAAATAACAATGAACTTTCATTTCTTGATGTAATGATAAAGGAATCGACACGCCATGTAGATACAAGTGTATATCGAAAGAAAACACATACCAACAGATATCTTCACTACACCTCAAACCTCATAACAAATGTCAAGAAGGGCATAGTAAAATGCCTTTATGATAGAACAAAAATTGTATGTAACTCACAAAAAAAAATCAATGATGAGATAAACTTCATAAAATCAGTAATGAAATAAAATGAATATCCAGAAAAATTCGTAGAAAAAAACTTCGACAGAAATTGAAACACAGTCCACAATGAAGACATACAACCTACACATAATACTCATCCTGTATCAAACATTATATCTTATGTCCCTCTTTGGTCTGAAAAGATGATATGGATTGGCAACAGGTTTAATGTTGGAACAACATTCATTTCAAGAAATACTTCAAGGCCAATACTCACACATACCAAACCAAATAACACAAAGAAAAACACAAAAAATTGTATTCATCAAATTCCTTGTTCGTGCGGTCAAAAATATATCGGTATATCGTCTCGACCATTGGAAGTGCGAAAGAGTGAACACAAGATGTACATCAGGAATTGTTTATTATTTTTTTTCGATAGGCAAAATTTGAAATAAACCAAAAGTTGCTGACTAATTGGACATGTTCTATCCAGAAAGAACTGTTTTTCAATAGACGCGGCAACTTTTCGGGGTAGATTGAAAATCTGCCCTTCTACACTTGTATAGATTCCAAAATTTTTTCTTATTTTTTCAGATTGTAGTAGGATACAAACTCAGAAAACTACGGTAAATATTAATCCACCACAAAATAATGACGTTCAAACAGTACCTATAGATATATTGCAATCGATTTCTTTTATAGTTCTTCTGGCGAAAGTGACGTTTGTAAGCCTCGGGAAATACCTTCTTCGACAAGGAGTTTCAAAATTCAGCTGTCCTATTAAAATGATATCCCTGAGCAAGAAAAATTCGACAGGTCTCCAAGCACACAGCGAAGAGGCGGGAATGCTGTACTCGTCGAATCAACCGTATAGATACTGCCAAAGGTGGAACGATTGATAACGATTCAGAAGATCAACGACCGTGAAGATATATTCACACAGGGAGAGAGAGGATATTGCTATGAAGCATAAAAGTGATAAAACTGATAAGTAGATTTTCAGATTCTCTGATCCACCACAATTTGCATTCAATTCGAAATGCCCACCACAAGACATCTATCTTTTTCGGGCCTGACCTTCATCAGCTGTGAGTTGACAAGATGAGTTTGAAGCTCAAGTCTTTCAATATACTGTACATTGAACGTGTTCGAAGTAGTTTTTCCATTTACATATCTGATAAGCCACCCTAAATAGTCTCGAACAAGGTGACGATTTCATATCATCTGCGGCAATACTGCACTACACAGTCTGCATACAAAATTTTGCCACACCAGCGTTCGAAATCGTGTAACAAACATGTGCTCCCAGGCGGGTGAAATCAACCCAAATGACGTCGATCCCCCGGCCTGGGAATAAAATATCGGGTGTATATATCAGCAAACTCAATAAAAATACTTCTCGAGCACGATGACATTTGACAATTCGAGAGCAAGGCTGATAGAGAGTGGATTTTGGACGGTGCGTGACGGGACTCGCGATTGCCCTTCCTATACACTATCAAAGGGAATAAAATATAGTTTTGAGGTTTGGTATTTCCCCGTCCTCGAATACAATAGTCGCCCGAGGGGATTGTTGAACAACCTGGCTTGTGACTAGATTGAAAATGCGGTTCGGGGGATTATTAAAAGGCGAATCTCGCTTTGATCTTGGAGTTGCGAGGTGTTGATTTGACGGGGAATATTTGAAGGAAACAGTAGGTCGAGATGAACAAATGCTCGTCAGAGGTGGGATAGTTTGAAGCGTCTAGTCATCCTCGAAGGGGGATGATGCGAAACAATTTCCTGTTAAGCGAAGAAAATAGCAAGTGGCGTAGTCTGTGTAGAATCGAGTGTTTTTGATCATTATTTCGAATATATCAGTTGTTGTTGTTTGAGTTTCCGAATGGTGGGGTCTAGAACTTCGTTTATTTATAACAACTGTATGGATGTCTGGACCTTTTTTCGTTCGTGATTTGGTGGAAACCTTCAAGATCATTTCGTGATAAGAGTCATATCAACTGACGCTCGAGGCAGCTGCCCAATTGCTTGCCACTTTTCTCATTTTTATATCCTGAAACTTCGAAGTGTTCGCCATCTTTATACATTTTTTGAAATAACCGGAAGGTGATATACAAATATTAATTCTATGGAGTCGTATGAGTGTTGGATTTGAAATCATTATATTGGAAATATTTATAACTTAATACACTACAGAAATGCGAAGAGTGAAATAGATATGAAGTGGTGTTGTGGTTTACAAACCTAAATGCAGCGAATTAATTGAAGTATTCCTACAAAATCGAGAAGAACTGTGCTCGGTGTATCAGTGCTCACTATATAATACTAGTTCTATTTCACTACATGAATTTCCTATTTACGACAAAAAACTTTTTCTCTATAATATAATATTTATTAATATATAGTTAAAGCAAAGTATGATTATATTTATGTAAATGAATCATAGCTTTCTAGTCTGTTTTTTATCCTTTCACTATCCCACAATTAGTCAGTAGAATAACTGCCAAGAAAAAAATTGTATCTCCTTGTTAAGACACATTTTTTCAAAAAGCATGATTCATTCATGATTGGTAAGATTGGAACCTTTGGTGTGAGATCAGTTACCCTAACACCAAACTGATATGACTTGATATTATCAATTTTGTTCTGAAAATGATTACCTTGTTAACGAATTGAATAGTCAGTCAAGTGATATCAGTTCAGCGTTATAGTTTTTGATCTCTACAAATCAATGATTCATTTCACTGATTCATTGGCATTCAGTGCTTCAACTCTTCAAAAAACAAGTTTGGTGCGCTGGAAGTGAAGTACCCAACCTATTTCTTCAGCTTCACTCAGTAATGTATCTCATGAGTTATACAATGATTCGATGAATTGATTTCGTATAGATGCTCTACTAAAGCTGATGTCTGCAAACATAAGCTCCTTTTTTTATGGTTACTTTCTTCCACTCCACATGCAATGATATGCCCTGCTTTAAACACAGCTTCACCCTCTTTAAACGGTCTAGTTCTACTTCACACGTAATCCATAATACTACGTAGCTTCAATTCTATAATAGACATTTTGATCTGGAATGTAGGTAGGTGAAGTCGTTCCTCACGAGTAAAATGAGGCTGCAATACTAGCCAAACATCTAACCACCTTAGCACACAAAGCAACTGAAGACGTTTGAATTGTAATTATCACTCAACAAGTCCTCAAGAATGCAAAACATGAACTAATATTACCATTACTTCAAATGGCCAAAATTTGTTGTTCACCCCAAAGTGAAGCCATCTTGGATTTAGCAACGCCATCTAGCAGTTGACGATTCTCGCCTATAATTTTTCATTTCGATTCATTTTCGAACAACTCTTCGTAGACAGAGGGCGGCAGTGACCGATTTCATAGTCCATTTTTTTAATCTGCCTTCGACAGGATGAATAGTAGAGGCACAAATCGCAATCTGCAAATAAATTATGCGCTGCATGGTAATTAACGTGAAACCAAAAGATTTCGTTCGTTAAGTTCAACAATTTTGATATCAGCCTTGAGGAAGGTAGCAGAGTAGTTTCCAAAACGTCGCAGGAATATGAAATATTTCTAACATTTTTTATTGAATTCATTCTCTTAATCCGCAGAGAATGCGATTCGTATCAGACAATGTAGTCGGGCAATTTAGCTTTTCCGTGATTTCGCAGTCACATATCGGGGCAAATAGATATTTCTTCATTTTTGACGAGGAGAATACCCGAAAAATGAACTTCAATCATTACATTTTGTACCAGTTCCATTGGAAGAGTGGAGATAATTAATGAACACTCTTTAAAAGTATGGAGTGTGTTCCAAAAAACGTAAATTCAGGGTAGTACAACTTTTCTGCAGATAAGTGTTTATTTCAGTCTTGGATCAGTCATCTCGAAAGTCATCTTCGAAGGAAAAACAGTTATAAATTGGTCTTGAGAAATGCTGTAGATAATTTTGTGATCATTCGATGAAATCTTGTAAGCGCTAGTCGACGAAATATATTTTTCATGAAAACGTTTCAAATAAAGCAGAGTTGAAAATGTTGTGTAATATTGTGATGATTTCCACTGAAGGAAGAGATTATATGAATTTCATGGAACATAGGAAAAAAGATAGAAAATATATTTTTTCTCCGATTGACAGCAAATAATAATTTTGTTGACACATATCAATCAGAAAATCATAAATTCTTCACCCTAGGCAGCAAAAGATTTATTCTCAATGGGAATCCAAGACTTCACTGGCAACAAATTCACTCAATATTTTTTGTCATCTCCCTCATTTCTGGAGGCTTCCTTTTTCGCACTAAAATGAAACGATCGTAACACAAGACGGGTAATTTTTTTGGCTTGATTGAGTCAACTTTTCATTGTAATTCCATTTCAGTCCATTTCATTCATGTTTTTTCCATTGTCTTCACATCTAATTGAAAAGTTAGATCAAATTGACGTACAAACTGAAGACATGTCATTAAGTTTCGATGTAGAAAGTCTGTTCACCAACGTTCCTTTGAACAAAACTTGGAAATTTCCAAATCAAAATTAGCGAATGATGGAATACTGATCAATAGGACAAAATTGAATGTATATGCGATCATGGATATCTCAAAACATTGTACAGAAAAAACGTATTTTCATTTCAAAATTGATTTTTATCAACAAGAATTTGGTATGACTATGGGTTCACCACTTTCTCCAATTATTCTCAGTAATATTTATATGGAGTATTCTGAGGATTCGCTCATAGAAAGTTATCCAAATGGTCCAAAGGTGTGGTGGAGATATGTTGATGCTGTTTCTGCCATATGGAGTCATGGTCAAAATGAACTTGACAAATTTTTGGAACATATCAACAAACAAGAACCAACAATAAAATTCACATCAGAAACAGAAAATAACAATGAACTTTCATTTCTTGATGTAATGATAAAGGAATCGACACGCCATGTAGATACAAGTGTATATCGAAAGAAAACACATACCAACAGATATCTTCACTACACCTCAAACCTCATAACAAATGTCAAGAAGGGCATAGTAAAATGCCTTTATGATAGAACAAAAATTGTATGTAACTCACAAAAAAAAATCAATGATGAGATAAACTTCATAAAATCAGTAATGAAATAAAATGAATATCCAGAAAAATTCGTAGAAAAAAACTTCGACAGAAATTGAAACACAGTCCACAATGAAGACATACAACCTACACATAATACTCATCCTGTATCAAACATTATATCTTATGTCCCTCTTTGGTCTGAAAAGATGATATGGATTGGCAACAGGTTTAATGTTGGAACAACATTCATTTCAAGAAATACTTCAAGGCCAATACTCACACATACCAAACCAAATAACACAAAGAAAAACACAAAAAATTGTATTCATCAAATTCCTTGTTCGTGCGGTCAAAAATATATCGGTATATCGTCTCGACCATTGGAAGTGCGAAAGAGTGAACACAAGATGTACATCAGGAATTGTTTATTATTTTTTTTCGATAGGCAAAATTTGAAATAAACCAAAAGTTGCTGACTAATTGGACATGTTCTATCCAGAAAGAACTGTTTTTCAATAGACGCGGCAACTTTTCGGGGTAGATTGAAAATCTGCCCTTCTACACTTGTATAGATTCCAAAATTCTTTCTTATTTTTTCAGATTGTAGTAGGATACAAACTCAGAAAACTACGGTAAATATTAATCCACCACAAAATAATGACGTTCAAACAGTACCTATAGATATATTGCAATCGATTTCTTTTATAGTTCTTCTGGCGAAAGTGACGTTTGTAAGCCTCGGGAAATACCTTCTTCGACAAGGAGTTTCAAAATTCAGCTGTCCTATTAAAATGATATCCCTGAGCAAGAAAAATTCGACAGGTCTCCAAGCACACAGCGAAGAGGCGGGAATGCTGTACCCTAACACCAAACTGATATGACTTGATATTATCAATTTTGTTCTGAAAATGATTACCTTGTTAACGAATTGAATAGTCAGTCAAGTGATATCAGTTCAGCGTTATAGTTTTTGATCTCTACAAATCAATGATTCATTTCACTGATTCATTGGCATTCAGTGCTTCAACTCTTCAAAAAACAAGTTTGGTGCGCTGGAAGTGAAGTACCCAACCTATTTCTTCAGCTTCACTCAGTAATGTATCTCATGAGTTATACAATGATTCGATGAATTGATTTCGTATAGATGCTCTACTAAAGCTGATGTCTGCAAACATAAGCTCCTTTTTTTATGGTTACTTTCTTCCACTCCACATGCAATGATATGCCCTGCTTTAAACACAGCTTCACCCTCTTTAAACGGTCTAGTTCTACTTCACACGTAATCCATAATACTACGTAGCTTCAATTCTATAATAGACATTTTGATCTGGAATGTAGGTAGGTGAAGTCGTTCCTCACGAGTAAAATGAGGCTGCAATACTAGCCAAACATCTAACCACCTTAGCACACAAAGCAACTGAAGACGTTTGAATTGTAATTATCACTCAACAAGTCCTCAAGAATGCAAAACATGAACTAATATTACCATTACTTCAAATGGCCAAAATTTGTTGTTCACCCCAAAGTGAAGCCATCTTGGATTTAGCAACGCCATCTAGCAGTTGACGATTCTCGCCTATAATTTTTCATTTCGATTCATTTTCGAACAACTCTTCGTAGACAGAGGGCGGCAGTGACCGATTTCATAGTCCATTTTTTTAATCTGCCTTCGACAGGATGAATAGTAGAGGCACAAATCGCAATCTGCAAATAAATTATGCGCTGCATGGTAATTAACGTGAAACCAAAAGATTTCGTTCGTTAAGTTCAACAATTTTGATATCAGCCTTGAGGAAGGTAGCAGAGTAGTTTCCAAAACGTCGCAGGAATATGAAATATTTCTAACATTTTTTATTGAATTCATTCTCTTAATCCGCAGAGAATGCGATTCGTATCAGACAATGTAGTCGGGCAATTTAGCTTTTCCGTGATTTCGCAGTCACATATCGGGGCAAATAGATATTTCTTCATTTTTGACGAGGAGAATACCCGAAAAATGAACTTCAATCATTACATTTTGTACCAGTTCCATTGGAAGAGTGGAGATAATTAATGAACACTCTTTAAAAGTATGGAGTGTGTTCCAAAAAACGTAAATTCAGGGTAGTACAACTTTTCTGCAGATAAGTGTTTATTTCAGTCTTGGATCAGTCATCTCGAAAGTCATCTTCGAAGGAAAAACAGTTATAAATTGGTCTTGAGAAATGCTGTAGATAATTTTGTGATCATTCGATGAAATCTTGTAAGCGCTAGTCGACGAAATATATTTTTCATGAAAACGTTTCAAATAAAGCAGAGTTGAAAATGTTGTGTAATATTGTGATGATTTCCACTGAAGGAAGAGATTATATGAATTTCATGGAACATAGGAAAAAAGATAGAAAATATATTTTTTCTCCGATTGACAGCAAATAATAATTTTGTTGACACATATCAATCAGAAAATCATAAATTCTTCACCCTAGGCAGCAAAAGATTTATTCTCAATGGGAATCCAAGACTTCACTGGCAACAAATTCACTCAATATTTTTTGTCATCTCCCTCATTTCTGGAGGAGTAGGTTCATACCGATATTTTTCCACAAAACCGTCAGAAATTTCAATTGTCAAACTCCCACAGGTATGACATAAACATTTCCACAGAAAACAACCATTCCAACACTTGCGATTTCTATCAAATTTGGATTGAATGTATCACTACAAGAAAAATGAAAAGATTGTAAAAATTTCAATAATTTTCAAATACGATATCCTACATATATCATTATGAACAATCATAGAACAAATTATATGAACCGTTAGCTGAGTGAGGTAAAGAATAAACCCCTTCTCTTTGGATAACCCATGTTATTTCAACTAAACACAAAAAATGTTGCTATATATCGATAAAAGCTTCCACTCTGAAACCGTCAGATGAATAAAAAATATATAACTTTCAATAAAATTTACATAGTAATATTTCTTTGTCTGGGCAGTGAAAGTAACCTTAACGAATATGATTATTTTTACAGAGAGAAAAAAAATTTGGACAAGAACTTTCTGACTTTTTATTTCTCCAAGTAAATGTGAAAGAATTTGGCACGTCCATTAAAAAAGTGACATCAAATATTCAGCAAACACACTCCGTTTATATGTGTATATTATATTTGAGAATATTGATACGGTTTTTCTCCAGAAGATGCTAACCTTGTTAGCAAAACTCGGTCGAGTGCAAAACACATCAGTTTGGTGTAAGGGTAATTGATCTCAACAAAAAGTTCCAACTTTTACATCAGAGGTTGCAATCTTTTGCATTGACTTAAAATAACTGTCATATAAAATAGTATGTTTTTCTTCTGACATATTATCTGATTGATTCAACAATATTATCATGATTATATTTCAGTTTTCAAAGTAGCTGCTCAGTGGTTGCTCCCATTGGAAAACTCAAAATTCATCAAGAATATAATTTCGTCTGATGAACCTCCACTTGTCGTCCGAAATCTTGCCTCACAGTTAGTGAAGTTGTCGATAGAATTTTGGACGAAAACTGAACTGCGTTAAATCTCACGTCAACGTTTCCATAATATATTTCATCTTCATTAAGATGATACAATTCAAATATATGATATCATTGTGAAAAAAGATACAAGAGCAATCTTATATTCAGTTCTATTGTTTTTGTTACTGGCATACCGAATGAAAAATCTCGTAACATATTGAAATCAGTGGTGGAATAAGAATTCATTAGAAACGTTGGTTGTTGTTTTTATGAAAAGGAAGATCTCATTAACAAACAAGCATACACATTTCATATACAGAAACTCTTCAAGATCTGTCTGATGAGACGACTGAAAATTGAATGCAGGATCGAATCAAAACATACGGTACTTATGAATAATCGAATAATTATAGAATGGATAATACCCCAAACGTAATTACAAGAGTTCCTACTTGTTTGGCTACATCTTCGATATCTTTGTTCTAGCAAATGACAATATATCATTCTAATTCCAAAAAGAACCCATACACATTCTGTGTACGTAGTGGATATACTGAAAACCTCATTATTCATAAAGAAACAAAATGAATGTTCCCAATGGCTACTCATTTCATTACTGTTTTTAATCTGCTATGCCATTGTTTTAGTCGTAATGCGTTCCTGCAGGTTTTCGAACCTGACATTTCATCTATATCCGCAGCAGACATTTCCAAAGACAGTAATACATTGATCGAAAAGTCTTCCTTTGCCGCTCTAGTTCAACCACATTCATTCAAAGCCTCGCAAAAGAAAAAGATACTTTGGCCAATGCCGCATCGACTTAGAAAATGTCCGACTCAGATGCAGACGAATCTTTTGGCTCAGAAACATGTAAACCACGGCTCAGAAATCCGGAAACACCTACTATTTATGAATTTTCGGTCGTGAAATCTCTCAATCTTGGGCAAATATGTTTATTTTTCAAGCTTATCTCACAAAATGACCTTATTTCTTTTATTTATAGTTGATCTTTATGATGGTGAAAAAATTCTCGCAAGGCCAGCATAAGAATCAACATCGTTGCTTTCTTCCATTCGACCTAAAACCCACCAAATGCCATCGACACGTCGCCATACAGCAAAAAACTTATTGTTGTTAGCCCGAAAATTTCGAATTTCGTCTCTGAAAACGCTCGCATATCATCAAAAGGTACGGATCCAACCAGTAACATCAATAACTGTATTCGGTTCTTGACATCCATTGCTGTCAGTGGAAAAATTTCCGCTCTGGATTCCCCAAATCGCAACATCGCGCCCGTATCCGACGAACTGACATTTTCCGGTTACCGGAGCAACTGTGATGGATTGCACGGAATTAACTGTATGTACGGAGAGGGATACACAAAGTGGGGCGGAAGTAGAGGAAAGCAGACAGTTGTAATAGACACGGGACGGATGGATATCAATGGAGAGGTTGTGCCGGACAAACTCTCTCAGATAATAGTTGAATGATATGCGAGATATGTACCGTTGACATACACTGCGCACATTGCTTTCAACGATGCATGCCGAAACAGATATGGACCTTTCCACCTGGTATTGGGAAAACCACATAAGTGAAAACTACAAATAGAACTTTGTTTTATATCTCTACTAATTTGTCCCTATTTTTTATCTAGAAAAAACAATGGCCGTGATTTTTTTCTATATGTAGATCCACACGAAAGGGAAGCCCTGTAATGTTCCAAGAACATCGCGTGAATCAAGGGACAAGAAATACGAATTAACATTCACTTTGATTTTCTAAAGTTTGTAAGCCTCAGGAAAAACCTCTTTTGGTAAGGAGTTCCAAAGCTCAGCTGTTCTATTGAAGAAAGATCCCTCACTCAGCAAGAGGAGTACTACAGGTTTCCAAACTAACAACATAGGGGTGGGAATTCTGTACTCGTCGAGTCATTCGTGTGGATATTGCCAAGGGTGGAACGATTGATATCAATGCGGAAGAGCATCGACCTTGAAAATATCTATAGAAGAGAGACAAAGTCTTAATAAATGTTAATAAAATAGCAGGTGAACTTGGCGACAATGTGAAACAATTCATCACGAAATCCAGGAATGAGAAAAAAAGACATATTGTCAATGGTTAGGTTATTCGATTTTCATAATTCTGATATAAGGTGCTTTGTTGCTGTTGTTATAGTTTTTATATTCCAACAAACATTCTGTCATGCAATGCTTGTATGTAAGCCATCGTTGAATGATCGACAAGATCATCGATTTATCCTCCTTAGTTTATGCTTGAACATTCGTTCGGATTGCGTATTTATACATACGGAAGGGACGAACTCGATATTGTTGCAACTCGGTACTCGCTTGGCTTATTACGAGTATTTTTTGTTGTTTCACCCAACTGTCGTTCATCTGAATAATGAAAGAACTCATTTGCAAACTCAATTGAATATTCATTACAAAAAAATAATGCTCGAAAATGAACTGACACTGAAAAGCTGACGAGGAATCCAAAAAAGAAGTCCAATAATTCACAATATATTGCTAACCAGCAGGATTGTAGAGGAGATGTGCTGCATTCCCAAAAATGTTCTCGAACCGTTTCTGAAGAGCGATCAATGAATACTGACTGATTTACTGAATACTAAATACCGAATCTTGACCTTCCTCAATATTTATAAAGATTCATATGCTGAGGTTGCAAGTTTGCTCTGGTCACAGTACTAAGGTAAAATACCTAGCGCGCATCCATCGAAGTTTGGGAATTTCGAGATTTTTTTATATTCCTATATCCTGTAATCGTATCAATGATGTCTATAAACTTTGAGTATCAAAATATGGAATCGTAAATACTGAGTGTTTCTGTTTTAGAATATTGATGTTGAGGTTGAAACATCTCTCAATTCATCTATTTGTTTGAATCGATTTGAATGAATTAATGACAACTTTCCATATTTGACATTATTGGTCAAGAAATGGGTCTTTTTACACTATTTTGGATTATACCCATGAAGGAAATCCACTATCAACGAACAGAAATCATCTCCAGTATTGATACGTGACGTTCATCCATCAAGTGATCCTAAAAAAAATATACCAAGAAAAAGATCAAAACCATGGAAAGGGTCCAGGTATCTATCATCTGGATTTGCAATGACAGCTGAAAGGTAAGTTTCTTCATCGATTCGATAGTGGGCTTCCCCTTCATATTGCTTTTCCAATATTAAGCACATACAAAATCGTATTTATATTAAATGTTACCCTATATGAGAAAAAATCATACTCCGCTGATTGTACTGTTTTCAAATGCCAATTTGCAGAGTTATAGCGATACATCAGGTTATTGAAATTTCAGAGACACTTCATCTGGAAATTTTTGTTTTTTCTGCAGTAGTAAATAACTGATCTCATTTCAGTATTGGTATTGTGTTTTATGAGGTGAGTACTATAAAGCAAAAGTACTCATGATTACTGTTAACTATTTTTTTTGTTCTTCAATAGAATTCGACCTAATCAATGAATCATCTAGTCTGTTACACTGAGGTTCGATACCAGTTGTCTCCATCCTTGTCGTATCGAATCATCGTGAATTTACAGGGTCGATCAGACCTAAATCGGGTTTTGGAATAAACAAATAGTCGTAGTGAGAAATGCAGATTCCTCATTTTACTCTTGAGAAATGTACAACTGTACTCATCAGTTGCACATTGTTCATTCCACGACTGGAAGATTATCCAATATTTTTTAGGAATTAGCTTACTACCCGAACTATTGATGTATATATGGCTTAGGTACTGCGTATTTGAATGATTGCTATGTATTTTTTCCTTTTATATCTGAGACGTTTCGTACTGGAAAAATTATTGATGGTTTGGAAATGAAGAACTAACTGAAAGTGGAAATCCAAGCCAGTATATTGATGATAAGTGAATATTTTCCGGGTGGAATCTCAACTGATCCTGTGATCATATCTCAATATTCAATGCAGATAATATACGTTTCTCTAGGCCAAGTTAACACAGGGTGTTGAATAACAGCCATAAGCACGATATTTCGATTAAGTTTTGATAGATCATCCAAATCTGCCTACGAGTATCTTTCTGACTTTGAATGTCTAGCCATCTTCGTCTCTTGCCCTATCAACACACCAATACAGTACAGTTCTGTTGTTTGTAACAAACTGACATGACTGACATGATATTATCTTTTTTCTACTACCACTAACCGTTCTTTATGTATTTGACAACTTTTGGGTTATGGCTCATTCAGAATTCAAGTAAATTCTAAATTAATGGCAGCCGCTTCCGGATGTTTTGATTGTAAAATGACGGGATATGTAACACTGAACCTGATAAATGTATTCTTCTGACTACATTCAACTGCCAAAAATGGAAATTCGGCGATTTTATGCTCCAAATCCTCTGTGAAATTGAATTGAAAATTATATTTTTAGTAATTTCCGTTCGAGGATTGGTAGTGAAACTATACTATATCCATCCAACAAAGAAAGTAATCCAAACAACGATAGATGCGTGATCAACGCGTGATCGAAGTGTGATCACCACATACATTCGCATCTATTGGCTAGAATAAACACGCCTCCTCACGCTGGCCAATCGAAATCAAATGCAATCGACTGGTGGAATTGGCGCTACAGCGCCGGAGTAGTCAGTTACGTTTCAACGCTTGTGGTGTGTACGTAAATGGTATTTTGAATTTGAGATTTTTGAAATGAGTACTGATATGGCTGAAGAAACTGCCAATATGTATCCCAACAGTCCACTCAGAAATAGACCAGATAACTGCACCATAAAAAATACAATGTCGGTCATTACTTAGTGCGACTTTGTACGAGCAGCCTTGTCTGAGTGATCATGTGCACAATCCGTGATGTTTTGGATCACTCCTTTGCTTGGATGGACAGAGTAAAGTTATATCCTTGAATCGACAAGCTCTCTCAACACACTTGCTGTCATGACTTTCCGTCTCGTCGATCATTCAAAATGGGTTATAACGAAAAAAATTGTGGCATATCACCAAAAATTACTGCACAAGCATAATGGGAGGAGAAAAAGTAGAGTACGCAACTCGAGGATAAGGCTAGTTACGTGCACTCGCGAATTACCGCACTCGGCTAACGCCTCGTGCTCAAAATTTTTCGCTCGTGCGTAATAGGCTACTTATTCTCCTCGTTACGTAATATTACATGTTCTGATGATCCCTGTTGTCTAAGAAATATAATGTGATTCTCGAACGAAGAACATCCTACCGACTGGCACTAACGAATCTCAAGCAGCTGAATAAATATACTATTGCGTTCATTCTACCACAATGACAACCATCCAGATTATTTTTTCGGAAGTACTGAAACAACAGAAAGGCACATCGTTACCTATATCTATGTCAACCGAGCGTGATTAGAATAATTGTGTATCAAAACAAATACGGCTCACGCGATATGAATTTGTAATTTTGATCATCACAGTAGGTTCGAGCTGAGAGTTGCATGATGTTATTCCAAATCCCGCCTATCTGGATGATTCTCAGATTATTCTTCCTGGAACTGTATAATTTCAGCTAAATCGTTGGCAGGTTGGTCGATCTCGGGGTTCATAAAGGGAAAAGCGAGCCCATGAATTTTAACCCATGTGGCACTACGGGAATTTTCAAGTGAATCATTGAATTCGTGTCTTCATGGAGTCCATCGCAATCCAGTTTTTCCAGCCATGGGCGTAGAGTGAAGATTGTTTGGGATACGATACGATATTCATAATGGAATTCATATAAATACCACACCCTGTTTGTATCTAGTTACATTCCGTATGAGAATTTCAGTTTGAAATTCTGTACCAGAAAAAGTTCACGCCACATGATATAGCCGGCTACACATGATATCAGCAGTATTCATTTAGATTATAGAAATATGGTTGAATTCCGACTGAGTCAGCATGTTCACTAGTTAGCCGTTGATGTCATGATTTTTTTTTGCAGAAGAATTGAATCCTCATATCATCTCGTAGGCCAGCTTTGGTGTCCCAAATTGTGTAAGATGTTGGATATCCTTCGTTGGCATTCATTATATTGCAGGTGAATAGGCATGTTTCCAGCAGAATGAACACCCATTCTAGGGGCAGCAGTTGATAGCTACGAATGTTGTAGATATGAAATGTCAAGATGATCGCAAGTATCTTGAAGAGATCAGTCGACATTCCAAATGATAGGTTGCTGAAAGCGTGAGGAAAGCATTACTCACTTCAAGAACTCAAGAAGGTTCAATTCAATCCATCATACAAATACCAATCAACATCATACTTCAACAAAATTGACATATTCGAAAAAAAAAATGAAAATCGAGGAAAGAATGATTCATTTTGATTATTTCATAGTTTCTTACTTCATTCAATACAGTTTTCTCGTACTACATCATCAATCAAGCCACATGGCTCTAAGAAGACTCCATAATATCTGTGAATGATGAAAACATAAAATGTTTTAGAAGAAGAGCAAGAGATTGTTTCTGTCGTGGGAAAATGCAAAGAAAGCTGATGTTGAAACATAGAAACTCATTACACTTTGTCGGCTAATTAAAAGCAACTTCGGTGGCGGCATTTACATTTGCAGAGACAAAACTTATTTGGATCCCAAAAAGCTACGTATTTAATTGGGACTATATAAATAGTCGAACGTAAATGACGAAAATTTGATTACATTTGCAAGTATAACTCTAATTCGAGAATGAACTTTCTCTCCACGGAATTCAAGCTTGGTGAAGTTGGCGTCTTTAGTATTCTTGGATGGTTCGGGCGCTAGCTAACGTGTGGAGACGTGTTTCCTCGTGATGTGGCAATTCCGATGCGGAGCCTCTTGAGTATCCAAATGAAAGAATTCAGTTTCCTACTTGCATATTAACTCCAGAGTTGTTATCTCTACAAGGAAAGTCGCGTTGTTCCTATTGAATTTTGTTCCATCACAGATTGGGATTGGCTACTAATATGAACAATGTATTGCTTTATTAGAAGTATTTGATCAGATGAATACTTCCTTATCATGTTTTCACAATCATTCGGAAAGGTGCTTGTTTCTAGCCTATTTCCAGATTGTAAATTGATCAATTGTTCACTGAGAAACAAAAAGCAGAAAAAATAATAAACATCTTCCAGAACTAACACATTTATTTCCAAAAATGGTACGTTATCGTTTTATCAGCCAATTGCTCAAGTACAGGGTTCAGAGTCATGTTCGATAGTCATTTTTTTGTGATGAATGGATTCCTCCGTCGAGATTTTTTGGTTCTTAAACTTCCACAATCTGAAAAAAAATTGAATTATTATTGGAATCTATACAATTGTAGAAAAGAAGATTCTTAATGTATCCCAATAAGCTGCGTTGATTAAGAAGTTTTTTCTGGATGGATCACGTTCTATTAGTCAGGAATTTTTTGTATGTCTCGAATTTTCCTATTAGTCCAGTCTATGACCATTGTCCCGTGTATTTATCTCATACAGCACCGATTCGCATGAAAATTTGGATTCAGGATCTACATACCCTCTTTCTCAAAATCTACCATGTGCCGAGGGTTGCTTTCTCCCTGGGGGTGAATGCCACCCCTTCTTGGGGGTGAAATTTTTTTTATTGGAAATAAGTGCGGAAATCAATAGATTGACTAAATCTAAGCACTTTTTGTTCAATGAAGTTTTTTCTGAAAAGCAATACTTTTCGACTTATTCGCGAGTGAAATTGTCGGTTTTCAGGCAAAAAAACACGTTTTCAGATCCTTTTTCGCGAATAACTGGAAAAATATGCATCTAATCGAAAAACCTACAGGAAGCAAAATTATAGCTTCTGAAAAAACAAAGGCGATCGTTCATTTGTGATGTATGCAAACCCACTACAAACTGAATGATTGCTTGTTGAAAGTTGATTTTTTTTTTCTGCAGGGTGAAAATAGGGTAAGATATGGCCAGTTAAATATTGTGAGGGTTCGTGCCAAGTACCTTTTTTGAGCCCTTTCAGCGTGAACCTTTTCAAAAAAATGTTCTGAAACAAAAAATAATGTGAATGAGCTGAGCGAGTTATGGGAAAACAACCATGAACTATTTTTGTAGAAATTAGAGTATGTACATTAGAAGAATTGGTGATCTTTCGCTGAATTACGTATATGTTTTTTTTTTCTTTTCAATTTCAATTTTTTTCAAAACTACTCACTTTCAATTAATGAAAAACTCAGAACTCATTATAGGAATGAAGTATATTATGGAGTTACAACGATTTTTTTCAAAGGGAGTGGAAGAGAAGATGAGTTATTCACCATTTTTTTTTTTCAACGAAAAAATAGGATTCAACATTATTTCCTACATACCTCGGTCAGTTTCGATGCTAGAGAAACTTTCATAGATAACAAAAATGAAGGATTCATGAAGGACTTCAAAAAAGGTCCAATAAGTTTTTCCCGAACAATGCATTGGTTTTTGGTTATTGTACGTAGAAACTTTTCATTTTGGCGTTTGAAAATACCAATCAACTTCCAACAAGCAATTATTCAGTTTGTAATGGGTTTGCATACATCACAAGTAAACGATTGCCTTCGTTTTTTCAGAAGCTACAATTCTGCTCACCGCAGGTTTTTATATTAGATGCATATTCTTCCAGTTATTCGCGAAAAAGGATCTGAAAACGTGTTTTTTTTGCCTGAAAACCGACAATTTCACTCGCGAATAAGTCGAAAAGTATTGCTTTTCAGAAAAAAGTTCATTGAACAAAAATTACTTAGAATTAGTCAATCTATTGATTTCCGCACTCATTTCTATTAAAAAAAATTTCACCCCCAAGAAGGGGTAGCATCCACCCCCAGGGAGAAAGCAACTCTCGTCGCAGGGTAGATTTCGAAATAGAGGGTAAGTAGAACTTTTATCCAAATTTTTATAGGAATCGGTGCGGTATGGGATATATACACAGTTCACACTTTTTTCACCGTCATAGACTGGAGTATATCAGAAAATACAAGAACTAATATTTGTCAATACTTCTCGCTGGCGTTTCTGGAACCAAATCCGCTTCCGTTACCAGAACTCTTTTACAAACATTTTTTTCGTTCGTTTTTTGTAAATTTCAAAGATTTGAGATTTGACATATGTCTTTCAAGAGTGGCAGCTAGGCGCTATCTATGTCAACCGAAGTGACTGGGATGCTAGCATCAGCAGACAGCATGATAAAAGCAGACTCCTTTAACTTTCGTCTCCTGCCCGTCTACACTTGTATATATTTCAATATTATTTCTAATTTTTCCGATTGTGGTAGGTTGGGAACCCAAAAAAACTACGAAAGAAGGTTTCAGAGATCTCGTCACTCATGGTTAGTCCACTCCTATTGTCGAAATCGCCTTTAATATTCTAGTTAGTTATCCAAGCGTTGCTACTTGCAGCATCATCATGAAACCTAACGGAAATTGATGAGATATGATTGACATGTCGAACGTATTCCTCAAAACTAGAGAATTGTTAAATGAATATGTCAACCTTCACGTAAACAAACGACATTTATTGAGAATGACAATAGTGATATTTGTGAAAGCGTGATTGTGAATAAATAAGTGTACAAATCTTGACAAAGGACGAAATTTTTTCTTTTCGTAGTTTTCTGGGCTTGTAAATCACTACAATCTGAAAAAATAGGTATCAATATCTATACAACTGATTCTTGGGTGTTTTCCGGGTTTGATGGCCGTGGTCTACAGGTTTTTATTCCTGACGTTTCGCCTACGACTATGGTAGGCATTATCAAAGTCTGTGAGGTAACGGACGCAATGATCTTGTTCTCACAGTAGATACTACTTTATTGACGTTATGATCGGCTTTATACCTGTTCTCCTGTTCGACGTCCGATACTATCGTGTTGGAAATGGGCGTGGCTTGTTTCCTCTTGACTGGTTTGGGTCGTGTGTGCTTTAGAGCTGGTAACCAGACTTTGTTGATGTGTATGCCTTCTTCTTTTCGGTTGAAATTGTCTTTATGTTTGTGAATCTCTATCGCTTCTCTGTGTAACCTGGGATAGTAGCTCTGCGTTCTGTCAATCACTTCCGTTTCGTCAAATGCAATCGCGTGATTGCCTTCTCCGAGTGCATGCTCGGCTACTGCCGACTTGTCTGACTGTCCCAGGCGACAATTTCTCTTGTGTTCGGAGAGCCGTGTCTTGATGCTTCTTTTAGTGGTTCCAATGTAGACTGATCCACAGCTACACGGGATCCAGTACACACCTGGTGTTGCCCACGGCTCTCTTGGATCTTTGGCTGACCTTAGACTATTTCTAACGGTTCGTGTTGGCATCAGTATTTCTTTCACATCGTGTTTTTCCAGCGTTCGTCCTATGCGATCTGTCACACCTCTTATATAGGACGAACGCTGGAAAAACACGATGTGAAAGCAATACTGATGCCAACACGAACCGTTAGAAATAGTCTAAGGTCAGCCAAAGATCCAAGAGAGCCGTGGGCAACACCAGGTGTGTACCGGATCCCGTGTAGCTGTGGATCAGTCTACATTGGAACCACTAAAAGAAGCATCAAGACACGGCTCTCCGAACACAAGAGAAATTGTCGCCTGGGACAGTCAGACAAGTCGGCAGTAGCCGAGCATGCACTCGGAGAAGGCAATCACGCGATTGCATTTGACGAAACGGAAGTGATTGACAGAACGCAGAGCTACTATCCCAGGTTACACAGAGAAGCGATAGAGATTCACAAACATAAAGACAATTTCAACCGAAAAGAAGAAGGCATACACATCAACAAAGTCTGGTTACCAGTTCTAAAGCACACACGACCCAAACCAGTCAACAGGAAACAAGCCACGCCCATTTCCAACACGATAGTATCGGACGTCGAACAGGAAAACAGGTATAAAGCCGATCATAACGTCAATAAAGTAGTATCTACTGTGAGAACGAGATCATTGCGTCCGTTACCTCACAGACTTTGATAATGCCTACCATAGTCGTAGGCGAAACGTCAGGAATAAAAACCTGTGGACCACGGCCATCAAACCCGGAAAACACCCAAGAATCAGTCACCTCCGGCCGTGAAAGTTTACGTTCTTTGATCAATATCTATACAAGTTTGGGTCAGAAATCTCATCATTTTTGACATTCGACGAGAATGGTATCCTGTTTCATTTGGAGACAAAATGTAATTTTGCTGGGCAAAAATAGAAAACGACGATGGGAAGTGCAAGAAATTCTTTTTGTTCGAATACCACATGCTATAATCTCTTCGAACGGATTTTGATTCATGAACCAACTCAAACTGATTGGGGTAGTTTTTTTTTCTCTAATCTAATAGTTATTAACCGTCATCACCAATCGTAAACATTCCAAAAATAATTTCGATTCGGTGATCGTATCCGAACTCACTTTCAGTTCTCAAAGAATCACACTGCTTCTAGGAATCGCAGTTCGAAATGTGTGGCACTATTGATCATCAGCTCGCATGCAAGTTTCCACTTTGGAGGTTCGTTTTTAGGAATAGTAATTCTTGTAAATTCAGCTGCTAGGCCAAATGACATTTCACAGCTTCCATTCGGATAGTGCTCTGAAATCTAAGTGAGCGCTGAGTTCCAACGTCAGACATACTCTGAAAATTGTTATTTGTGAGATACGTTGAAAAAAATCAAATATTCCAAGTCATACGACAGTATGTGCATCACTACTGGAGTTTGAAATCTCACAAACGTCAATATATAATTCAAACAGAAACTCACATCCAGCTTGCACTGAACACAGAAATACCATTTCGATATTCTACACACGTCATATTAACGTTTGTGTTGTCAGAAGTTTCAATAACATGCTAATTTATGACAATCAGTTAAGTCCGTTTGGTTGTATCCCAAATTCACATACATGTTACTCGATGTTATAAGAAACATGATTATTTTTGATTGGAACATGATTCGGTTATTTCTTCCCATCAGTTACTCTATGGATAATTCCTAATTTCTTGATTTAACTTCTTTTCTCCACTTCGATTTGAAGAAAATATAGACCAATATCAGTTCCATGTTACTTAATGGTAATGGTTATTCTAGTGTTATTGGTAAATTGCTGTCAGTCTACGTAATAGTTATTCGCACATCAAGGTCGCAAAATGCTTTTTCGCGTTCCGAAGGAGAGATTATCGCCAAGGCTGTTAGGCCGGGGCAAGATAATCTCGAGGTGGCGAAAATTTTGCCGCCTCATTATAGACAGCATATCAACACTGATATAGAAAACTACACTGATATCGTCAATAACATAGGGTTGTTCCTATGGAAATGATATATTCAGCAATACCAATGTTTAGTTTTCCAGCAGTTACTCTGGGCTACGGCCGTCACCCTGGGTAACGACCGCAAAATACTATTCTTTGGCCTCTGTTCCGACTGCGAAATTCTTGTTTGACGTCTGGTTGACGAAAAGTATTTTTTGTAAATGTGTTAGGGAATATCATAATTTTTACACTCATTCCAGATACAAAATGTTGTTTATTTTGTCACTTGCTTTCATTTTGTCACTCATTTTATCAAAGAGTGACAAAATGAAATCTCATTCTGTCACTCTTTGATAAAATCAGATTTCATTTTTAAATACACGTACCTACATATTACAACAAATCCATTTATTTCAGAATACTGACATGAATTGAACACAAAGTTCTATTTGAAAATTACTGTTGTTCACTACAGAAACTAAACGTACAGTTTTGAAGCGTATTGCCACGGGATACTGGTGCGTTTTCTTCATTACTCGTATATGATATGTCATCCCCATCATTGTTAACAAACAGAGCCGCGTTTAAATCCATTGTATATCAGCACCATCATCTGACAGTAACGTTGCTGACGATTTGCGCAATGCATGGCTAGTGTATAATTCAGGATTTTGCAAGCCAAGTAATGTCGCCATTTTTTTTTGGGATGTTAGAAAATGTGTTGATGCCAACAGGTTGAATGGTGCATGTTCCGTTTCTTTATCTGAGGAGATATCGGTTGTTTTTTACATGATTTGGACGCATTTGGATGTATTTTCGGACTAGTACAATCAGATTCATTCCAGCAATATCACCTTCGGTTATTGTGAAAATTCTCTCAACCTTTGTCTTCGTATCTGGAATGCTCATTTTAATAAAAGAATCGCAGTCACTAACATCCTTGGGGCGCATATTCAGTAATTCATTTCTTCGGCAACCTCCTGCTATGCCAACTATAAAAATTACTTTCAAGCCTGAATAAATATGATCATCAGCTTCTATTAGAAATCTACTGAAATCTTCCCTATTGAAAGTTTTCGATTTTTTTGTCCGATATCCTTCCGCATTCCTTTTCAAAAAAGCAATCAGAACTGTAAAATTACTGACATCCACATTTTTATTGACATAGATTGTTGTTCGTAGAATAGTGACTCCACATCGTCGACGGTTTGAATACTTCTGCTTGGTATGAGAAATAAGCAAGAAGAACCTTTTCTGATATCGCTTTTTCAGTATTTATTTTCTTCACTCCGCACTTCTTTTGGAAGTTATAATGAGCTGTTTCATACGCTGCTTTTGATTTACTTGGCAGAAAATTTGCTACAACGGCTTTGCAGCTTCTTCAACGTCTGAAGTTAGGGAATCAGACTCAGATTCGCTCATTTTCAACAACAAAACTAACAAATTAATGAAGGCGATTATTGTGACAAATATGTTTTGACATTTGAGCTTTGTTATAATGGTTATCTCCATAGAAATAAACAAGGATGGCTTTGATACTATCAAGCAGAAATAGGCCGACGTTGAATAAACCAAGTAAAATAAATTCAAAATGGAAATGAAACTGCATTACAAAAAATATTGTATATAAACGATGCAAAACACCTTACTTTTTGCAAATGATGAGTTGGATCACTCGCTTCGCTCGTGATCCAAACTTCACATCTGGTGCAAAAAACAAGTTCATTTTGTAACTAGTTATATGAATAGCTATTTTCTACTCCCATTGATATAAACCGTTCAATAAGTGTTCGACAATTGTTAGGTATTGACTCATTTAGAGCATACGTGTATCCTGAAATTCTGGGGGCCGCTTCTGGAAGTTGTTCTGTAAAATGATGTGTAACATTCAACCTCATGAATTGGATCCCTTGACTACATCTAACTATTAATCCAGCGATTTTTGCTGCATATTCTCTGTGAAATTGAATTGGAAATGATATCTTCAGGAGATTTATTTGTTCAACAGTTTGTGGATTGCTGCTGTATCTATACTATATCCATCCAACAAAGATAATAACCCAAGCAACGACAGATGCGTGATCAAGGCGTGCTTGAAGCGTGATCATCACATACATTTGCATCTATTGGGTAGAATAAACACGCTTCCTTACGATGGCCAATCGAAATCAAATGCAATCAACTGGTGGAATTGGCGTTACAGTGTAGGAATATTCAGTTACGTTTTAACGCTTGTGGTGTGTACATATATGGTATTTTGAGGTTCAAAATTTTTGAAATGTCATTTACTGATACGGCTGAAGAAACTGCTGATATGTATCCCTACAGTCCAAATTTTGGTCGTTACTTATGGCGACTATGTACGAACAGATTTATCTGAGTGATCACGTGGACAATGCATGATAATGTTTTGGATCACTCCTTCGCTTGGATGGTCAAAAGAGAATTGAGAAAAGATATTCATCAAAAAATTTCAAGACCCTTTCAAAGCTCTCAGAAAGTATCAAAAAACTGCGTGAACCTGTGCATATTCCATCATTCCTGGTTGGCCAGGATAAAACATGAAACTTTCGAATGAAACAATTATAAAAATAATAATAGAGTTTCAGCAGTGGTTGTTCTTCAACTAAACCACGTCAAACCTGGAGTGTACCAGAAAGCATTGACAAAAATGAGTCAAGCTCTCAACTCAATGACAGCTGCCGAAGTAACCCGAAGCTTCCCAAGAACCGAAAGAATTCACATGAACCCTATGATTATAAGCAAAAGTTGGCTTTAATTCCAGTGTATTTCCCGGCACACGAATTGAAATAATCAAATGGGCCACTGAGAGGCTGGCAAAAGTTGTCGGAAGCATCATAGGAATGTTTCTGTTCTGACTTAGGACGGTTCTGAAAGTCGAACTGTAATATATTTCTAGAAAGCTTGCCCAAATCTTTCCAGCCTTCAACTATGCAACTACTTCAACCCTTCTGGAACCGTCTCCAATCAAAACAAACCTTGTGCTCCGGAGTCTCCTGATCAGTACAAAGCACTATTTTGGGGGATCTGAAAATCGAAACTAGACAACTCTTCAGATTCTGTCAAGAACGTGCTGTTTCTAGACAATGTTGGAATTATGCGTTCTCTGAATTAAGGTACAGCACTGTACAGTAAATCAGACACAAGAAAGAACGAAGTCTCGAAAAGGTCTAAGGTATTGTGATCATGGTTTTCTACAAACTATTGAAGGTGATCAGTTTTTCTGACACCAAAGTATGAAAATGTTATTATTTGTCAAGACGCTCATTACCAATCATCTCGGCATCTTCAGGAGGAATAAATATAGTATATCAGTACTGAGAATTGAGGGTGAATATTCTTTATTGACAGTTTTGATTTTTATACAATGGGTTTCCGATTGAACCATAGACGAACAAAAAGACAGATTACAATTCCATAATACAGATCAAGGAAGTCATATGACTCACTACGAATCATGTTTTATAGGATGATGTATATATACGGATCTCTTCGAAAGAACCCAATGCCAATAAGTGAATTCAATGGAACCAATTGTCATGATGTTTTTCCAATTATTTTGAAGTTTCCTGAAGTGGAAATGAATTCCTCTTTCATTTCGATTGTCAATCTATTCAATTCTTCATTAATTTCTCCACATGAGATTCTGTTATAAATTCATGCTTTCCTAATCGTGACACCACATTTCATGAATTTTGGATATTGTGTCCTGTTATTCTGGGAGAAAACAATCGTCCACGGCTTTTGTATATAATACAGGGTCTTTCACGACCAGCGTTCGTTAGGAATATATGGAGAACGATTCAAAATAAAAACTTTAAATTTTGTGGTACTGGGTTTTACAAAATGGCCTTCTCAACTAAAATATTTTTAACTTTCGGTCTCTTTCCGTTATACCGGAAGTTGCGGTCAACTTCCTTATTTCAAATGGAGCACCCTGTATTTCATCACATTTTTCAATTTTTCATCACATTTCAGGCCCACTTTCTATAACAATGCTTATACCCAAATTTTTTAGTTTTCGAGATATTAATTTTTTTCTAAAAAATTTGACAGTTACAGCACCACTCCGAAAATATCATAACTCATAGACAGTAACAGTTGAAAATTTGAAATTTCACAGAATCACACCTTAAGCATCAAGTCATGAACAGGTCCTTCGAATTTTCGAAAATAATTCACAGGGTGGTCGAAACTTCCACCTTAAATATAACATCGAGAAAACTGATGAAACACGATTTTTCCAAATGGAAACCATACACTATTCTATCATTTTTGGATACTACGTAAAAAAGGTATCAAATTCATGGATAATGTCCTATACCTAAACTACACCCCTGGCAAGATATATTCGATTTTGGAAAATATTTGAAATGTAAATCATTCGAAGCAAAACCAAACCAAGAAAGCTTTGAAAACAAATGAAGTTACAACAAATATGTCGAGATTTGATGTCATATAATTGACGTGTATTTCGTAGTTTCTTATTTGTGTGCAAAATATCTCGTTTGGGGTATTCTAATGAAGATTTCCTGAATTTGATAATCATTCATGGTGAATGCAATGAGATAATGGACAGAACTTGTCATATTTTTGCAGAAAGATTGCCAAATCTACACAGACCCAATAAAAATATTCTGAGAAGACTTCTTAGAAACTGCCGTGATTTCGGATCTTTTTCGTCTGTCATCAACAAAAAAAAACACTCGTAAACAATGAGGACATCGAGATTGTAGTTTTGGCCTACTTCATAGCCTATCCAGAAAATTCGTTGAAAGACGCAGAAAAGTCACTTAGAATTTCATGTTCGTCAATAAACCGGATTTTAATCAAACATAAGTGGCGTCCCTTCAAATATCACCAGGTTCAAAATCTGAAACCTCACGACTTACCTGCACGAGTGGAATTCTGCGAATGGTTTCTTATCAAGATACAGGAGGACCCTGAGTTCACGAAGAACATGATATGGACAGATGAAGCCAAATTTTCCAAGAGTGGTATGTACAACCGCCATAATAGTCATTTTTGGGCATCAGAAAATCCAAAGCTCGTTCGTCAGCGCAACTTCCAGGATTCATGGAGTTTCAATGTTTTTTGCGCTATAAAGGAAGACCGAATTTTATGTTTATATCTTTATGATGAGAATTTGAATAGCGATAGATATTCGCATATAATTAGGAATGTGGTTGGTGAATCCATTAGGCATGTTTCTGAACAATACCGTTTCAAGCTATGGTATCAGCTGGATGGAGCCCCTGCACATAGTACCGCTACTGTTGCTGGGTTGTTGAATGGGATGTTCGAAGATCAGTGGCTTTGTTACAACGGGCCATTTAAATTTCCTCCTCGCTCTCCAGACCTGACGCCACTGGACTTCTTCATCTGGGGATATATGAAAGAAAATGTTTATGCGGATTCGGTGAGTGATAAAGAAAACATGAAACGAAGGGTTCTGAGAGCTTTCAATAATTTGATTCCTGACTCCATACAGAAAGCTACAACCAGTGATATGCAAAAAAGAATATATTCTTGTTTAGAACAAAACGGCAATGTCTTTGAACATCTGTTGAAATGAACCACAATATTATTTGAATTCAAAGAAATTAAGTTAAATTCTAAAATTAAAGTAAAATCCAACCTTAAAAAATATAAACAAAATGAAATTACTGTATTCGATATCAATGAACAAAGATATAATTCATCTCTCTGATAATATTTTATTTCAATCCATCCATTTTCTTGTTGAGTTCCCTTTTACCAACGACAGAGTTAATATTAGTTCATTTGTTTTCAAAGCTTTCTTGATTTCTATTTCAATTTCCCAAAATCGGATATATCTTGCCAGGGGTGTATTTTAGGTATAGGACATTTTTCATGAATTTGATATCTTTTTTTTACGTAGTATCCAAAAATAATAGAATAGTGTATGGTTTCCATTTGAAAAAATCGTGTTTCATCAGTTTTCTCGATGTAATGTTTAAGGTGGAAATTTCGACCACCCTGTAAATTATTTTCAAAAATTCGAAGAACCTGTTCATGACTTGATGCTTAAAGTGTGATTCTGTGAAATTTCACATTTTCAACTGTTACTGTCTATGAGTTATGATATTTTCGGGTGGTGCTGTAACTGTCAAAGTTTCTATTTTGAATCGTTCTCCATATATTCCTAACGAACGCTTGTCGTGAAAGACCCTGTATTCATAATGCATCTGTTTCTTCAGGAATTACGATAAAAATGGAATTATTATTCACTACCATCACATTGAACGTAATGATGATTCCTGAAGAAACACGTGCTTTATGATTTTTCCATATATTTTTGATGAATTCTTTGATATCATCGATATTTCTTAGTTATTCTAACAGACTGTAACAGGTTTTTGATTCTGTGAAGTCTAATGATTTTTCTGCAATATTGCTTATATGGTTCATATAATAGTCGTGAACAAAGTCTAGTATTATACTCGCGTATAATGGCTATTATTCTCTCATGATTGAGGCCACTCTCGTGGCCGTGAACCTCGGCTCGTGAATAACAGCCATCGTTAAACTCTAGTTGAATAATATTCTATTGTATCAATAGCAGTATGTTTATTCGTGGAACGGTCAAGCATGAAACGTGACAGTCATTCCCTAATATTAGAGGGAGAAATCCTCGGAAGGAAATTATATGCCTGTTCGGGGGATTGAACCCACAACCTCTAGATCATGAGACGGTCCTACAAACACTCAGGCTAACTTCCCCCTATTCCTCTTTTCATCTATGCTCACAAGTTCTTCATCTGTTAGGTAATCGCGGAATCACTTGGCACCATATCCCATCAATCTTGTTAGTTTCACTTTTTTCATTACATATTTCGAGACACTCAATTTGCTTGAGTCACATTGGGATGGAAAAAGCAAAATTCATTGACTAGAGAACTCTTCTGGGTGGTAGAATTGAGTGTCGTTTTTACTCCATATGCTTCTGCAAGCTTCTTGATAATATAAAAATAATTCACGAAATTATGAGTGGAAAGCACGATGAGCATTTAAAATGAAAAATAAGTTGTATTCTTGTTTCGGTAATCCAACGAGATGAACTGTGACACAAAACAACTACTTCTCTTCCCAATGAAACGGCTGCTATCGAATCATATCCAACAGGCATGTTAACATTAGTAAAAAGCTCTAGCAGATATATTCCGTTAGAGAACGAGTTCAAAAGCAAATATCCCACATGAATAACTCATACAATGCTAAAAGCAGACTACCATTCAAATACAGGCTCAATCATCCTTCATGTTGTAACACGAACTTCTCAATATCATAAATCCATCATAGAAATAGAAGAAGCATCGAACGCATGTATTTGATAGGATTTTTGATGTTTGGTATCTACCTATTATTCAGTAGGAGAAGAATTCATGTCTGGATACAAATATTTCCATAACGAAATTGAAATATATCCATTTCTCAGCAGTAAATTATTTCAATAGGTAGGATTAAAAACTGATAAAATATAATTGCTAATGCTGGGTGATTTTCAGTGTCCATGAATATGCCTCTGAAATTTGTTCTACATGTTCTACTTGTAAAATAGTTATTCTGTTCACAATAATTATAACTTCATATTTGATCTGATGGCGCTATGATATGCCTTCGCCATTTTCTACTTATCTAATCTATTGTGGAATATTTCTCCGATGGGAAGGAATTGTGATTTGTGAAAAATTGAAACAAAAAGAGATTGCGGATATCAGTTACACACACGTTTTGAGTACACTTACCTTGAAAATTTGTTACATGTTTTTTCTTCACTCAATGATATGCCTTCACCTTTTTTTATTTCTGGTCTCCCAGTTATGATATCAGTTCCAATTTATTTCTACCATTCACATTCCTATCTCTGACTATTTCAATTTTCATAATTGTAATTTTTATCACCGTTCTATTCAAATATTCTGATTTGAGTGCCTCTTATTTAAGATTAGTTCTACAACAACAGAAATATTGCACGGAGTTCAGAATAATCAATTATAACTATGAGTCGTGATTCTTGAGGAATATCGCATAATTAGCTACTTTTTTTATGAATGTATGTGACTCACCGAAATCGACAAAATCAATCCAGCTCATAGTAAGGAATTCATTTTTGTCTTGTTTTGTCGGTTGAAATAGTTCTAGCCCTTCCTTCCATCTTGTTGCTCATTTGCAGCAAGACCTTTTTCTATCATTCTAATTATCATATAAGTCTAGTCCTGATGTTGCAGTTTGAAACATACCTATGCATTGGTTTCCTTGCGTGCAGTTGGCATTGGTAAAGGTTGCATGTCTATTTCATCAGAGTAAACCGAAGTGAGAATTGTATTTGTTATATCTGTATTTTTTAGGTAGTTGATATTGATTATTGACTGTTTAGGGGAAAGAATGATCTTCCTCAAGAAATGTTAGGTCTAGAATCTTCCTTCAATTATTTCGAATACGATTCACAGATCATTCACTGGCTCATATAAGGAAGCAGCAAACTGATTTATTCAGAACTCAAGAAAACCTTTCAAACCAGTAACAATTTCCACCCAAGATTTTAAAGATTTTCAGGCATATATTTTATATGTCTGTATCAAAGTTGCTACTAGAGATATGATGTTGGAATGCAAACAAATAAGTTATGCCTAACAATGAATTCGAGGATATAAAATCTAATTTACAGTTCAATGAGAATGAAACTATGCTGAATCGCAGTCATTAAAACTCTGAGAGTCTTCATAAATCACGACCTGTTGTAAATCATCTCTATAGAAGATTTACCAGAATTCCTTCAGGACCCAAGCTAGTAGTCGACGAACAGATATTATGTGCAACTGTAACATTCCAATACAATCAAAGCTCACGGGATCTTGTTCGAACGCTGTTGTGACACAAGCTCGTCCCATACCACGAAACCAAAACTACCAATTATATTGCGGAAACTACAACACATCATCACCTTCGTCTATTTGGTAGACTAAAGAAATCATCTGCTAGGTCCCGTGAGGACAAAAATAGAATTCCGAACAAAAGGGTGGCTGATGGAAAAATTTCACTTGGAACTTGTGAGGAGTGTACGTGGCAAATATAAACAATATAGATGTGAATGTGATATCGTGAAATAACATAAAATTCGTGAAAATGCCATGGAGAATTATTTTCCACGAAAGTGAAATGGCATTATGAAAAACTGAAAGAATATATGTATATACAATGGATCGTCCAGAAATAATTTGTGAATTCATTCAACATGTGGGCTATAAAAAAAGACTCATTCGTTCAGTATATATTGCGATAACAAATGCTGAACTTCTCAAAAAATGCATCACAGCAACAAGGGAAAAAATCATCCGGAAATCTGAACCTATTGTTATATCGGTTTGAAGTTGCAGAATGCTTATGTCTCATGGATACAAATTCATCAAGAAAGAAAAGCATTGCAAAGGTGCAAGCCACAGCACTGTAAATGAAGATACACACATTTCAAATGTGAGAAATGTGTTGTGTTCATTTGTGTCTGACGAAAGATAGTCAAAGGTTTCGGGACCTTTCACGAATGTTATGTTCTCGTTATATCATCATTCATCAGTCGAATATTGTAGTCAATTTTAAACAAATTTGAAAGAGATATTAGGTTAGGTTAGGTTAGGTCAGAAGTGAGTGGGTCTGTTCGGCCCTCCACTGTAACCAACAAGGGTTTATTGTGGCTCACACCTATTCAAACTCGACCAAATAGACCCAGCTTCTTAACGAAGCCGATTAGTTTGTATGGTGAGTGATCTTTCAGGTCAGATGGTAAGAAGCCTTGCCAAACTCTGAAAACCTGATTCGGTCCGCAGCGGGGCAGGCACAAATTATGTGCTCTGCTGTTTCATCATTTTCAAGACAGAGACGACACAGGCTGTCTTCTGACAGTCCGATTCTCTGCATATGATGATTCAAATGACAGTGACCTATGAGAAGGCCAGTTAGACATCGTAGTTCGTCCCTACTGTGGTCCAACAACTGTTTGGTTTCCGACTTCGAAGGGTGAATAAACGCCTTGGGATGAGCCAATCCTAGAAGACTTTGCCAGAAGTCCATAAATCTTCTTGCCATCCAGGTATTCAATGTTTGTTTGGCAAAGCCTAAAGCGATGACAATGACAGGTTCTGGTCCGATGAAGCTGCTTGCAGCACCCTCCTTTGCAAAGGAGTCAGCAGCCTCATTGCCTTCCAGGCCAGTATGGCCCGGAATCCAGACCAGAGACAATTTGTTAAATCTTCCTATTGAGGAGAGTCGTTTTTGGCAATTTTTTACCAGTTTGGACGTTGATCGGTAAGAGCCAATGGCTTTCAGCGCCGTTTGACTGTCCGAGAATATTTTTATTGACTTGTGTGTGGGGTTGGATTCTGCCAAATTCTCCGCACACAGTTCAATAGCATAAATTTCCGCTTGAAATACGGTCGCATAGGTCCCTAGGCAAGTTGATATCTCTGTCCTGGGTTTGCGACTGAAAACACCTGCACCGGAACCAGAAGGTGTTTTTGATCCATCTGTGAACCAACAACTATCTGCTCTCATTATTTCCTTCTCCTGGAGGATCCAGTCCTCTCTACTTGGAAAAAGAATTGTATAAGGCAGTTCATAGTTTATAGTTGGAGTCATAATGTCAGAGGTCATTCCCAGAATGCTGCGACTTCTAGTGTCAGCCAGCAGTCCAATATACTCTGCATTAGATTGTTTTGTGCAATTAGCGATGTGCACAAATCTGTATGCAGTCCATCTAGCCTCTCTCTCCAGAAAAATGTGGAGAGGAGGTAGATCTAGAAGGATCTCCATGGCCGCTGACGGTGTGGTACTGATGGCACCACAGAAAGCCAAACAGGCCTGTCTCTGTGGGCCAGAGAGCTTCGCCTGAGCCGTTTTCTGAGAAGCCTTCGGCCACCAGGCAATTGCCCCATAGGTAATCATTGGTCTGACAATGGTCGCATAAATCCAATGAATTTGTTTGGGACATAAACCCCAAGATTCACCACAAATCCTTCGACAAGTCCATAGGGACAGTTTGGCTTTGTGTAGAACTTTTTCCAAGTGGGCGTTCCAGGTGAGTTTTTTATCAAGGACAATGCCAAGATATTTCACCTCCGTTCCAAATGGAATGACCTCACCAATGAGAGGAAGTTGCGTTAAATCATCCAATTTCCTCCTCCTGGTGAAGGAGATTATCACAGTTTTGCTGGGGTTTACAGACATCTGCTTCCTCTGGCACCAACCGTGAACAACATCCATCGTGCTTTGAAAGATATTACAAGCTACCCTTCCCGACGTGGACCTTGCCAAAATGACAAGGTCATCTGCATAAGCTTGCAGATCTACTTGTCTTCTTTCGAGGGCATTAAGCAGACTGTCCACCAGGAGTGACCACAGAAGAGGAGATAGTACCCCACCTTGAGGGCAGCCCCTGGTGCCCCTGAACTTAATGGCCTCGTCTTGAAGAGTCGTAGTTGCAATTCTGTTTACCAACATGGCATAGATCCAACCCGTTATGGTTGTTTCTATGCCCCTTCCAGTCAGGGCTGTCCCTATAGATACAGGTAGTGCATTGTCAAATGCTCCTTCAATATCGAGAAATACGGCAACCGCAATCTCCTTGTTATCAAGGGATTGGGAAATTTTCTCTATGAGGTTATTTAGATAGTGTTGCTAATAATTGACAATTCTCTTTGTTTCATGAAAAAAATATACTAGTCAACCTAAATCTATTTCCTCATTCTGCTATATCAATATATTTATAACTATTATATCTTGAAATACTTGTTTTGTCAAGAATGAAAAAATCGTGGAACGAAAGGCTAGAGAAGAGTCCTTATGAACAACTGTTTTATCTTTGAACCGCTTATGTATGGATGGCGAAAACAGACAACTTCGCCAAATACAAAATAAAGCGCATTCGCCAGTCTGTCAACAGTGCATTCACCAATTTGATGAAACGGAATAGAACAGGGTGAAAGTGATAAATGATTCTAGAAGAAAAACATCTAACAATGCAAAGTTTCGCGAATGTATTTTAAAGTCAGCTATAGGATTTCAATAGAATGGTATGCAAAGTCTCGGACGGATCTCGATACGGTGGAGTCGTGAAAACAATGAATGAAATGTGAGTAATAACATTATCATTTGGTGTTTTTCGTTTTTGAATCATGCTCGATCACAGAGATGAAAGTCAGGAGAGTCAGCTGCTATGATATCAATGATTCGAGAATCAGGATATATTTCAATAGAAACTTATATATAATTGATGTGATTATTAGAATTATGAACCTACATTGTTTTGAAGGCTTCAGTGGCTTCACTTCGCAATATCGTGGATGAATTTGAGCTCAAGTACAACTTCCTAGTTATGAACTGAGATGTAATTTTTCAATTTTGGTGAGATGTGATAGAACCTCTTGATTTGGTTTATGATATTTGAATGTTCATCATCTTTGGACTACACCAGAAAAGTATTTTCCAATAATTGAGTGACTTTTCCATTCCCCAGAATGTGCGCACAAATATTCGTGGTATATTCGAGTATTCAATACTCAACGGCACCAAACAATTGTTTTTTTTTTTTCTCAAGACGGCATTGAAATTATTTTCAGAACGGCATAGGGATATCTAAACTCTCAACAATCTCAACTGTAGGATGAGGACCCGGAATTAAAAAAATGTTCCCTTGTTTTTATTTTATCTGATAGAGCATGAAAATCTGTTCACAAAAATGCCCTTCTGACCTCGATCCTTCCACTATTTTTTTTTAAAACCTCTACTATGTAACGAAAAATATCAAATGCTGACGTCAACACTTTCATTCATAAATACAACCATATGAAGTTGGGTTTTGGTAAGCCACACCCCTCCTATTTAATGAATGAATATCTTAGAGGAATTTCATTTTTACAAGTTGCAGGAACTTATTACTGTTGACATTCTTTTGCGATGGGGAAGAATTCGCCATTTTTCATGTTATTTCGCGCTTCAACGGAAAATTTCCCGAAATTATGGCATCGAAGAGTGATTTTGTGAAGTTTTGTTTGGTAACTGAGTGCAAGAACAACTCTAAAGTTTCCGCAAATAAGTACTTTTTTCTGTTGCCGTTCGATTCATCGAGGAGGAATGCCTGGTTAACTGCTTTGAATGGGTGTGATAGGGTTTCTAAAAAAGTTAGGGCCTACGTTTGCGAGGATCATTTCAACGTAAGTAACTGAAAATTGTGATTCGGTTTAGGAATTGATCGTATAAAATACTCTTAAAATGATTGCTTGTTTCTGTAACAATACCTAAAAATTAATCCAAATTATAACTAGAGTTCAAAACTAGCCATCCACAAACACTTTCGTGTAGTTGTAACTACTACTATAAGAAATAATAATGAATATGACTCCAAGAAAGTGTTCATTGAATTGATATTTATTATAGAATTTGGCTAGGCTTGGCTTTAAGGTATTGTAGCAAGATCACACTCGAAATCACATACCTTTTTTTAGTTGGAAGAAGATGCAGAGAATTTTTTGAAAGTGAAATTGATGAATGATACACCTAGATTGAAGAAGGATGTTGTGCCAAGTATATCTGTGTCTGGTCCGGGTGAGAATGGAGTTGAAATGAAACGAAAACAACCAGCTGAGGTGAGTGAAAAAATTCAGCTTGAATTCATATTCTGGCCCATTGATCTGTTACGAAAAAAACAATGACTGAGTAATATGTATTTGTAAGTACCCAACAAATTCCAATAATAGTGCTGCTTATGCTATTTCATAGTTTTTCTGTTTAGAAGTATTTTTATGTATTATATTCATTATAGTGGCTCGTTTATTCCTTTTCTAATGAAATTCAAGTTTAATTTCACATACTCATGACTCAATGGAGTTTTTATCGATGAAATGTATCATCATTTGGATGTAATCTAACAGAGCCATTGGAATAACTACAAATAAAAACATATATTGTAAGAGTAGAATAAATACAGACAAAAGATTACCACCAGCTTGTGGTTATTGGAGGTGTATGTGTTACCGTTTATTCGTTGTTGCATACCATTCAGATTAATTGCATTTAATGTTGTTTCTTTCTCTCAAAGCAAGGGTGGCTGACTCATTTTCTCTTCTCTGACAATATACTCATGACTCGCCGGAGTTTTTATATCAGTACATTATTGGAGAACACTCAATTAAGATCAACAAACATTTCAGGTGAACAAGGACCATCTTGAGCAACCTGTGCCAGCTAAATGTGAAAGAGGTCCAAAGAGCAATGATGTGCATAGTCAAAAACTATCCAGTTCCACCTACTCTGCAAGCAGTATTGATACAAGATCAGCAACATATAAAGATTCTGACTATGACCCTGATTCTTCCGATTCTGCTTGTGGTGATATCCACAATTTTCTACAACATACTCTAATAATGATAGAAACAAATCCCAAAATATTTTTAGGTTTGCCTTTGGAAAGTTACTTTCTGATAAAAATGCTCTCCAATTCAGTATCTACGAGTACCGTCAATATTTTAATAACTTTGAAAAAGATTAAGAATTCGATTCCAATTTCTTTCAGAGCTAGATATGGAAAAGTTGTTTCAATTATTGATTGTTTAGAAATCGAAATTGAGAAGCCTTCTAATCCAGTCCATCAGGCACTTACCTGGTCCCAATATAAGCATTGCAATACAATAAAATATCTTATTTCATGTACTCCTGATGGATTGGTCAGTTTCATTTCAAATGGATTTGGTGGGAGAGCAACCGATGTTGATATTGTTGAAAATTGTGGATATCTGGAAAAATTAACACCTGGTATGGAAATTATGGCAGACAGAGGGTTCAAGAACTTGTCATCTCTGCTGACAGAAAGGAGATGTGCTTTGATAAGACCTCCTTCAGTTTCAAGTTCAACTCCAAGCTCACCTGCAGAAGTGAGGGA
The DNA here is from genome assembly GCA_032362365.1 of Zygogramma bicolorata. NCBI lineage: Eukaryota > Metazoa > Arthropoda > Insecta > Coleoptera > Chrysomelidae > Zygogramma > Zygogramma bicolorata. The sequence goes on along the minus strand of JAVJAQ010004239.1, from coordinate 1,893,560 downwards.
ATCCAAGAGAATAGCTGCTTTGAGAATACATGTCGAAAGAGTTATCGGGAGGCTGAGGAATTTTAAAATGTTAGAACCCCATTCTTGCATAGATCATAATCACATACAGTTATTGGATTATATTGTTGTCATTGCTTGTGGAATTATTAATTTTCAGGACCCTTTGTTCAGAAATTGATTACACACTTTTAGATGTAATTTTCAAAGCAGTTATTTGTGTGAAAGGTGTGTTTTTTTTTGGGAATGTCAGTTGTTTAGCACTATGGCTTGTAAACCGATTTATTTCAAAATTGTTTTTCCTTGAAAATTGAAAAAAATCCTCATCTTGAATACTTTGATGAGTTGTATGTATTGTGATTGAGTTTTTGAATAATTCAAAGGTCTTTTTTTTGGCATTTCAATGTTTATATCTCTAAACAGGACAATTTGTGGGAAATATTGCTATAGCATGGAAAACGTTTTATCTCTTATGAAATAATTTTATAGTGATTGTATTTTAACTGTCCAATTTAATTTATTCACTGTCGAGTTGTTCATTAGTCATACGTTCTGCTAACCACTTACCTTATATATAAAAAATTTGTATTATTATACTAGTTTAATACACAAATGTAATCCAAAACTATGTTCATGAAATGCTCAGGGTACCATGTATCAGAAATATTATCACCTATTTTGAAATTTGAAAACTGTGTACAAATAAATAGATTTTATATTCATATTTTTTCTCAAACCCCAATTTATATAACATGCCCACATAAAATTCTATTCATTTTCAATCATTTGAAATATCATCTCATGGTAAACTGAAATATAAAACTGATTTGAAAATTGATTGATTGTTTAGTATAATTTTTTGAATGCTTATTTGTATATCTTTTAATAATTTTGCATCATTACTTTTGGTATATTTTTTTACTACTTATTCACTCATGTATTTCATTTTATTGGTAATTATTTTTTATGCTCTAAATGAACTATCCTTTTGAAAAAAAAATTGCTTTCAATATGAACATAGTTAAAATACTGTATTAATATTTATAGAAACTAATTCAATTATTAATATATGTATATATATATATATATATATATATATATATATATATAATGCCAGGGCCTCAATCTACCTACTCCCCAGGTATCGTCACGAGTTCACTCTGATATATATGTTTATATATATATATATATATATATATATATACATATATTAATAATTGAATTAGTTTCTATAAATATTAATACAGTATTTTAACTATGTTCATATTGAAAGCAATTTTTTTTTCAAAAGGATAGTTCATTTAGAGCATAAAAAATAATTACCAATAAAATGAAATACATGAGTGAATAAGTAGTAAAAAAATATACCAAAAGTAATGATGCAAAATTATTAAAAGATATACAAATAAGCATTCAAAAAATTATACTAAACAATCAATCAATTTTCAAATCAGTTTTATATTTCAGTTTACCATGAGATGATATTTCAAATGATTGAAAATGAATAGAATTTTATGTGGGCATGTTATATAAATTGGGGTTTGAGAAAAAATATGAATATAAAATCTATTTATTTGTACACAGTTTTCAAATTTCAAAATAGGTGATAATATTTCTGATACATGGTACCCTGAGCATTTCATGAACATAGTTTTGGATTACATTTGTGTATTAAACTAGTATAATAATACAAATTTTTTATATATAAGGTAAGTGGTTAGCAGAACGTATGACTAATGAACAACTCGACAGTGAATAAATTAAATTGGACAGTTAAAATACAATCACTATAAAATTATTTCATAAGAGATAAAACGTTTTCCATGCTATAGCAATATTTCCCACAAATTGTCCTGTTTAGAGATATAAACATTGAAATGCCAAAAAAAAGACCTTTGAATTATTCAAAAACTCAATCACAATACATACAACTCATCAAAGTATTCAAGATGAGGATTTTTTTCAATTTTCAAGGAAAAACAATTTTGAAATAAATCGGTTTACAAGCCATAGTGCTAAACAACTGACATTCCCAAAAAAAAACACACCTTTCACACAAATAACTGCTTTGAAAATTACACATCTAAAAGTGTGTAATCAATTTCTGAACAAAGGGTCCTGAAAATTAATAATTCCACAAGCAATGACAACAATATAATCCAATAACTGTATGTGATTATGATCTATGCAAGAATGGGGTTCTAACATTTTAAAATTCCTCAGCCTCCCGATAACTCTTTCGACATGTATTCTCAAAGCAGCTATTCTCTTGGATTCCCTCACTTCTGCAGGTGAGCTTGGAGTTGAACTTGAAACTGAAGGAGGTCTTATCAAAGCACATCTCCTTTCTGTCAGCAGAGATGACAAGTTCTTGAACCCTCTGTCTGCCATAATTTCCATACCAGGTGTTAATTTTTCCAGATATCCACAATTTTCAACAATATCAACATCGGTTGCTCTCCCACCAAATCCATTTGAAATGAAACTGACCAATCCATCAGGAGTACATGAAATAAGATATTTTATTGTATTGCAATGCTTATATTGGGACCAGGTAAGTGCCTGATGGACTGGATTAGAAGGCTTCTCAATTTCGATTTCTAAACAATCAATAATTGAAACAACTTTTCCATATCTAGCTCTGAAAGAAATTCTTCGAATTCTTCGATCTTTTTCGAAGTTATTAAAATATTGACGGTACTCGTAGATACTGAATTAGAGAGCATTTTTATCAGAAAGTAACTTTCCGAAGGCAAACCTAAAAATATTTTGGGATTTGTTTCTATCATTATTAGAGTATGTTGTAGAAAATTGTGGATATCACCACAAGCAGAATCGGAAGAATCGGGGCCATGTGGAACTGGATAGTTTTTGACTATGCACATCATTGCTCTTTGGACCTCTTTCACATTTAGCTGGCACAGGTTGCTCAAGATGGTCCTTGTTCACCTGAAATGTTTGTTGATCTTAATTGAGTGTTCTCCAATAATGTACTGATATAAAAACTCCGGCGAGTCATGAGTATATTGTCAGAGAAGAGAAAATGAGTCAGCCACCCTTGCTTTGAGAGAAAGAAACAACATTAAATGCAATTAATCTGAATGGTATGCAACAACGAATAAACGGTAACACATACACCTCCAATAACCACAAGCTGGTGGTAATCTTTTGTCTGTATTTATTCTACTCTTACAATATATGTTTTTATTTGTAGTTATTCCAATGGCTCTGTTAGATTACATCCAAATGATGATACATTTCATCGATAAAAACTCCATTGAGTCATGAGTATGTGAAATTAAACTTGAATTTCATTAGAAAAGGAATAAACGAGCCACTATAATGAATATAATACATAAAAATACTTCTAAACAGAAAAACTATGAAATAGCATAAGCAGCACTATTATTGGAATTTGTTGGGTACTTACAAATACATATTACTCAGTCATTGTTTTTTTCGTAACAGATCAATGGGCCAGAATATGAATTCAAGCTGAATTTTTTCACTCACCTCAGCTGGTTGTTTTCGTTTCATTTCAACTCCATTCTCACCCGGACCAGACACAGATATACTTGGCACAACATCCTTCTTCAATCTAGGTGTATCATTCATCAATTTCACTTTCAAAAAATTCTCTGCATCTTCTTCCAACTAAAAAAAGGTATGTGATTTCGAGTGTGATCTTGCTACAATACCTTAAAGCCAAGCCTAGCCAAATTCTATAATAAATATCAATTCAATGAACACTTTCTTGGAGTCATATTCATTATTATTTCTTATAGTAGTAGTTACAACTACACGAAAGTGTTTGTGGATGGCTAGTTTTGAACTCTAGTTATAATTTGGATTAATTTTTAGGTATTGTTACAGAAACAAGCAATCATTTTAAGAGTATTTTATACGATCAATTCCTAAACCGAATCACAATTTTCAGTTACTTACGTTGAAATGATCCTCGCAAACGTAGGCCCTAACTTTTTTAGAAACCCTATCACACCCATTCAAAGCAGTTAACCAGGCATTCCTCCTCGATGAATCGAACGGCAACAGAAAAAAGTACTTATTTGCGGAAACTTTAGAGTTGTTCTTGCACTCAGTTACCAAACAAAACTTCACAAAATCACTCTTCGATGCCATAATTTCGGGAAATTTTCCGTTGAAGCGCGAAATAACATGAAAAATGGCGAATTCTTCCCCATCGCAAAAGAATGTCAACAGTAATAAGTTCCTGCAACTTGTAAAAATGAAATTCCTCTAAGATATTCATTCATTAAATAGGAGGGGTGTGGCTTACCAAAACCCAACTTCATATGGTTGTATTTATGAATGAAAGTGTTGACGTCAGCATTTGATATTTTTCGTTACATAGTAGAGGTTTTAAAAAAAAATAGTGGAAGGATCGAGGTCAGAAGGGCATTTTTGTGAACAGATTTTCATGCTCTATCAGATAAAATAAAAACAAGGGAACATTTTTTTAATTCCGGGTCCTCATCCTACAGTTGAGATTGTTGAGAGTTTAGATATCCCTATGCCGTTCTGAAAATAATTTCAATGCCGTCTTGAGAAAAAAAAAACAATTGTTTGGTGCCGTTGAGTATTGAATACTCGAATATACCACGAATATTTGTGCGCACATTCTGGGGAATGGAACGAGTTCACTCTGATATATATGTTTATATATATATATATATATATATATATATATATATATTTGATCGGCTAGGCTTCCGCGGTCCCGCGGTCAGAAATGTGCTGGCTGGAACTTCCGGTTGATCCGCGTCTGGAAAGATTCTATTGTCTACGTTTCGGCTCCCACTTCGGAGCCATTTTCAAGACTGAGTGACCTTGCGTCTAGGTCTGAGTTGTCTTACTAGCTGGCTATCATCACTGGAGATCGAGGATTCAGACCTAGACGCAAGGTCACTCAGTCTTGAAAATGGCTCCAAAATGGGGGCTATCATCACTGGAGAACGAGGATATCCTCGTTCTCCAGTGATGATAGCCAGCTAGTGAGACAACTCAGACCTAGACGCAAGGTCACTAAGTCTTGAAAATGGCTCCGAAATGGGAGTCGAAACGTAGACAAGTAAATCTTTCCAGACGCGGATCAACCGGAAGTTCCAGCCAGCACATTTCTGACCGCGGAAGCCTAGCCGATCAAATATATATATATATATATATATATATTATACGGAAAGAGATTGCGACCCCGGCATTAAGTTACAAATCATTTTCTCTTTATTAGTTGTTCAAGTAAGATGATTTATGGTGTCACTAAGTTATTATTATTTGAATGACGTTCAAATATTTGTGGCATTGATTTGAGTATAATATAAAATGTTGTTACCACAAATAATATCTGAACGCGATTCAAGTGATAATAACCTTATTGACATCATAAGATGATACTTCAACAATAAACTGATGGTCTTCATGGCCAGAGATGAAGTCGTTTTCTCAATGAAATCCGAAATCCAAGAACCCACAATGAAAAAAACATCCATGATTCAAGAATACCAAATTTTTATATGTATATATATATATATATATATATATATATATATATATATATATATATATATATATATATACATATATATATATATATATATAATTCGTTCAATTTTGCTGCTCACTGTGATGTGTATACTTTTTATTATCAATCTTGTAATAAAATAGAAGAAAGGCTTTTACTGGTAATGTACTCAGTTTTAATGACTGATTTATACCCTTAACTGAAATCAAAAATATAATAGAATTATTCCAAACAGAATTTTTGGCAAATTGATTTCACTGAAAATGCATCACACATCTTTTCCTTTTCTCGAAATGTAATAAAAATATAAATCATTATATGAAATGAAAATCAGCCTCTCAAATATTTATGGACGACACATCACGAAAATCTGTTGTATAAATTTTTGGAATTGTTTAGGATTATTGAGTGAAATGTTCACTTACTTACTCTATGAAGATTAATTTCCATTGTGAAGTGTTGAAAAATCAAAATGTTGAATTTCTGCTCAAAAGATCTTTTTTAAAATTTGGACTTTGAATCGAGTATCAAATAATCTCTTTGTTTTTTTTTATTCTGTCCACAATGTAAATTGAATGAGACAGTAAAACATTTCACGAATACAAACATATAATAAAATAACTACAATTCTAGATTCTTATTCCTAAATCTTGCCATTGAATCCTGAAAAGTTATTATTTTATTACTTGGTTCTTTGTTTCTGAAGGAATCCTATTTATCATTAGTGTCTCACGTCACCTACTGAACATTTGGTTTTTTCAAGATTAAAGTTTACTTTCAGCTAGAACGTCACAATTTCTTTCAGATTTTTATATATGACAAAATGATTTTTTGAATTTTCAGTAAAATCCTCGATCTCATCACTAACATATTTTTTAAGTGAATGTTTGAAAATTTACCTCCTAAATGATATCAGTTCATAAATTTGAATAAAAATATAAAGCCATAATGGTTTGTTGGCCGTGGCCTTCAAGTTAGAATAACTGATGTTTCATCTACAACTACCTTGAACACCTTCAAAGGAGGTAAGGTAATGACGTAGTGATCTGGTTACTGTTATAGCGCTTGACAAGTTGGTACTGTGTCCTTTACCTCATCACCCTCAAATGCACTAAAAGTTGCAGGCCACGGTTAACGAACCCAGGAAAACAAAACAATGTGTTTTTAGATTATGCATATAGGACAAAATTGTAATCATTGCTTTGTAGGTGATATTATATATATTATTATATAGGACAAAATTGTAATCATTGCTTTGTAGGTGATATTATGAGTGTTTGGTGGCTTTTTCTCATGAGGGTATTTTGAGGAATTGAAAGCATTCACTTTGATGTCTTTCCTAGAAATAATTGTTTTGCTTCAATGTAGGCAAATTTTCAACTTCTCAAAATACAGCAAATGCATCACCTCTTATTTTCCCACTGATAATTTTCGGTACAAAATTCATTTTCATTATTCAATACATTATGAAATCCAAAACAGTTTTTTTTTCATTCAGTATACTTTTTGGAAAGTATCAAAAAAAACATTCAGTATTATGCTTTATTTCACAAAAAATCAATTCAGAAATGATATGGACTGGTTGAACTAAAAAATCAGAGTAGGAGAAAAAATCATTCACAAATTGTATAAACATTTCAATGTTCATTATAACTTCATCAAAGTATGCATTAAGTAGATAGTGGAAAGAGGTGCTCAGTATCATCAAATTCCCTATAGTATTTAGTGAGTTGGGTATTCATTCTTTCACTAGATATACTATTGTCAACAACATTTTTCGAGAAAGTTCTGTCTCCAGCTACCATAGACTCCAAATCTAAAGTTCCTATTTCTTTGGCAAGAATGAATTTCTTTGACGAAGCTATTGACGCCAACTCAGACTTCTTCCAGTAGCAAGTGACTGCAGTAGGAGAAGGTTCTTCACTATGTCGATGAATCCCAGTTAAGAATGCAATAGCATGTTTGCATCCCCCTGAAAAATAGTCAAAGTGGATTATGTGTTGTATAAACAAATTATTATGAGGAATGTTATTCTCACAAAAACAGCCACCTGTGAATCCCACTGGCTGTCAGTAAAATGTAACCAAAACATGCATGTCAAATAATGGGAAGGATTGGTTTAATCCTCCCAACTACTTTTGGTTTCATACTGGGAAAGCTCTGATGATATTAAAACAGATGTGTTTGTAGGTGAAATGTCTCATATTGAAAATAAATACAATAAAAAGAGATATGGTTATTCCAGATTCCACATCTACCAGGAGTCGTTTTCAGAACTCTAAAGGTATTTTAACGGATACCACCATGAAACGCCTTGAATAATACCCCACTTGTAAATATGTTTCTCACTATGTATAGATATCATCATTCCGTCTTTTTTGTTTCTTGATCACTCCAGTGGCAACAAAAGTTGTGACTTTTAAAAGTATAATACTAATCATTTCAATAACTTCTTCACGATCCATTTTGATTCCGACTAATTTCAAGTAGATAATACTGTCTTGGTTACACCAATTGATTTGTATGACACAAACTTCCTCTCTTCGCAATCTTTAATTTGTTTTTGAATTACTGGTAATGTCAGAAAATATTGTGTTTTATGCACATACGTTAAGTTCATAGTTATTAATTCTTAGTTGAAAAGATGGTCCATCTTCTTAGTTGTTAGTTTTATTGACAAACGAAAGTTCATAAACTCCCAATGGGGTTTTCCTGTATTCATTCATCTTTCTTAGTTATTAACAGTTGATTGATGTTAGTTTAGTTGAGTTCAAAAATCCAGCATTGGAAAGATAAAAGTTTGACTTATTATACATCTTTTTATTTTAAAGTTCATTGAGTTGCTGATCCTAAGAAATGAATTCTTATATAGCGATGTAAATACAAAAAAATGAAATATTTAAAATAATGTCATCAGATCATAATACCACAATAAATGACAAAGAAAAGATAAGTAATATCTATTGAAACAGTTATGGTATAACCAACTAAGAAAAATAATGGATACATAAATATTTACAGCTTATCCAATCCATCTTGGCACAGAACTGATAAAGTATATGCCCAGTATTCTCTGTGAAATATACTAGGGGAAAGAACACCTATTATATGTGTTCACTGTGTTGAAATTTATTCCTATACGGTGTCTTTTCTTTCGTCACGGTCTAAACTACCAGTGTGCAACTGGAAAAGTAACCGAGTTTGTGCCAAGATGGATTGGATAAGCTATAGTTGATTTTGTTTAGCCCAGGATCTCACTTTTTATTTTTGAACTGTATAGTGATGAAAAACTAACAATTTCAATATTGTTTTGAAATAGTTATTGACCGTATGAAAACGAAACTATTTTTTTAGTTTTGTTTTCGGAAATTAATATTTCCTTACTAACACACTGGCAAATTTGAATTAATAGTAATATTATCAATACAGGAACAAATGTTTTTGCTTTCACATTCTTTAAACAGTTTTATTCTGTTGGTGGTTCGAATAAGAGTGAAAGATCTCACTTATCTTTATCAATATAAAACCTATTGAGAAGGATTGTTTACTTCTCTGATATGTATTTGATCCATATAAATTATAAATGACTGGAACAAATCCAGTTAAGAGAATATTCATCAACTATAGTATTTCGAAATTACCTTATTCACACTTCATCAACAAAAATGACCAACAGAACATGTAGCAGATAACTCAAACTGATAAGAATTTCCCGAAGGCAGATTCTTTGAAAAGACATAGTACTGAGGGTGTTTAGTACGAGATCAGGTGTGCCATGTGCCACCATCAAGGATACTGCATACCACAGTTTATCTTCAACTTACCTGAATGGGCAGCACAGTCGTCACATTTGACAAAGTTAATCTCGTTCTCTTCTTCATTGAACTCCATTACAACTGAATATGCTTTATTCCTCACGTTATGAATACACACATTGTCATCTCCATTTAGTATTCAGCAAATTTATTATCTTCTGTGCATAATATCTTGATGTGAAGATTTCTTTCTGCCTTTTTACAAGCTGTTACACTCTAGCAACCATTGCATCCTGATAACGTTTAAAAAAAACTCACTTGCTTATCATTCGAAACGCCTTCAGATCCTTTAAAACTTGTTCTAAAGTAAGGATATGTGCAATCCCTGTTGACTTCCATTCTAAACACTAAAATGGTGATACATTAGTGTTGACAATTCTCAGTTCTTTATCCCTTATTAAAACAATATATCTCATTATCTTGTATTACCTTATCCACAGGCATTCATAATACATTTTTGAATACTCCAAGGATATAATGTAGAGCGTTTTCAGTCTTTTCTGTGTAGCATTGGGAAACTTGGACTCTTTTCAAACACTTCCATAGTTTTTCTACTCATACCGCTGGAATCATGTTCATTATATAAAATGAAATTTTTCCTAACTGGTTATAACATGAATAGCAACTATTTCAATTTCTCTAGCATCTGCCCAAGTAGGTACAACGAACTAGCAACAATGCATCCTATCAATGTTGATACGCTCATAATTGGAGAATAGAATGCCAGGCCAAGTCTGAATGTGAAAGTACCCATAAGTATCTTGAATCAACTTCATCTTATACCTATAAACACATCATTGTGAAGAAAACATAAAAATTCAACCTACCTAGTACCTACCTACATTCTCATTCAACATGATCTTCATATGAACAATCTGCATGGCGAATTTGGATAATCAAAGGAAAATTCGTGAACGTTCAAGCACAAATTGCTATTATGAGGTTATGGTTGGTTGATTACTGCATTTGTGGGGATCGTCCGTGGACATATACCCAGCATCAAGTTGATTTCTTGCTATCACAGGAGGGAATGTGCCCTCCTAGGCACGTCTGGGAAATCCCATGTTCCCACCTCGTCGTCTGGTTATGTTACACGCTCCAAAAGTTCAAAACCCGTTCGTTTTTATTTCTCAAGCTCCATGCGCTCAGTGATCAGCTGATCTCGGCTCAGTCTCTACTCGATCCATGAATTAACGAACTTAGCTAATGCAAATCACTAATTAATCGCGGGAACAGCAACGTTTAACCACGTAACTGGCCCAAAAGAGTGCCTTTGTTAACAGCAAAACTGCTCAGACGCCATTGTAACTTTGAATGATGTGAACTTAGTTGCTGTCAAATTAATCTCGTATTGCCAACTCACTGTAGTAAATCTAAATATTTTATAGTATTTCGTAGTATTTTATCGTAACTAGAAGGAGATGGAGAGCATTTATGAATGAGTAAATTCTGACGTCATCATTTGATATTTTTCGTTACATAGTAGAGGTTTTTAAAAAAAATAGTGGAAGGATCGAGGTCAGAAGGGTATTTTTGTGAACAGATTTTTATGCTCTATCAGATGAAATAAAAAAAAAGGAAACATTTTTTTGATTCCGGTTCCTCATTCTTTCGCCAAATAATATATATGTTGAGAATTGAAGCTACTGTATAGGAGCATTTTGTTTTTTTTTAGGTGGGTGATAAGATACGGAAAATTGTGGCGACCGTGACAGGACTTGCAGTCGATGATGGAGAAATTAAATGGAGCCCTAGATATCCATACAACTGCTTTTTTGAGGATTCATGAAACTATTGATGATGAGTTGAATGGTACAGTCCATGATATGCTCAATGTACAAGGGAATCTTCGCGTTTTGGACCAGAAGATGGTATTGATTAATGATCTGAATCAGAGTCTACGAATACAGATGTGGATAGAATAGTAGAAGAAGCTGATGAAATGTATGGCGGGTACAATAGGCTTGAGTTTAGAGTAGAAGGAAGTTTGAATAAGAATAAAGATTCATCGAGTGTCAGTTCTAGTCAACAACTACGTAAAGTCAAGCTACCCAAAATTGAATTACAAAAATTTAGTGGTGAAATTAAAGATAGGATTGTTTTCTAGAGCCAGTTTGAGAGAATCCATAACGATGATTCGATCGAGTACTCAGATAAATTTCAGTATCTTATTCAAGCTACCATTCCCAAGTCTAGAGCTCGTCAACTGGTTGAAAGCTAACCACCTATCTTCGATAATCACCCAAAGGTCATTGAAAGTTTGAAATCTCGTTGCGGGAGAGATGACTTATTGGTGGAATTCTATGTTCGGGTTTTGAAATTGATATTGAACAACTTGAATCAGAAAATTGATCTAAGTTCGTTATATCATCGAATGGAGTCACAACTGCGATCATTAGATACGTTAGGCGTAACCTCCGATGAATGCGTTGCCATGCTTCACCCTTTGGTAAAGTCTTGTCTTCCTGGAGAGATATTACGTGCTTGGCAACGCAGTCATTCTTTTGATCATGAATCAACTTTGAAATCTAGATTGAAACAGCTCATGAAGTTTTTGAAAAAGGAAATTGAAAATGAGGAAAGAATTTCATTAGCTGCCAATGGTTTCGATATTCATAAAACGAAAAAAGAATCATCACCAAGAGATTGCTCAGTTCCAACTGCTTCAGGTTCAACATTTCTGCAAACATTGGCTGTAAATTTGGTTGGAAAATCGAAATCACGATGTATCAGAGTTCTGATAGATACTGGTTCACAAGAATCTTATATTAGTACTTATGCGGCTATTGAAATGGAATACAAATCAACTGGAACGGAGCAATTAACACATTCTATTTTTGGTGGATCTGAAACGGGAGCGGTTGATCACACTCGATATAAAATTCACCTTGAAAATCTGAATAAAAAATATAAATGTAACTTTGATGCCCTCGACCAGACAGTGATATGCGGCAAAGTAGTTTCTGCAAGAGAAGGTCCGTGGAAATCTGAACTCAGACAGCTTGATATTGAAATCAGTGATACAAGTGATGGGCAAATTGATGTTCTGATAGGAGCAGATATTGCTGGAACACTGTTCACAGGTCGTGAGTACATCTTGAAATGTGGATTACTAGCAATGGAAACATCACTTGGATGGATATTGGTGGGAGAAGCAAAAGTCGATAAGGAAGAAATTGGCAAGCCATCATCGTTTTCAGTCACTTCATTATTGTGTCAAAATGATACCATTTCTGATCTCTGGAAATTGGATGTTCTAGGAATATCTGATCCTGGCGAACGAAAAACTAGAGAAGAAATGGAACAAGACACCATGAAACAGTTTTTGGATTCCGTAACAATCAACAAAGAAGGTAGATATGAGGTAAATTTAACTTGGGTGGAAAATCATCCTCCTTTACCTACTTACTTTAATTTGGCTGGAATGAGATTAAAAAAATTATTGGAAAAACTGAAGGATGATGGTTATTATGAAATGTATGATAATGTGCTTGAAGAGTGGATGAAAGAAGGTATAATTGAAGAATATTGGTTTGAGTGCTGATTGTCATTATTTACCTTACAGGCCTGTGGTAAAGTTGAATAGTGCTACAACGAAGCTTCGACCAGTGTTAGATGCTTCTGCTAAGGAGAGAAGTCAACCTTCCTTGAATCAATGTTTGAAAAAGGAGTTGAACTTTATTGAGTTGATTCCTTCCATACTAATTCGTTTCAGATTATCAAAAATAGGCATTATTTCTGATATACGAAAAGCCTTTCTACAAATCAGTTTGAAAAATAATGATAGAGATTTCCTAAAATTTCTCTGGAATGATGAACGTTGTGAACGTCGTATTTTCCGGCATTCCAGAATTGTATTCGGGGTGAATTGAAGCCCTTTTCTACTCGGTGCAGTAGATTTTCATCTCCGGAAAACATCAGAAAATATTTCTGTTGGAACTTCCTCATATAGATTATCAGTTATCTCGAAACTGCCTAATAGTTTTCATGTTGACAACTGTGTTGCAAGTGTAGACAGTGAGGATGAACTTAAAATGTTTATTGAAGAATCAACTGAAGTTATGGCCGAAGCCAAATTTGATCTTAGAGGGTGGGAGTTCAACGGTCTCAATTCTGAGAATAATTCTGGAAGTTTTTTATCGCCAGTTTTAAGATTCATTTGGAATCGAAGACAAGACTCTCTGGAACTCGAGCTTGACTGGATCAGAAACTTGAATTTAGATCTGATAACAAAAAGAACTATTTTGTCCACGGGTCACCGGTTATTCAACCCAATAGTATTCACCTGTCCTGTTCAAATATGTCCCAGGATATTGTTGCAGAAAACTTGGCTGCTAAAAGTGAGTTAGGATGAAGTGATTCTCGAGGAACTAAGAAAGGATTTTTTATGTTTGCTAAATGCATTGTCTATATTGAAAAATGTAAAAATTCCGAGATGGGTCTTTCAAACCCCAGGTATTGAACAATGCAGTATTCACATGTTTTGTGACGCGAGTCAAGAAGCATATGCTACAGCGATTTTCGTCAGGAGTGAATCGGGAGGACATATACATGTACAGCTGATTCAAGCGAAAAACAGAATACCTCCTTTGAAAAAATTGTTCATTCCAAGGATGAAGTTATTGGCAGCAACCATAGGAGCTAGGCTACTAAGATCAGTTTTGGACAATATGAGCAAATATGACGTCAAGGTATACTGTTGGACCGATTCCACCACTGTTTTGAGTTGGATCCGAAGAGAAGACCAATGGAAAACTTTCGCCTGGAATAGAGTTCAAGAAATCAGAGAATTGACTGAGAAGGATTATTGGTATCACGTTCAGTGTTATTCATTTCTCCGATCATCAGCATTATATGAAGTTCAAAGTATTTTTTCCGTTCGTAAATATTCATAATAGACATAGGCTCTCAAACCACATTTCTCTTACCAAATCGTTCATTATACTTCACCTACAACAGAAATAATAAATTATACGATTTATATTCTACCAATAATAGAGTACGCATTTTGAAAGAGAAGTTTCCCATTCACTCGAATATTTAATATAAGCAGAATAATTAAATCATCTTTCGAAAAATTCGTTTACCCCAATTTACACAATCTCGAGGGATATAATCCTTGGAATTTGTAATTCACTTTCAGAATTCCATAATAATACTCTCTCCACTTCGGTGTTGTAACGGTGTTGTCATGTTTGTGAATGAAAGAAAACATGAAATCATCAAATATTAATATCTACCATCGTCTTATCTTCGAACTGATTTTTCATTGGAGAGAATAATTCCAGCTGATTCTTTTTTTTTCACTTTTTCGTTGTGACAGACATCAATCATTCCATACAAGATCAAGGAGTAATATTGATATGTCATAAACTCATGATTGAACTAAATGTCAGTTTTCCGGAAAATATATATCAATATATATCAGGAATATCAATCATACAGTACGTATACTTATACCTAAATGTGCAAGGATTTCAAAGGATGTTTTTTTCCATTTTGAATACTACAACGATTTCGAGATACATTTGTCTCTTGGAATACAAGTTGCTTCGATAAGAGAGAAATCATTCAATTCTTCCTCTAATAGGGTATGTTTATCTGCGTATCTATCGACAGAGCCCTTCTCATCTCAGTTGGTGAACTTTTACTTTTTCGAAAAAAAAAGATTTACCTGAAAACCAAACTTTCATCATCATTTGCTCAAACTATTGTATAGTGGAACAAGTGTCGCAGTTTTGGGAACCTCCTTATAATGAACAATGTGGATTTTCTCCAACTATCGACCAGTTTCGTAAAACATCGATCGAATCCGCTTTTCAGGATTTCAGCTTTGTCCAAGGCTCTTGTGCGTACCATACTATATCAAAACTGTAAATGTATTTTTTTTCACTCAGTGGTCTTCTCAATTATGCGTCTTCATTCCTCTGAAGATCTGCTCATTATTGCCTAATCTACTTGCCAGGGGTCAGTCAGCACCATCAGCGAAGGTAACCATATGCAGAGAGATGCCATTGGGCTTCTGAGTAGGCTGGGTTCAGAAATTGTTCTGAAATTGTTCGTTTTCGTTAACCAGCTGACGAACGTCAACCCTCAGAAGTCGAAACTTGTGCGAGCAATGGATCAACGAGGCCTTACCTTTCAACGTGCGATTACCCAGCACGGTGGCCCGGCGAGGATTCGAACCCTGGCCTTCCGCTTGATAGGCAGATATGCTAACCACTACACCACCGAGACCGAGAAATGACTATAACCATGCTTTCCGGAATCTTGGGTAACTGACATTGAGGAATCACAAAATAGAGACAAAAGGGGTGTATACTTCTATAATACAAGGTAATGTGTAACAAGTAAATTGTTACATGTCCTATGAATCTTTGAAGGTCTCAAGTCATGACAGTTCATTCTGAAAATCTACAAATATTTTGGTAACGTATCTGTGAGACGCAAAATGAATATCTGAAGAAACGCCATTTTTTTCGCTGAATAAATATCTGAAGATTTGATTCTTCGCATTCCTAAAGGGACTAATAAAAGTTAGTTCGAATAATTTTTCATATTTTTATATTAATTGCCCGTATATAAAATTCTTTCCAGGCACCAAATAAGGTTAGTTTTATTATTGAACACATTTTTTCTATTTTTTTTTTTCTTAGATTTTACCTTACCAAATCCCTTGCTTACTCGCTGTGGTTTTATTTCATTGAGATTATTTGAGCTAAATTTCAACGCTTCATGAATATGTGTGGTGATTTTCACATGCTTCCAGTCGATCCCAGAGCTTCTGTTTTTACATTCAATAGATATAATATTCAGATTTCTGTAAGCTTTCTAATTCAATTTCAATTCAATTCAATTTATTTCAAGTAAATGTAGAATACAATTCATTGAATTAATGTACATGTTATGATCATATTGTGTTAGTCGTAACTATTAAATTTGTGTTAATGGGACACAGAGCTCGAGTCGAATGGAGGTGTGTAGAATTGGTGCATTTCTTTAGGCCTATAAAACTTACAGGTCCCTTTCAGACCGGGGCCTATCTGGAAACACCCTTCTAAGTGGTGATCTCTACAATCATCTCTGAAGCCGGGACATCTATGAAACCATTCTAAGTCGGGCCATCTCTAGAAACATCTCTTCAATCCAGGAGCACTTCCAGATAGGAAATACATTCATCCTGACCACGTGAAGTACCACACACCCCAAGATAAGTTCACGAAACTGTGTACTCCCAGTGTTTATTGAATTCGACTGATATGAAATAAATGTATTATTTTATTTATAGAACTTGTTAATTTTCTCATAACTGTTCATTACTGGTGGTGGCGTCCTTAAAAAAATATAAGCATTGTAAGGTGTGTCAACAACGGCAGTAAAATGTCCACTAATAGTAGATAGTTTCCAGTCTCACCCACCTGAAGAGAGTCTCTGTCTGCTGTTAGTTTTTTTTTACGTTACACTAAATTGGCGCCCAGCGTTGAAATTTAGCTTAAATAATCTCAATGAAATAAAAACAAATCGAGTAAGCAAGGGATTTGGTAAGGTAAAATCTGAGAAGGTTGTGTGATGCTATCTCAAATAGAAAAATGTGTTCAATAATAAAACTAACCTTATTTAGTGCCTGGAAAGAATTCTATATACGGGCAATTCATATAAAAATATGAATAATTATTCGAACTAACCTTTATTAGTCCCTTTAGGAATGCGAAGAATCAAATCTCCAGATATTTATTCAACAAAAAAAAATGGGGTTTCTTCAGATATTCATTTATGAAAAATGGCGTTTCAGTGCACAAACACACAGCAAATATGCCTCCAATTCCGCCAGTCGAAAAAGAGAGTGAAGCAAGGTGTTCACCGGTTTTATCAGTTCCATCTACACAAAAAAATAATTCCCGGGCGAAAACATAATATATCAATTTCCATCTTAACGCAGAAATTCTGACAGTACTGATGGAGGTCACAGAACGATAGCCGTTTATTGACGAGTATCGAAATTGTTTATTTGTGAGCGTTGAGATAGGCATTTGTTTGCGTCTTACGTTGCCAAAATATTTGAAGAGTTTCAGAACGAACTGTCATGACTTGAGACTTTTAATGATTCCTAGGACATGTAACAATTTACTTGTTACAGATGGCCTAGTGGGATGATAATAAAGATTGAGAAAGGGTAAGCTCCGGGTTTCACAATTCGACTTCATCGTCAGACAATTTTTACGAAGGATGGCTCTGATAATTCTTGAGTTTTTTAATTGTACTTCCTTTATATTTGCTAATCTTATAGGGATTAAATGGGCGAGATGTGATGCTTTACCGGCGTGCGCTGACGAAACTTCTAGGCGGACGATGTCGCGGGAAAAAGCTAGTATGGACTAAACCCTTCACGATTTATTTCTGTTTTCATCAGATAAAGATGAGTTCCTTTTTGAGTCGGAAAAATCAAGAGATGAATAATAAGTCCACGAAAATGAGCACCAAATTTTGTGGGGCAAGACATTTAGAACCACTTTGAACTAAACAGCATAGTTTTTCAGAAAAAGCAATACTTCTCTAGATACTGGAGAGTTCCGATTCGAGACAAATAAAGCCTCTCAAGTTTCTTGCACATAAATCATTATTTTCATCAAAATGGCCATTTATTCAAAGTTCAGTAGCTCAAAGTAGACAATTTCAAAATTGAATCGAACTGACGGATACTTGATGGGAATCCACATTCAACAAAAGTATCACTGTTTCTTGTAGGATTTTCTAACTTACAATGTGTTCACAAAACCGTGACACGTGTTTCGCTATACAATAGCTTCCGAAACTGTAATGTTTTTTGTTGATTTCAAAATTGTTTGGTGTACTTAGATGAAACGTTCTATGATATATAATGTACGAGCACGCAATTAAATATTTTTCATTATTTTCTATACTGACCGAAGGGAAATAAAATCCAAAAAATACACCAACGCACTATAGATTCGATATGTGATTTTCCTGAAGCTCTGTCAATCATGAGAGATTCTGATATCTATACCAAATTATCGAATGAATTTAAGTTATTTGGCATTGTTTCCAATTCAATTAGCTGGACACCCAACGGAAACCGTTTGCACCGCCGTGCGTTCCTTCAATGGGATTGATATGATGACATGAATTACATGTTGCAATAGTGTTTATAACTATTATGAGTGATTTCATTTAGAAGGATTATGGAAGAGGTAGCAGTTCTCAATGATCGTTGGAAGTTTCACTTTTCTACCGGAATAATGGAGTACTTTCCGCCTACCTATCATACCTATCATTTATGAAGTTCCTGAACTTCTCAACATTATAAACTTTGCCGATGAATGATAGAATGCTTGCTTTAGAAACTACTGTCCTATGTGAATGTTGATTTGAACTTATCCCTGATGAACTTCGATTTGTCTGAAAGACTGCTTATACATATCTTTGCAGCACACCAGTGTTCGACAGTTATTATTATTATCTTCATATTTCAATTTCAAACTAATCGGTTACTAATTTCTATACAAAAATTAATTATTCAAACGTAAAATAAATATCCCTGAGAATATATTGTCAAACTTCAGTTCATAATGTATTCAAGGAAGGTCATCAAAAGAGATATCACGTCATTCTAAAACAATCACTCCTAAATGTGGAACAATACAAAGCACCAAACTTAGATCGCGTGCCAAGTTACAATATAATTAAAATTTGAATAAGTCCAAATATAATCTTTCCGTATTCAGAATGATTTAATCCTCCGTCTCATTCATTTTATACCTCGGAATACACTTCAAGTTGTCTGTTTTCGTTTTGTTTCAAGCAAAACTTGTTTCGAATGAAACCATCTGTCTGCCCCACTGTTTCTAAAAGTTCAGATTTTATGGAAATATAAAACACTTTGCATATTCTTCCCGACTGCATGTATTGTTGGGAAAATCTGCCTCCATTCTGCCATCCTTTTTTTAGTGTATTCATCCAAACAATGCCCGCTCAACCTAGGTGACGATTGTATGAATAAAACACGGAAATTTCAAAACAAATATGTGTTATGAGAATTCGTAACATGGAACAGTTCTCACAATTGTTTCATGGGAAGTTCAACAAATATTCATGTTTTGGAGAGTGATCAGATAAAAATCTGATATCGAGCGTTTCTATGATGGAGGTTGTAATAAAAACAATTCTATTCTCAAGTGAAGTGATTTTTGGGGGTTACAAAATGCCTTTGCAAATGTTGTTGATCAGAAAATAGTTAGAGTAGCAATAATTAACCCTGTTTATGGTTTTATTTCTCAAACACAAATAGATCTAGAGGACAGAACCCTGTGCGGGTAGGGACGGCTAGCATCCTTGATTGCCGTAGTGCTCCGGGGCTAAATACTGATTTATCAGTGGTACAGATGCTACTTCAACTATCAAGCAACCAAAAAAATGTGCTTTGACTTGTCTCTCGGGCGTTCTTCTAACTATTTAGTAGCGCATTAGTTATTGAAACCCAGTCGATGCATGTATTTGATGAAGAGACCTCATCCATCAAGATTGGTAATTGGAAAACCGTCAATTGCCTATCGCCTAAAGCCAACCAGAAGAATATCTGCCATGATCAGGAATCGAACCTCAGAAAAATGATAGTGGAATCGATCTAATACAATTTGACACCTAGTCTGCTCGCTAGGACACCAACCATTAATGTGTATGTGCATTTGTATTAAAGTAAAATAGTCATTCGAGATGAACTTTATAACTTCTTCAACTTCAGGAGTTGAAACCTGCGGCGTTCATACAGAGAAATCAATGACCTTAATTGATTTTCGTAAGGAAAAGTCTAATAACCGCGCCCAATTCCAATTATTGAAACTATCACTCATGAATCGGAAAGCATATTATATAAGTGAAATCAATTTCGTTTGTTTTTAACGTTCATCGTTCAGTATCGTTTATTTCATACCACTTGAGATACTTTTATCAATTCTGACTTCAAAGGTTCATAGCGCAGTTTGCGACTAACTTTTGGATGTTTTGTGAATATTATGATATCATGAAAAAACTCAAATGGGAGAATTTTCAAGCTTTATTCATTTCCAGCGGAATTTCATGCATTCATGAGAAACAGCTATACTGATCGTTTATTACAGTCTCTATATCAATTCTCAATTCGGCAAGTAACCTTCAATTAGGAGTTGGGAAAAGGCATCGAAATAGATTCTCAATTGTGAAAACAAGAAACTAGCTTTCAAGGAATTTATTTCCATACAATTTATTTTCCAGTCAGCAATAAAAAACTGAAAACGAAACATACTCGATAGTTACTGAAGGTTGATTCAGTAACCGAATGAACTAGATACGGTTTTTCATCCAATATATTTTCATGACTCACTTGTGATCAACGATTTTTACCGATAACAATCAATTTCCACATTGCTCAATTCTCCTTGAGATAAAACTGTGAATGATTCCGAGTATATATGAAATTTCATGTTCCGATTCAATATATTTTATCACCTTCTTGTGACTGTAGAAAGTATGAAACGAAGTAATGGCAGTGATCTTTGTGAATTATTCCTCTAGAAATGAAAATGGCGTTTTTAATCGAAATATAGAATCAGTGTTTCACTGATCAATGCAATAAATCCTTGGCATGACATCAATCGGATTGTCAAAACTCTTTCATATAACCTCCAGAAATAAGAACCTTGATAGTGAAACTTCATCCTCTAATGGCTAGCTAGTCCAATTTATACTCTCTCGAGGTCCCTTCCTTGAACCGCTTCTGCTTCCCTGAGGAAGGGAAACTTCAACCTCTCCTGTACCCTGAGGAACGCTTATACACACTGTTCAGTTTGAACGTAAGCTAAACCAGCCGCAGACTTTACATTGTACCCCGGACTCCGGATGAAATGTAAAAGCGCAACTTATGACTGGGACTGACTTTATGGACGACAAATGTACATAGTCCGGGAAAACTATGCATTCAGCCGAAATGAGATATAAATAAAAAAAAGATCGATTTATCACAAATTTTTGTTTGGAAGCTTTGTACGAGTTGCATCTACATTTTCACTGAGAGGGGAAAATCAAACTTCACAGCAGAGTAGTTGAATTTATCCACCACAAAATAATGACATTCAGAAAGTACTCAAATATGGTATTTGTACAGGAAAATATTCACAAAATCGTTGCATGTTATCCATCTGTATTAATGAGTACGATGATTGATGTGACCAGAACATAATACTTTACTTTCACCATGGCTTCACTGGCTGTTCGATATAATATACTGATCCATTCATTATCTAGTGACCGATATGTCTGTGGGTAAAACAAATGGACAGTGGTGGGGTTCAAACCCACGATTATCTGCCTGCGGGAAGAATCTATGAATAATACCTGTATTTTGTAGTGGATAAATCTCTTCTTCATCGTTTACTGGGTTTATAACCTACCACAATCTGAAAAATAAGTATTAATATTGGAATCTGTAAAAAAATGACAGTGGTGGGGTTCAAACCCACGATTATCTGCCTGCGGGATAAATCTTTTCTCCATCGTTTACTGGGTTTAAAACCTACCACAATCTGAAAAATGAGTATAAATATTGGAATATGTACAAGTGTAGAAGGGTAGACTTCTATCTATCCCGATGCGTGACAATGAATGAAGAGGAGATTTCTGATTATCAAGATCAACATAACTTGATAACAATAGGGTGGATTCATAATCATCCTTCTTAGCGTTCCTCTGAACAGTTGATATTCATACCCATTATCCTTATCAGGTACTGATGCCGAAGCTATTGCGATAGAATGCTCAGCAAAATAATATGGAACTAGATTTTTTATATTAACTCCCCATGCTTTACAAGCCATTGAAAATTACCGAAAGAGTGGATTTCATCCACATCCAATTCAGACACCACTTTTCAGAGTGGCCGATCACATACGAATTGAAAACAACGCACCTCTGGATCTACGCAAGGCTCAACACAGCCACCTCTACATTATTTTCTTCAATTTCATCATTTATATATATATATATTTATATATATATATATATATATATATATATATATATATATATATAAAGTGGATTATTATAGCTACTGGAGAATTGTACACTGAAATGGATAGCGGGGTCTCTCAGTCAGTCCAAATGAAAAGTCCTGTTTTACTTCGCCAAGCTTTCGCTTCTATTGTGAAGCTTCTTCGGGGCCTATAATTTATTGTTTTTTTTTTTTTCATCAACATTATTAACTATACTCACAGTAAAAATGGTGTAAAAATGTTGAATTAAACATAAATTGATGAAAAATGTGTATACATGTTTGAAAAAAATCTCAGACTCCTCAGAGACATATTAATTGAAAACTCTTATCCTAAAAAACTTCTTAATAAAATAATTTTCAATACTGGCAGTAATACAGATTCTGATATAATCAACAAAAATGTATGTAATGACAATTCACCTTTCACTTTTTCTTATAAATCTATATATACCTAATCTTGGAAAATTATTTTCAAATATCATAAAACTTTTCCATAATGAACAATATATCAAAATATGCCAAAAAAATATCAAAACTATAAAAAACTCAAATAATGAATTAAAAGATAAAACTGACACAACAAAAAAGTCAAATGTAATTTATAAGATTCCTTGTAGCAATTGTGACCTAAATTATATTGGAACAACGTCTAGAATTCGTAATGATAGAATAACATCTCATAAAAGTGATATAAAACTCAATAAGAAATCATGTGCATTAGCACAACACTCTATAGAAACAGGACATAAACCAAATTACCCCAATACCAAAATTTTACGTACAGAAAAAAATATTTCCAAACGCCTTTTTCTTGAAATGGTCGAAATAAATGAATCTTCAAATTGTATGAATAAAAGGAATGACATTGATAACCTCAGCAACATGTACAGTAACTTACTGGAACTACATCAAAAACGTAATAATTGAAATCCTCTCAATCAATACATCTCTCTGTAGAATTAATGATCAAATCATCATAGACGTGAAAAATGACATATATGTGAGGGTATGACATTTGTCAAAAAAAAAATTTCAAACATGTATACACATTTTTCACCAATTTATGTTTAATTCAATATTTTTACACCATTTTCACTGTGAGTATAGTTAATAATGTTGATAAGAAAAAAAAACAATAAATTATAGGCCCTGAAGAAGCTTCACAATAGAAGCGAAAGCTTGGCGAAGTAAAACAGGACTTTTCATTTGGACTGACTGAGAGAGACCCCGCTATCCATTTCAGTATATATATATATATATTTCATGTTTAATGTTTAACTTTTTATTTTTTTACTTATTCTAATAAAACTGCTCATTTTATTTTTATATTGACTCAATTCTTAATTGTAATTTTTTCAATTTTTTCATCAACGCATATTATTGAAAGTGAAATATAATCATATCAGAATTGAGTCAATATAAAAATAAAATGAGCAGTTTTATTAGAATAAGTAAAAAAATAAAAAGTTAAACATTAAACATGAAATATATATATATATATATATATATATATATATATATATATATATATATATATATATATATATATATATATATATATATAAAAAATTACAATTAAGTTCAATTAGTGAAAGAACTTTATGATAGAAAAAAATGGTATGCAACTCGAAGAAAAAAACTGATGAAGATGTCCCTCGGTTGTCTCGTTAGAACAAACAACAAATACTCTACGTTCAATACTGAAACATATTAAACCCAAAAACACAAGAGAAAACACTAGAAATTGTATTTATTAAATTCCTCGTTCGTGCGGTCAAAAATATATCAGAAAAACGTCACGACCTTTGGAAGTGCGAAAGAGTGAACGCAATATATACATCTGGATCAAACAGATAGGTGGTTTTCAATTATCGAAGTACATTCTCACACAGTAGAATAGAATGACACTTAAATTATGGCAAAAGAGAGAAATAGCAGGAATTGATATGGATCGTGGCTGGCATCCCCCTCCTGAATTACAAAATGTTAGCTCAGATCTCAAATTTTTTGACAAATGTCAATGGAGATAATCGTCAACAAGAAATATTGGATTTTGAAAGGAATTTGCACATAAGTTTTCGGAACGAAAACGGATTTACTTTCCGAAACGTTAACCTTAAGTAATATCTTATAAATATATATTAGTTCTTGTAATTTTTTGTCGTAATATTACAGAAACGTAAAAAAATACAAACTAATTTCTCTATTGAAGGTATGACGATATGAAATTCTAGCTGGAGATTTGGATTGCACAGGTTTCTGAACTTTCGCTTAGGAGAAAATAATTTCACATAAATCACCATTACCCTGGAAAACTATTGGATAGACAGTGATTCCGTGCCTTTTAGTCTTCCTTCAAACTTATAATACGATGCTACCTCATCAACAAACACCGTTTCTTCTCTTGTGGAAGCGTCTAAACGTCGAAATTATCCAATTTCAGTTCTCCATGAGATAGGTAGAGAAAGATCCCAAATAGGATCATATATCACTGTAAAATGGCCACACTACGTGCATTTCAATGTTGTTTCTAGTTGCCCGACACAATTGTCAACCATCGTGGAGTTGTTCATCAACTAAGTACATTGATGTAACAGTTTCTTGTACGATTCTCACTGACAACAGGAAATTGTGATATTTTTGTTGATATGGATTTTTATATCCATCAAGTATAGGCCAGTTGTAAGTACACTAAGGACACTCAGTTTTTACCGATTATCCCGAAAGATGGTATGATCTCGTGACTTTTTCAACATCGCATAGCTGCTAATGATTTATCAAAAAAATTCCTAAGCGCACAACCCATGAAGCGAGAACGAACCTTTGGAAATGATTTTTCAGTGATCAATCTTCAGGACATAAATTTTCACGATGAGACCAATTTCAGTTGAATTGGCGTACTGGAAAGAATCGGTTTTCATTAAATTTTTTCGCAATACATTCGGGAAATTTGTAAATCAACCTGTATCATTTGAAACAGTATATCTTCATGTATTTTTTCAATTTGAATGATGTTTTGATGTGTGACAAATGTAAAGCAACCTGCAAAAGGGCTTCCATCAAATCCTTGTTGGACTCAAAAAACACAAAAATGCAAATTATGGGTATTACATGATTACAATGAAATGTGACTCATTGTGGTATAACTCTCGATACATTTTCTCTTCTCGAAGAGATTTTTCAATATTGTTTCAAATTAATATAAATTTATCAATGAATCAATCTACGATGTCCTCCGAACAGCCCAGGATATTCCTTGGACGAATCCAGAAAACGAATTCAAGACTCATCATGTCAATTGAAGATTCTTGAAATATTTTTCGCTATATGGACGAATTTCAATGGAGTAATATTACTGGGCCTGGAATTTATGAACACAGTGCATTTTGTCTGGAAAGCGACACAAAACGATGAAAATGGGGGTGGAGATGATACAATGCGATTCGTGTGGAAAGTTTCCTTCCACATATGCATTTTACGAGTTTCACACGTGGGGTTGTGTTTTATTGTTCCTACTTACCAGCTGGGGCCAGTTACTTTCTCAGTCTTTCTGAATTCCACGAAAAAGACTTCTACGGCCGTATTGGAGCTATCCTAGATAAGATTCTTGAATTTAAAATCATGTAGAAAGTACCTTTCATATACAGAATGACTAACTACTTCGAATTAACAAATACCTACTAACAGTGTTGACATAATTTCCATGAAACTGGCCACCGAACATCTTTCCTTTTTTTAGTAGTAAAATGTTCGGTTATATCTGATTATTCGCGGAACATTGAGCGGCATAATATTCAAATATTTGAGAAAATGTTTCCCCAGATATTATCTTATCGCATAGTGCACTATGAAAGAAGAAACTATTTTTAGGGGTGGTGATGTGAAGAATAGGGGTCAGTTGATACGATCATGATCAAGTTGAATTTTGCTTCGGAATGTATCAATGGATAAAAATTCATGAAGATCCAGAAATTCTATAAACAACATCAGAATCAATCGATACCAATTGAGTGGGGTAAAATATAAGAGAGAACATTGAGCCCTCATTTAATTGGAACTGTACTAGTTGGTACCGAAAAGTGTTTTTCAGGAAATCCTCTTTCATTGAGGCTGTAATAAGGAACGGCATCTGTTTTGCAACTTGTGCACCATGCAAATGCGAGAATACCTTTTTCCGAACATACAAATATAAGATAATGATAATAATAATAAGCCATTTATTTCCAACCAGTACAAAAATCCAATTCGAAAATACAATGTATTAAATAATCAATAGCAGATTAATATTTATCAATTTTACATAGGAATGAGATGAAAATAAATAAATACATAAATCTGTGTTGAAATATTTATTTCAGAGATAGGGGTGTTGAAAGGAGGGCATACACCGACAAGTTAGAGAACCAGGTGGTAGACAAACGGGCGACATCTGATTCCAGCCACCACCATAGAATACTCACAACACAGGCTCTGAATATCCAAACTGTGACCTCACAAACCTCAAGTGAATTAATATAAGTATCAAATGACACAATAGTCAGTTATTTGACCATTCACCTAATATTAAGGAACTAATTGATTTTGATGAGTCGGAGTTGATGTCGAATATTCTAGAAAAACGGTAAAAGTTTTGACACATAGTACTAATAGGGCTCTGAAACGAGATATTGGTACTCGTGATACTGATATGGAATGTATGGTATATCTGGACTCTAGGTGGGGCACAAACCAATTGCAAGAGATATGAGCAATCTATGTTGTTATGAATCAATTTGTGAAGAAATGAAACAGCAGCTATGATTCGCCTGTTCGACAAAGAGTTGTCATCAAATCTATTCAAAAAAATATTATGCAGCCCTCTTATAGGATGATTATTGTCTTCTTGAAACACCAAAAATTTGAGGAATTTTCTCTGAGCAGATTCAATTTCTTCAGAATGATATTCGTATATATGGTACCAAATCAATGACCCGTATTGTAATTTTGAGCGAACAAATGCAAAAAATAATATTTTCAGTGTTTTTGTGTTTTCAAAACCATGAAAATTTCCAATAACGAAACCGAAAACTTTAAGAGCATTTGACACCGTTTGGTTTATATGTTGAATAAATGAAAGTTAACGATCAAATATAACTACCAGGTCCCTAATTTGTGAGCGACGTTCTAATACGTTTCGATCGATGAAATAATTAAAAGTTACCGGATTGTGGCATCTTGAATAACTCATCACGAAACATATACTAATATTGAGGCTCAATTTGTTTTTATCACACCACAATATAATTAAATCCAAATAAGACTGTAATAAGAAGCAGTCATGAGAGAAAGTTATTACTGAATAGATTTTCTTACGAATTCAGAAACGTTTGGTAAGAATGAATTGACTGCTTCTTCACTAAAACACCACCCAGAGATGAAATAATATATTAGGTAACGAGGAGGTACTTTACTTTTTCCACTCCCACCAAGCTTGTTCGGTGATTTTTGCTGGTGTAGCAGAAATGTTTGTCTTTATCCCTCATTTTCAATGATCAACGAAACACTTGCTTGCTTAATGCATGTAACTGGACCAATCCACAAAATTTCAAACAATAAATTCTCTAAAAATATTTCAAATTCAATTCTACAAAGAATTTTGAATGAAAATTCGCCAACTTTGTTTTATGGGCCATTAAATGTCATGAGTTCAACTTCATCAGGTCAAATGTTACATATCCCATCGTTTTAAAAAATCAATTCAGGAAGCGGTCGCTTTCAATTTAGAATACACGTATATTCCAAACGAGTCATCACCTAACAGCTGTCAAATACTTAATGAACGGCTTGAATTAGAGGGAGTAGAAAAAACCATTATTCAATCTCTTGATGGTGACTGTATATTTACCATACAAATTTTCAATATTCCTTTATTTCATTTAGGCGCGGTATGTCTATGCACAACTATCGAGTGGATATATATCAATTACATATTTTTCTCTGTGGAAAAATGTTTGCCTGAAGCTTCAAAACGTATACCTATTGACAGAATTCGATGCATTGATCTCATGCGTAACTAACAGTGAAATTCGTTTTTCATTCCACATCAGCTACATTTGCTGAATTGCAGTCAATCCGATAATCCGTTTGTTTCGTAATGACGTCACATATTATTTCTGAAAAAGGCCTGAAAACCCACACAATATCAGTTGATGAACTACTGGAAAGTTCGATTCCAACAAATTTTGTTCGAAACAAAACTTTTCTGTTGGTGCCCCACAACTAAAAAATTATTATGATCCAGAATTTGTGTCAAGAAGTGAGGCGAGAGAAGATTTTTGTAACTATTCTATCAAGCCTTTCGACAAAGAGTCGATGGGAATTTTCGAAATTGTTGTACGAATTGGAAATATACCATCAAATGGAATCAAATAATAGATAACATCAACCCAAAAAATATTTTCAAATATTTTCAATTCATCATCATCAACTTCAAATATGCGTTTTTCGATAACTGAATATGAAATTTCGAGAAATGACCTTTTGATTTTTTCCTGGATTCCTCAGAACTTCAACTTTATTGAACTGACTCAAATCCACCTCAACCTCACCCTGAAAAGAGTCACTCGTATTTTACTTCTATCAAATTTAATCTGAGTCAGTTCAATATCAAAGCTGAAGATATTACAAACCCATGTAACACACGTGCTGGGTAATCGCTCTACAATGTCGCTAACATTATAATGAGTCATTCCCAAACGCAGGTTGAGCCAATATTGATATATCGAAAATGGAAGTTAAAGTTGTGCTGATATTAAAAACACGTTATTTCAATATGAATATTGATTCATTATTGTTTCAAGAATATTCAAATGGATACTTCGATACTGTTTGTATAGTTTGGTGTAGTTTTCACGACCATGTTACAAAAAGTGTTTTTGCAAATCAAATACAGCTCTTCTGAAATTATTTGAAATGAGCTAAGTCAACTGGGAGAATGTGGTTTTGAACTTCATTCTTGGAACTGTTCTAATTCAGGGATTTGAGCTGTTGAGGTGAAAAATAATAGTATTGGATCTAAATAATCACATTTGGATTTCAACAGTCTGGAACAGAATACCCTCAAATGATTTACAATTTGAGTATGCCCAATTTTGGAATTCCCAACATTGGAATTCCAGTATCAGTCTCATATCATGGAAGAGAAAAAAAGCAATATCAATTCAGGTCGATATAGGTATGAAACTGTGCCAAGTTGATATATAATTGAAAATCAATGACTAATCTTGTAATTTCAATATTGATCGCATTTCTTGTCTAGATTGCGATAATTGTATTGTTAAGGCAATCATCAATTTCAATAATCAATATATCGCCAGAATACTGGTCGATAAAATCCTTTTCCGAACTAGATTTTGCATGAAGGACTCACAGCCCCGAAATCATGTTATGTTCAAATTGGTAGAGAGGGAGTTGAGAAATTGACAAAAAATGATAACACTCAAAGAGGCAGTAGCGAGCTGTAATTCGATCGGAAGATATATTGGAAACTGGACACGTATGTTTGTTGGCATTTTTATAAATTCAGCATTATTTTTCAACTACCAAATTCATCAGGATTCGGCATAGAACGTAAACACTAAATCATTGATCATTCGCAATAACTTTCAAAGCAAAAGCTCACTCATAGTCGAATAGTGATTATATCCATCACTGAAAAAACTTCGATGTGGTGCTGATTTAACATGTGATACTGTATACCCACTGAAAAGCTGACGTTACAATTTTTTCTGAGCAGGAAAAAGCTTGTTCCCGTTCAAGATATGTACCGGAGCATGTTTATTCTTAATATAAACAAAGTTTTTATTATGTTGTGGAATTATTAAAATTCTTTGGAGTTATGTGAGTTCAATATGCCAATTAGGAAAGAAGTGCTTCTTATGATATTCATAGCTTGACGAACCATTTAGACAGGAGACTAGTTATGTGTGTGGTTTTTCATTTTCTTCTCGGTTTGGAGAAAAATAAATGAAAAATGTTTCTCAAAACGTGATGCGGTAACCGTTTTTTTTTATTGTCTCTTGTGTCTTATGATTTCAATTATTTTTCAAGTAAACATTAAACAATAAAACACTTCAACGTGGTGAAAGTAGCCATAATCGAAAAAGGTCAAGTGTGTCAATCGTCAGAACGCAAACCGATAGCACGATGGAATATGTCAAGCAAACAAGAAGAACGGAAGACGCCTCGTTAGAAAAGCAGTTTGTTTAGACGGTACGCAGACTCACGGTCCCCAAACTGGCCTAAGTACGGTCTAAACTGGCGGTTAACCGATATCTGCTGCGGTCCTCAATTAAAGCTCGCCGTTTTCCTCCTCGGCGTGTTGTAAATCATAGCCCAGGAAAACTGTACCAAAAACTCTTCAAACGGGGCTGGGACGTAGTTCAAATGATTTATTATTGAAAATGTCTCAAATATAAGATATTGTTACGTCCTAGCGCCGGCCCTCACCATATCGTAAACGCAAGGCGAGGGATCGCGTCGTAACGAACGTCATTTTCCTGGAACCCGGCGTAAGCCGCCTGGAGAATTCGAGACGCGTCATCGGGGCTTCTCTCGACGATTCTCGATTGGCACGCAGATATATATACGCGACAGGTTTCGCTGCGGGAAGAATTTGTATTACAGAGAAGTTTTTATTCGGAGCTGAGTGGAGCGAGTTCAGTAGAGCTAAGTGGCGAGAGTTATTGAGATCTAAGTGGAAAGAGCTTTTATTTGTTATTGCTAAGTGCAAGAAGTAAAGCAGAATTGTTAGTACAGATAGTTTTAGTAGCGAGCGAGCATTGGAAAGTTATCAGAGCGATTTAAGTGATTGTGTTGTATTGCATTGTGATAGAGAGTTATAATAAAAGGAGTTTAGTGTTGTTTGGTGTTTTAATCGACGAACCCAAGGAATATCGTAACAGTGGTGTAAGAATCGAGATTTTCCAAGGGATAAAATTGTAACAATATAATTGAAATATTGACCTCCGTAATCGGCACCATATTTTATTTGAGTTACCACCGACATAACGATAAATGGATTACAACAAACCTAATAAGATAGAAAAAATATCGAATAACCAATGAATCACGATTGAATAAACAGAAATACATCAAACTATGAAAATTAATGAACACAAGGTGATCGAAAAGCGAAAATATGGATGAAAAAATGAAAAATCAAAAACTTCAATTGATTAAAGGGATCAATTTGGTGACCAGGAATGTAAATGTTGAATATGCAGTGGTAGAACCAAACCAATTGAAACAAGAAATATGAATCAATATGAACGAATAAATGTTGAACCCAAGTTTCTAGTTGATCGTTTCGATCGCTGTTTTTCGCATTCGTCTTCGGGTGTTGAGTCGATACCCGAATCAAATAAACATTCATTACTGTGTTTTACCGATTGCCCATATTTGTTCATCTGATGAAAAACTCTTCCGCAGGTGCGTTATTTCCAGGCAGACACATAACGTACTCAATAAATTCATGTGTTTAATGAAAACTGTTGGTACGAAAATGCTGAAATAATTCTACCCAACGGTTTTGAGTAGAAACGTTCTCGGCATTCCAGCCAGGAAATGTTTTCATCTGTCGCAAAATTGGAAATAAGTGGCTTTAGCACTAGAACACTAGAATCGGTAAGACACTTTTCACACATAATGCCTGCGGTATGATCTTTCTTTCGTTTTATAAATGGATACTCCTGACGCAAACTGATTTTGAAACTACATTTGCGTTTAGGCATCATTATTTTTTTACAAATCACTGCGTTGGACGATCCCAGCTTCGTACGACATGAACTGAAACAAAACCAGGGCTGTCGTGATATTGATTGAGTACTGAGTCCAGAATACGAGTACATGTACCTATATTGTCAGAATTGTTTTGCAGTTGTAGTACACTGATCAATCAAAATTCCTCTTCTCGAATAGTACTACTTACCTGCTGAGGCTCCTCTTGATAAGCGTGACATGAAATATGTCAGTGCGGGGCGCCTTGCCACGCATTTCGAAGAAAAAAAAAAGGCTTTTTGAATTATTATCAGTTCGCGAAAGCAAGACTATGTCGGTCAAACATCAGGGTGGACTGCTTGAAAGTAGGACTGTCCCGCCCAAAGCGGGACGTATGGTCACTTTAGTGTTGAGATACATGACGACCACTTTCAACCTCTGGTCAATTGATACTTAACAATATTTGCAATCATATTACGAGTAAATATGCAAATTCTGAACCAGTTCCTGTACTCAATTCTATGAGGAATGAAATCATAATTGATAAATCTTTCAAATCACAAATGCTCTATATTAAAATGAAACTGAACATACTTTATGTTCGTCCTGATATCAAATCGAGATTCAGATAGTTCATATATTGATACAATTTGAATTAACTAGCAAAAAATTTGTTTCTTTAGTGTTATTTGTTCAACGAGAAATTAAACTTACTTCGAATTTTGAGGTGGAACGCCCAGCTTATTATTTTTTGAATTCAGTGGTTTATTTCACATACAACCATTCTGATACAGTAAAAACATACCACGGAGTTCTATTCGTGTCTGAAAAAAACTTGAGTTTATGTTGATACCACGCTGTTCGAAGATTCGACTTCCAATGCATGTTTTTCTGAAATAGCAAAAATGAAACGAGAAGTATATCCAGTGATATAATTTTGAAGTAGAAGATCTGTACTCCAAGGGTGATATTTAAATTATACCTCTTTCTTCTTTGAAAGAATTCAAAATGAAAATCTATGTTCAGGACAAACACTGAATCGCTTCTGAATCCGTCAAAAATTTAATTTTCTCAAGTTTTCGTCAAAAATTAAAAAACAAAACATATCGTCTTTTCACTTCAACAAAATGTTTGGCAGAAGTGTATTAAAAGACGTCAAAGTGCCGTCATATTGAATTTGGAAAAATGACTCCTACGCCGCCATCTCGAGTAGATATGACAGTCGTTTCATATTCTCAAACAGAAAAATAAGTGTTCCATCAAATGTTTCAGGAGTTATCTTATATAGTTTTCGACTCAGTTCTACTTTCGGACAAACCGGAAGTTACTCGCTATTCATTTATTGTTGAAGATATCTCCTCATGAATTATTCTACCATCACGAATTTCAATTTTTCAACCTCACACCACAAACAGCAAAGCATCCTCAGTGTAGACGGAAGTAATAACTGAAAACAATTGCTTTGCTCACATTACCTATAGGCTATATGTGAATAAAATGGGTACCTACATCTTTGTTACCCAGCAGTAATTGTTATTCATAGTATCTCCATACCAAACGCCATCGATTGAAGTCATCCAGCACGCTGGCCTTGTTACTAGCTCTCTACGCCGCAATTGAGTAGCAGCATGGTTATTCGAGGACTCATCGAATATAAAATGTGACAGAGTCATTTCCCAATGCGACAGACAAATCTCTAACAAAAAAATATCGGCCGCTCCGTCATGAGCTAGGCACACCAACACCTGCACCCTCCTCCATTAACCCTTTGCCTATTAATAAAACTATTTGAGAAAACAATATTTTGCAACAAATCATTTCTTGATGACTTTGTTATACAGTAGGATAACCATGAAAAGTTGGATTGATTAGCAAAATTCAGAATTCATAAATAAAAAATAACAAATTTGAAACCAATCATCCTGTTTCGTGATTCCACGTAAACTACATGAATTCCAAACCGATAGGTGGAAGAACAGATGTCAGTCCATATTCATGAATAGAGACTTCCAGGATGCATCCCGTCCGATTTTCCATTGTTATGTGTACGATAGTACAATTATTCTTGAAAAACTTCTATTATTATTATTATTATCTGTCGTCTAAACAAATCTAGTCGGGTCCGTACTCCCCACTGCTCCGACCCAGTGGGCGAACGCGCTAGTAAAATTAACCAATGACCACTCCCCGCACCGCGGGGTAAGTGGTCACTGGCTCCGAGAATCGTGAGTCCTGAGCAGACGCAACGAACCGAGAATAACGGCCTTCTGCATGCGGCCGGCCAAGTTCTCTGCCGCATTACGGCATGCCGGTATGATCTTGAGCTCCGAGAGTAGCGTTGGTCTGGAACCACCGAGAACACCTATAATCAGAACCACTAACTTGACAGAATAGTCCGGGTGGAGCCTGCGGAGTTCGTAAAGTAAGTCCTGGTACTTTGTCCGTTTTTCCTCCTCTTTTCGGACGATATTCGTTTCGGCAGGGGCCGAAAACTCAATAACGAATATCGTCTTACTTCGGTGGTCGAAGAGGACTATATCAGGCTTATTGGCCTGTATTTGCCTGAGGGTGGGGAATGAAAAGTTCCAAAAAATTCGACACCTTTCATTCTCCACTACGGACTCAATATCCCCTGGAGCGTAAGGCAGCACCGGTGTCCTGTCTATTTCATACGAGTGCCGAAGAAAATAGTACAGCACTCGTAGGGCCGCGTTATGGCGATGGATATAGGCCGAGACCGCATAAACTGCACAAGATGACAGCAAATGCATCAAAGTCTCGGGCGCCTGTCGGCAGGCCCTGCATCTAGTATCAGGGACCTCTATACCCATCACGCGGCTCCGGTAGACTAGGGTGTTGAAGACACCGTCTTGGCACGCCATGATAAACCCTTCAGTCTCCGACTTCAGCTCACCTGACCTGAGGAAGGCAAATGTCAGCTTAACAGACAAGCCATGGTCCTCGATGTTCTTAAAGAAGACTCCATGCATGGGCTTGTCTGTATGCAGCTGCAGCATTTTAGCATTCTCTGCAGCCTTGATGTGAGCTTTTCTCCGAGCGGGCTCCAACTCGGTGACAGAGAGTTGGTTTACCTGCTCGGTGTCGAAGACTATATCAAGTTCATCAGCAGCGCGCCTTGCTGCCTTGAATAAAAAGGCTCCGATTCCTGCATGTTCATGATCTCGGACCATGCAGTTTAGGGGATCCGAACTCCTGATGACTCTACAGGCTCCATCCAGCACCATTCTGTTGTGGAGACACTCCAAACTCAAAAGTCCACGGCCCCCTTGTTGTCGGAGGAGATATAACCGTGGAACGGACGATTTGGGATGCATGCTTCTGTGCATATGCATCATTTTGCGAGTCTTCACGTCAAGTTGCCGCAACTCTTCCTGAGTCCACTTGACTACTCCGAAGGAATAGAGTAGAATCGGAATGGCAAGCATGTTGGTGGCAGAAACTTTGTTCTTGCCCGACAGCTCTGAGGATCAGATCTGCCGTAGTTTCTGCCTATACTTGCCACGGAGAGCATTTTTCACCGAGTCCACCTCTTGGGTGTGGCGTTGTTCCACACCCAAATAGGTGTATGTCTCTCCGGCATTCAAATGATGTAGAATGCTTCCGTCTACGAGTTGGGCATCCTCAGCGAAATCCTCGCATCGTCCTCTTTTGAGATGAACCAGTGCACATTTGTCGATCCCGAATTCCATACCGACAGCATGCGTGAACTCCTGCACCACCCTGAGGGACTGCTGTAGATCCCTTTCTCCAGAAGCATAGAGCTTAAGGTCATCCATATAGAAAAGATGGGTGACCTTATGCCTCCGGTTTCCAGGGGTGCCGCAGTTATATCCCCGGGTTTTCCTGAGCGCAACGGACAATGGCATTAGTGAGATGCAGAAGAGAAGAGGGCTGAGGGAATCTCCCTGAAAAACACCTCTTCTTATGATGACCGGCTCTGTTTGGATCCTGCTTTCACCTGATGTTATGGTGAAGCGGGTCCTCCAGAGCGGCATCAGTTGTTCGATGCATCTCACTATTTGATCGGGTACCGCAAGGCACTCGAGTAAGTACAACAACAACTCATGTGATGTTGTATCGAATGCCTTGCGATAGTCGATCCAGGCCATAGAAAGATTCCGCTTATACTGCACGGAGTCCTGCGTGATACATCTATCGATCAGCAGGTTCTCCTTACAGCCCGCGGAACCCCTCTTCGACCCTTTTTGCTCATATATCCGTTCGAACACCGGGTCAACTGCTTGGAGAGTACGCATATACAAGATGCGTGTAAACATCTTGTAACACGTATTCAAGCATGCTATCGGTCTGTAATTCTTAGGATCCGACAAATCTCCGTTCTTCGGGATTAGCACGGTTCGCCCCTCGACAAACCATTCCGGAATCAGCTGCTCTCCGTTCAGCCAAGAACTGAATATTCTGGCCAAATGGTGGTGGGTGCTCGGTAACTTTTTCCACCAATAGTTATTGAGGCCATCAGGGCCTGGAGCAGCAAAGTTCTTCGAACCCTCAAGGGCTCTCCGAACTTCATCCGTGGTTATCGGTTGACGCAGTATTTCGGGCTCAGGCTGTTGAAGCCTCCTAGAGAAAGCTTCAAACTGCGTCAGGGCTGGAGTGTCTCGGTTGAGTGGTTGCGGATGCTCGTAGATACCTTTCCAGAAGGATTACACCCGATCAGCGGCCGGCGGATTATCCACAACACGCGGAGGCAATTGGAATAGGCGAGAGGGTTTCTCGCGGAACTGTTTGTTCTCTGAGAAAGCCCTCGCCCGCCTCACTAGTGACTTTTTTGCAGTCACCAGCATTCGTATCCTCTCAAGGCAATGCTGCTTGATGGTGAGCAGCACTCCTCGATTCAATGTGTGATGGGATCTCCGCAGTTTTGCAGCGATTTGCCGCACTGCGTGCGTAAATGGTCTATTAGCCGCTAAGTAGTCCATCACACATTGGATACGAGACGCGTGTTGTCTCGCCGACTTGATCTTAGCCTCCATCTTGTGTATGCGCTGTTCATGCTTCCTAGAGGGGTCGAAGGATCTGTCACCTCCCTCTCTCCCAGAAAGAGCCTGAACTGCGTCATACACGGCACAGTTGATCTGCCAGATGTCGGCCTCTTCTGTAAGCGCACTACGAACCTCTGCATCCACTAGGGCCAGTTGTTCTGGCCTGAGGGGCTTCACTCTGTGAAGCATCCTCCGGGTCCCGATGTTGTGGGTTCTCGGTGCTTCCAGGCGCACCCTCTCCTCCACCAATCGCACTGGCGGTATTTCTACCGCCTGCTCAACCGGCCTCGGTGGGGCACGCACATAGCCACGGCCACGAAGATGGGATACATAATCCCTGAGATTTTGGGCGGAAAAGGCGGCATGCTCCGGGTGTGCCACGCACCACAGTGCATGCATTCTTGCCATGTATCCCCTTCGGGCGGGCTCACTACTCTCGTAGCACCGCATCAGGTCGTCTCTCAGTCCATCGGTCCACTCAAAACGTTGTCCATGTCCATTGCCAGAGTCGTCATTGGGCTGTCTATCGGTTTGGGCCCCTCCACCTTGCCCTTGACCCCTATCCGAATGGGGTCGGTTGTGGGGGCCCTGTCCTCTAGTGACAGGAACCAGAGTTGAGGGCCTGCAAGGTGGTTAGCCCAGCAGGCCCACGGCCGGCACCAGAGAGAAAAAGCTTTTCTCTCCCGGATGCGCATTAGCTGCCGGTCCGATTTTGCATCCTAAGCTCAGGAAAGTGGTGGCGCTACTCACCAGAGACTGTTCAGATGTTGCTTAGTCTCCCCTGCTTGCTTATTATTATTATTATTATTATTATTATTATTATTATATATCGTCGTCTAAACAAACACAGTCGGAGAGTTGGTTTATTATGTCAAAACAAACCTATTCGGATCCGTACTTCCCACTGCTCCGACCCAGTGGGCGGACGCGCTAGTATAATTAACCAATGACCTCTCGCCGCACCGCGGGGTAAGTGGTCACTGGCTCCGAGAACCGTGAGTCCTGAGCAGACGCAACGAACCGAGAATAACGGCCTTCTGCATGCGGCCGGCCAAGATCTCTGCCGCATTACGGCATGCCGGTATGATCTTGAGCTCCGAGAGTAGCGTTGGTCTGGAACCACCGAGAACACCTATAATCAGAACCACTAACTTGACAGAATAGTCTGGGTGGAGCCTGCGGAGTTCATAAAGTAAATCCTGGTACTTTGTCCGTTTCTTCTCCTCTTTTCGGACGATATTCGTTTCGGCAGGGGCCGAAAACTCAATAACGAATATCGTCTTACTTCGATGGTCAAAGAGAACTATATCAGGCTTATTGGCTTGTATTTGCCTGAGGGTGGGGAATGAAAAGTTCCAAAAAAATCGACACCTTTCATTCTCCACAACGGACTCAATATCCCCTGGAGCGTACCGGTGTCCTGTCTATTTCATACGAGTGCCGAAAAAAATAGTACAGCACTCGTAAGGCCGCGTTATAGCGATGGATATACTCCGAGACCGCATAAACTGCACAAGATGACAGCAAATGCATCAAAGTCTCGGGCGCCTGTTGGCAGGCCCTGCTTCTAGTATCAGGGACCTCTATACCCATCACGCGGCTCCGATAGACAAGGGTATTGAAGACACCGTCTTGGCACGCCATGATGAACCCTTCAGTCACCGACTTCAACTCACCTGACCTGAGGAAAGCAAATGTCAGCTTAACAGACAAGCCATGGTCCTCGATGTTCTTAAAGAAGACTCCATGCATGGGCTTGTCTGTATGCAGCTGCAGCATTTTAGCGTTCTCTGCAGCCTTGATGTGAGCTTTTCTCCGTTTGGGCTCCAACTCGGTGACAGAGAGTTGGTTTACCCGCTCGGTGTCGAAGACTATACCAGGTTCATCAGCAGCGCGCCTTGCTGCCTTGAATAAAAATGCTCCGACTCCTGCATGTTCATGATCTCGGACCATGCAGTGTAGGGGATCCGAACTCCTGATGACTCTACATCCAGTACCATTCTGTTGTGAAGACACTCCAAACTCTAAAGTCCACGGCCCCCTTGTTGTCGAAGGAGATATAACCGTGGAACGGACAATACGGGATGCATGCTTCTGTGCATATGCATCATTTTGCAAGTCTTCACGTCAAGTTGCCGCAACTCTTCCTGAGTCCATTTGACTACTCCGAAGGAGTAGAGTAGAATCGGAATGGCAAGCATGTTGGTGGCAGAAACTTTGTTCTTGCCCGACAGCTCTGAGGACCAGATCTGCCGTAGTTTCTGCCTATACTTGCCACGGAGAGCATTTTTCACCGAGTCTACCTCTTGGGTGTGGCGTTGTTCCACACCCAAATAGGTGTATGTCTCTCCGGCATTCAAATGATGTAGAATGCTTCCGTCTACGAGTTGGGCATCCTCCGCGAAATCCTCGCATCGTCCTCTTTTGAGATGAACCAGTGCACATTTGTCAATCCCGAATTCCATACCGACAGCATGCGTGAACTCCTGCACCACCCTGAGGGATTGCTGTAGGTCCCTTTCTCCAGAGGCATAGAGCTTGAGGTCATCCATATAAAAAAGATGGGTGACCTTATGCCTCCGGTTTCCAGGGGTGCCGCAGTTATAGTCTAAACAAATTTAGTCGGGCCCGTACTCCCCACTGCTTCGTCCCAATGGACGAACGCGTTAGTATCATTAACCAATGACCATTCCCCGCACCGCGGGGTGAGTGATCACTGGCTCTGAGAACCGTGAGTCCTGAGCAGACGCAACGAACCGAGAATAACGGTCTCATTATTATTATTATCATCATTATTGAATTATCATGGTGCGATCCTGAATCGTTTTACGCCCGGTATAGTATTCCTGGCCTATTTACGTCTTGGAAATCATGTCCGCAGGAGCAGCGAAATATCATGTTGCGGTTGTGTTAACGTTACGAGAGTTTGTGTTTTCCGAATTCGATATGCCGTAATGAGCGAGGAAATTGTGGGTAAATGCAAAAATTCCGTGTTAAGTATGCCACGGGAGAGGAGGAATATCAGTTCCGATGTTTACCTTGGAATTTGAGTAGCGGTTTGAGGGAATCTGATTAATAATTTGCTGTCACGGCAACTTATATCATGAATCGTCTGGGGATAGAAATGTTTTTTCTGTGGATAATAAATCATTAGCTTACGAATAGAGTAAGTAACTTATTACGCACAACCGGAAATTGTGAGGTCTAGGCGTTAGCCGAGTGCGGCAATTCGCGAGTACACGAAACTAGCCTTATCCTCGAGTTGCGTACGGTTTTTTTATTCTCCCACCATGCTTGAGTGATAATTCCTGGTGGTGTAGCACAAATTTCTTCGTTATCGTTTATGTTCAATGATCAACGAGACACTGGATGACAGCAAGTAGGTAAAATAATTTCTTGCTTCCGAGATGTTACTAAATACAGTATCAATCCACGAACTGTTAAACGATGAGTTTCCTAAAAATATAATTTTTAACACGATTACACAAAGAATTTGAAACGAAAATTCGCTGATTTTGGCTTTTGGGCAATTAAATGCACTCATGAAATCAAATTTATCTGGTCAAATGTTACATATCCCATAAATTTAGGAAGCGGCCGCCATTTTAGAATAGTTTTGTTGAAAGAGTTCATCTGCAGAAAGTTTCAGACCAGTTGTTTTTGTTGAATTTGATGATAGTTTTCTCATAATAATTCTGAGCAAGAAGGCATATCTTATATTTATTCAGCGGGCGTAATTTTCGGTCAGAAATTTTCACACAACATCGTCCGATTTCGAACTTTAAACAATTATTGAGAATTGATATGTCAGGCAACTATTCGAACTGGGTCAATCAAGGCTTCAGATTCCATTGAGGATTCGAAAAACGAAATGAAATTGCTGTGTTGCAGCAAATACAACTGGTTACAGCTCAAGAAGAGCAAGTCCAATTCTCGAAAATGAATGAGCGTTGGATAGTACCATAATTGATGCATTTTCACTTGAACTTGTTATCTTCTCCTGTTCAGAAGTAACGCGGCTTGGGGAACTTTTTCAATACCGCCCACTATAATGCATCGTCAGTATATAAAAACACTATGCCATGATATATGTGTAAAAGCATTTATCTACACCCATACCCTAATAATACACTTATATGCCCACAACCCGTTTTATAATGAAATCCATTACGATACCTACAGTTTTTTCATTACAATACAGATTTTCAACCAATAGAAACCCATTATTTTTCAATCAAGCATGATGTGCATGCTTCGAATTCGACGTTTGTTGAGTCAAAATCGTTATTGGTATTGAATTTTTGAAGAATATAGCCAAACTTCGATAATCTTAACGAAATGTCTGATACCAGCGATACCATCACCGGCAGGAATACGGTTAGAATGATTAAATTTTTCATCTGACAAATGCATGATTTATTTTTTATTTTTTCAATCAAATTTTCCGAGCTCTCCGTAGGCGAGCGGTCTAAGGCGCTGAGATTATATTAGCTAGTTGAACTAGTTTAAAGAGACATGGGTTCGATTCCGGCCTCGAGTAATCATTTTTTTTTATTTTTGATCTCTTCATTTCTCATCGTTTCATTTCTCAAAGTAATACCATTGATTACAATTTTTCATAGAAATTCGTTTAATCAGGATGATTGTGTGCAATACAAATATAAATATAATATTTGTAGTACATCACTATTTATCGGGTATAGATAAAATAGCATATGCAACTCTCAGGTAATGATTATTAATACATTATAGTTGCATAATATACTACTACATAAAGAAGAAAAACCAAGCACACTACCTTGTTATGATTCTTGAAGGGTATTTTCAAACATGTGCTATTGATTTTAACTTGTGATTTTCTGTTTGAGAAAATGAAAACCCTTGTTCGATTATCTTATTCGATTCATTCCCAAATTTTTTTCGATGAAAATGAAGTATCGAGTGCATAAGAAAATTAATTATTCAATCCATAGTCAATAAATTGTCAATTATAGCAGTTTCCATGAGGGATTTTTCTCGAAATCTATATTGAGGAGGTGTGTTTTACTTGAAATAATTCAGATACTTGTTCAAATTGTTTGTAATATTTATCGCGAATTGAAGTGATGTTGTAATAGCTATTTATATTCAGAGGTCCCCCTTTTTATGTTTGAATATGTTTTTCATTCCATCTCGCATCGTAACAAATACTCACTTCATGTTCTGATTATAATCCTCAGCTCCGCCAGAGTCACAGTCGCAAGAGAAACAACATATGAATTCCCGCAGGGCAAACAGGCCTTTTCCCCATAACCATAACCCTATTCAATTTCTTCCCCTTAACGATATCGTCAAGGTAGCAAAGTGCGACCTCAAGCAAGAAACGTCATGATCGAAATCGCCAGATTCGACATCTGTAGGCCGCCCAGCCATAAAAAGAAGGAACAAGAAACTCCATAAAACTTGAATGAAAGTTTTTTTTGTTAATCTCGGTATTACCTCGAGCTAGTTGAATGCGTGGGATTCCGGAGACGAACTCGAATAATCCGGAATTTCTTCCCGGAAAGTGGAAAAACCTTAATCTCAAGAATCCTTCGAAGATGTTTAATCTCGATATTGGAACGGCCATTGAGAGATCATGCAATTCATCATTGCATCATTGAGAGGTTTGCCAGGAGATCGGTTGAAAGAGGCATTCGATGGGTGAATGATGATAATGATTCATTGAGTATGCGAAAGATGAAAATGGGGAATGAGAATTCATTACTACCACGAGAAATAATAATGATATATATATTTATTGTTTGAACGTCATTATTTTGTGGTGGATCAATATTTGTTTCGTAGTTTTCTGGGTTTGTAACCTACCTCAATCTGAAAAAAATAAGAATCAATATTGGAATCTATACAAGTGTAGAGGGCAGATTTTCAATCTACCCCGAAAAGTTACTGCGTCTATTGAAAAACAGTTCTTTCTGGATGGAACAAGTCCAATTGGTCAGCAACTTCTCGTATAACTCAAATTTTGCCTATTAAAAAATAATAAGGACTGATATTTATGGGTATAAGGTACAATGTTTGATACAGGTTGAGTATTTTGTGTAGGTTGTATGTTTTCATTGTGGACTGTGTTCGGATTCTCAATTTCTGTCAAAGTCTTTTCTTTGAATTATTCTGGATATCCATCTTCTTTCAATACTGTTTTTATGAAGTTTATCACATTATTGATTTTCCTTGTGAGTAACATACAATCTTTGTTCTATCATAAAGGCATTTTACTATACCTTTCTTGACACTCGTGTGGTGGTTTGAGGTGTGATGAAGATTTCTGTTGGTATGTGTTTTCTTTCGATATACACTTGTATCTACATGGTGTGTCGATTTCTTTATCATTACATCTAGAAATGGAAGTTTATTGTTATTTTCTGTTTCTAATGTGAATTTATTGTTGGTTCTTGTTTGTTAATATGTTCCAAAAATGTGTCAAGTTCATTTTGACCATAACTCCATATAACAAAAACATCATCAACATATTTCCACCACACCTTTGGGCCGTTTGGATAACTTTCTATGAACGAATCTTTAAAATATTCCATATAAATATTTCCTAGAATTGAAGGAAGGGGTGAACCCATAGCCATACCAAATTCTTGTTGATAAAAACCATTTTTGAACTGAAAATATGTTCGTTCTGTACTGAGTTTAAAGATATCCATGATCGCATCTACATTCACGGCCAATTGCACCGCTTTTCTTAAGTTGTGCTTTATCTGAACCAGGCTTTGTTGCTATGGATTTGCCTATCAGCTTCCTTGTTCCTTAACGATTGAGCCAAGCTTAGTTGTATCTCTGCTGAGTTGAAGCGGTGCAACTGGCCTTCAATTTTGTTCTTTTGATCAGTGTTCCATTATTCTCCAATTTTGAATTGACAATTTCTAAAGTTTTGTTCAATGGAACGTTGGTGAAAAGACTTTCTACATCGAAACTTACTAACATGTCTTCAGTTTGTATATCAATTTGATCTAACTTCTCAATTGGATGTGAAGTATTTTTTATGAAACTATCACCATTACCTGATAGAGGTTTCAATATTTGGAGTATATATGTTGCTAGTTTTTGGCCTGGAGGTTCAATTGAACTAACGATGGGTCTAAGAGGATGATTTGGTGTGTGTATTTTTGGTAAGCCATAAAAATGGGGTGGTTTACTATAATGATTAATGAGTTGTGTGCGTTCTGTTTTTGAAAGTGTCTTTGTATTTCAGTAATG
The DNA here is from genome assembly GCA_032362365.1 of Zygogramma bicolorata. Classification (NCBI taxonomy): domain Eukaryota; kingdom Metazoa; phylum Arthropoda; class Insecta; order Coleoptera; family Chrysomelidae; genus Zygogramma; species Zygogramma bicolorata. Next base: position 1,849,139 of record JAVJAQ010004239.1, on the reverse strand, counting down.
TTCTGTATATTTTCTGTTCAATTTCTCTTGTTGGGTCTTGTCTGAGTTTATTGTACACTCGTTCCGATGTTACAGATGTGTTTTGAATGTGTATCTCATGTGTGGTGTTTTCGATCAATTGAATCATTTTCATATTCATCTGGGTCCATGATAACTGTAGCATTTCCCTTATCAGCTGGAAGTATTTTTATACTTTCATCACATCTTAAAGATTTCATTGCAGTTTTTTCAAATTTGCTCAAATTACTTTTAAAATTACAAGGTTGCGTGAGTACCCGTTTGCATTCAGATCTATAGTCACCAGCTACCTCTGCTGGTAATTTATGAGCTGTATTTTCTATTACTGTTATCTTTTCGAAAGTAGGTGAAGTTTCTGGAGTTACTGCAAAATTCAAACCTTTTGCTAATGAAAGTTTCTCATTTTTATTCAATATTCGAGAAGATAGATTAACAACGGTATTCTCGGCAAGATTTTGACTAGTGAGGGTATTCGTCAAATATTCATGCTGCTTTTCTCAATGTCGTATGAAGGATAACATTGTTGTTATTTTTATATAAACTTATGAAATTACAGCAGCATGCTCATGGGGCTGCTATAATAATGAAAGTGCATGAAAATGTTTGATATTGAACAGAATTGAAATGTTGAGAAGAACATTATAAGTTATGGTTTGAATACACATGTAGCAAAATCCTGAACGAAGGATATGTTTCGAAGTTGATAGTAGAAGGATATTCCGTTATCCAGCTAACGAACGTCAACCTTCTGAAGTCGAAACTTGTGAGAGCAATGGATCAACAAAGCCTCACCTTTTAATGTGCGATTACCCACCAAGGTGGCCTGGCGGGGATTTGAACCCTGGTGTTCCGCTTCAAAGGCGGACTTGCTATCCGCTACACTACTGAGACCACTAATGTTTTACAAACGAGCCAAGATATTTTTTGAAGTGTCTTATGAATGCAAGTTTTGTTATAGGATTGAGAAAGCCGTAACTTAATGGTATTCATTATAAATATCAAAACCAAATCAACGACGATCCACTACACTAAGATGACATTCAAATTATTGTCTTGAATTGTATCCCATCTATAAATATTTCTATTTCTAGTGAGAACCTTGTGATATATTGTTGATGAATGAACTTTGCGTCTAATGTTCATGGAGAACTATTGTGTTTCTTCCAATTTGTGAGATATGCGTTCATTTTCCTCAATGTCATGGTTAGATCACCGACAAAACTCTGTACCGTCTCTTCAGGATTAGTATCTCAAACATTGAAATATATGTTTTTTAAAATACTAAAATATTCATATATTCAAAATCTGATGATGAGAAATTTCATTTTTTAAACAAGAGCATTCATAATGAAGGTCATATTAGAGAGCAAAAGTTATTAATTTCGAAGGCTTCCGACTGGAGAAAAGTAGTAATTGGGTTGGGGCTATGGTGCATACAATGAAAGTTTTACAATATAGTTAGTCGAAGTTGAAAACTTAATTGGAAGCATCTTTTGTCGCATTGGAGATTGTAGAGTTGCGATAAAACAGAGTTTCAGAAACAAATGAGTTTTGACAGCTGATTTGAGGGATTCATTGTCAGCAATTTAACCCGGCGAATTATTCGTTCTGGTGGTTATGAGGTGAGAAATACCTGATTCGATGACAATAATGAAGATAGTTTTCATTGACAAGGAAAACAACATGAGAATGAAACTAGTTATCAAAATACCCTACCAAATAACGAATGTAACTTGAAACAAATTTACCCGAATGGACAATCCTTGACCCAACATTTTCAAAGTATAAGGTGCAAAGCAGTAGTTGTATTACGAGATAATTTTATCGATACTGTTCATGGTCCTATGGTCTAATGGAGGAAGTCTATAGATCCCACATAACTCATGTTTATAATTGATACCGGGAACTAGAGGGCTACAACCAATATATCACATATATGGAGTCAAAAAGTGTTTTTTCATCTTTGCATTCTCTTTCAATAAATAATATCAAATGAAACTACCCCATATTCTCATACCGAAATGAGTTTTAGAAATGAAATCTATGATTCCGCGTTGGTCGACGTTTCGGCTCCCATTTCAGAGCCATTTTCAAGACGAAGTGATTTGCCGTCTAGGTCTAAGTCTCCTTAGTACCTGTGACTCATCACTATCGATAGAGGACTGAAGGATTGTGTGTTTATTTATAGAAGGGTCTGGGGTCAGACCGTCGACAAAAGCTACGGTCGCGGTCGGATAAGTACTCGGATCATAGAAGTATGACGGGACAGAAGTGGTTTCAGGTACCTGGAAGTCTTTGCGAATCGTTGCCTTTTTTAAGACAATCAGGACCTAGTTCAATTTCGATGGCTCTGCTGGTAATTCTGGTCTGGAAGTTTTTGGCCGTGGCAATGGTTTTTGTGTTTTTGAAAACTATTTTATGGCCTCTTTCTTGATGATGTTGAAATAACGCTGAGGTTGTACCGGAAGTCCTTTGGTGTCATTAGGAATTGTGTTTGAGGGCGTGCGAAGAAGGTGGATATTTGGTGGCTCGCTGCGAAAACAGTTTTGATATAATATCTTGGCAGAATTCGACTTACTCACTACTACTAACTATCATTGACTTCATTTATATCAGAAAGGAAAGCTTGTGGGCGTTCAGGTTCTTCCTCAGGATGTCCTGTGTGAAGAGCTCGGGTTTGCTGAAGTTCAATAAAGCTGTGGATTTGGGAATTGAAATAATTACTTTGGCTAGGTGCGGATTTGATCTTTTCCATTTCATTGGATTCATCGTGGTTATAGCTGAGTTTGAAGGATCTGTGTATGAGATAATTCAGAACTGAATGCAATTGTGCTGGATGATAATGAGACTTGGCATTGAGGTACCGGTTTGTATGGGTCGCTTCTCGGTAAACGGTGTGTGTGAAAGAATTATTGAACTTCGTGATGAGAACATCCAAGAATGGAAGGAAGTCGTTTTCTGTTTCCCTAGTGAATTGTATGTTGGGGTTAATGGTGTTGGGGTGATTCAGGAATGTTGGACATAATACTAATGACACCCAAGGAATATATGAAATACCATGTTATAACTGTCCCAGAACATAAATCGGTCAGCCAAACCCACGAGTGTTCAGTAGAGCATATGAACATGAACTAGCAGTCCGCAATTCTGACACAACCTCAGCATTATTTCAACATCATCCAGAAACAGGCCACAAAATAGATTCCAAAAACACAAAAACCATTGCCACGGCCAAAACCCTCCAGACCAGAATTCCCGCGTAGCCATCGGAATTGAAAAACATTCTGATTGTTTCAACAAACGCGATGATTCGCAAAGACTTCCCAATACCTGGAAACCACTTCTATCCCGTCATACCTCTCCAATCCCTGACTCGAGTACTTATCCGACCGTAGCTTTTGTCGATAGCCCGACTCCTGACCCTTCTATAAGTGAAAACACAAATTCCAATAAACCTAAACGCCAATTCACATCGTCTTGAAAATGGATCCGAAATGAGAGTCGAAACGTCGACCGACTCGAAATTATAAACCCGGTTCTATTTTCCAGTGTGACAGTACTTTATTTCACTTCCCGTCACTCAGAAATTTTCTTGTTGTTTTCCGGTCGTTCTTTATCTTTGAGTTCCACCATGTCTCACAGATATTCTTTGGTTTTTCCAGAGGACAGCTGCTTTCACAACAGATAATGATCGCTATGTTCAGATGCGTCACTCCGCATCGATCTGAACACTATTTCCGTATCTGTACAGAAACTCAAAGAGTCTACCTTTCAGTTCTATTAAGGTCCTATTTGTTAGAGGTCTAGCACAGAGAGAATGTGTCTGTGATCCGATAGTGAGTCATCACTTGACAGATTCTGTGAGTGTAACTCAGAAACATATTTCTGGTACATAGCGTGAGATCGATGGCCGTCTGGCTCTTAGGTATGAAGTGAATTGGCACTGAACCATCATTGAGGTTGTTCAGGTAACTGGAGTTGAGAAACTCAAGAAGCCCTCCTCCTATGGGGTTCATGTTCTCATTTCCCCTCAATATGTGGTGGGAATTCGGGTCACACCAAACGAGACGACCCAGCCCATGCTCCTCGCAGTACTGAACAAACGTTCTTGAGGTGGAAAATGCGCCGAACATAATAGCACCTTTTTGATGTTGTTGATTCCCGCTATGGTTGTTCTTACCGCCACTAGGGTCCCTGAGCAGAATCCTGATTCTGGGAAAACGACCACAACCCTTTTCTATATACACCCTTGGAAAGGAAGGTTGGAGGTGCGATAGCACACCATTCCTCCTCCCATCCCAAGCCCACTATACCCCTATATGCACAAAGCTCTTGGAAATGAGATTTTCACACCCCTCTCATAACTACGTTACTTTCGTGCTCATGTTATATTCAGGAAATATTGTTATTTGTTTGATTTTCCGTCATCAAAAATGAAGTTTGGCATCGGAGTCTCCTTTCTAAACTGCCGTCTTATGGTTTGCCTCCTCAGTTGTATGCTTTGTTGAAGAGTGTCTTATCTGATAGGTCTCTGTATGTGGTTGTTGATGGAGTATCATCTGATATTCTCCCAATAAATGCAGGTATTTCACAGAGTTCAGTTCTGGCGACCACTTTGTTTCTGCTTCATATCAATGATTTGCTACAGAAAACATCTTGTTCAATATCTAGTTTTGCGGACGACAGAACTCTTTATACCAGTTTCTCTTCCAGAGTTCCAAACCAGCTCGAGAAACAAAAATTCAAAGAAACATTCATAACGACGACTTGGTAAAAATAATAGAATGGGGTAACATGAACTTGGTGGAATTTAATGCAACGAAAACCCAGGCATGTCTCTTCTCAAGAAAAGTCAATCTGTCATCGTCTAATATTCAGATGTCAGGAGTGACTATACCTACCTTTCTATCTCGATGCTAGGAATTACGATCAGTGATAATCTCCCATGGGAAAACCATTTGAGATCGATCGCTAGAAGTGCTTCCCAGAAACTTGGATTTTCATTTCTTGCGAAGACATGCTTCACTTCTTATCAGCTTCTAATGATCTACAAGGCTCAGACACGACCTGTCATGGAATATAGTTCTCATGTGTGGAAATGATCCCCACTGTTTTTGTCGTACGATGCACGGTTCACGAGATATTTGATAAAACGTGTTTTCCAAGATGGCGGCTGAAGCTCAACCCCCCCCTGTCCCGCCAACTTGAATTTATATTCAGGGGACACCCCCAAACATTTTCCAACAAGAAAATCAATTCTGTAGAAGATTGCATTATGAACCTACTTTTTTTGCTCTGGCTCTTGGCCTATAAATAATGAGAAAGGCGGTGATCGCCCAACCTCGTCGCGCTAAGTATTTGGTTGTTTGATCGTCGCCCGTGAAATCCAATTTTCACAGCGTCCGTGCAATAGTCATCTACGCTGTATGTGCGCATTCCGACAGGACGTGGATGGAGTTCGAATGAGGATGAATATGCAAATATATTTATGATCGCCAAAAATGTGTTTGTGTCGGCTCGATTTATATTAGTTTGCGTCGAATGGAATGTCTGGCTGTCCCTGGGGAATTACTGGCAGTCATTCTTGCGGGCGCAACCGTCGCGCTATTAGTTACGGCTGTACAGTTGGAAATTGCAGTTTATTCGGTTATGCCGCCGGACATAGCTTCATTACTACGATGAATGTTTTGACGTTCGGAATTGTACTTTTTGTGGCATTCAAGCGAGTTTCGATAGTTTCAGAGATAGTTGATGATATTACCAGTTTCAAATATTCAAAAATGAACAATTTGTTCAGGCCAGCCTCAACTCACCTACACTGTAGGTTGACGGACTAACACCTATTAGAAAACAACTACTCCCCTGGCTAATACCACGAAGGGCATTGGATTACATCCAACAGGTGTTAGTGTGGGATTCTTCACAGAAGAAATTCCACATATGCTCTTGGCGATACACCACCAGAATTGATTTTCAATTATTGGGACGGGACACACCTGCAGACCGGTTTCGGGCTATTTGGCCCTCGTCAGTGCAAGGCAGTGCCATCATCAACATAAGTCGATGACTTCCCATAATTAAAAATCAGTGTACAGTGTAGGTGAGTTGAGGCTGGCCTGAACAAATTGTTCATTTTTGAATATTTGATTTAAAGCCAGTGTTTCGTTTTATTTCTCTGTACTCCCGATAAATTACACCTTGAGAAATATTAATACGAATTCTTACCTTTGGTTTTGTGTATTTTGATTCTCCGTCTCTTCTTTACGTTGAATCAAGCCAATAAAGGTTAAGGTGAGGATGGAAAAGAACAGGATGCAATAGGAAATATTGAATTGAACTAAAATAACTATTGTTCATTAATCAATAACACCGTTTCACTCATTTAACTTGATATTCACATCGAAGCAATTCTGAATACAGTTCATTCGCACATTAAAAATATTTTTCAGTCTCGTGTCGGCTCACACACAATTTTTTCTTACTCGAATCCATACGCTAATTCCAATGTTGCCAAACTTTCTTCGCTTATTTCTAACCACAATAAAATTAAATTGAAACATACCCCCCACCCTGAAAAATAGGTTTCAGATAATTTGAACCTGAACGAATGGGAGTTACCATCACATAAACCCACCAAAGAAAAAAAAAATATATTATTTTATTTATTTATGATCAGACAAAACAAAATATAATTTCACCCTTAATAAAACTATACAAGAAATACTAAGCTAATACGGAAAGATATCAATTTCACTGGGTAGGCAAGGGGCATACCTTTACAATCGGTCTTGAATAAGTACCTTTGCTCGTTTTAAGCGTAACATTTCGAATTATTCCATCCTTTCCTGGATGAACTTCGGTAATGATGGCTAACGGCCAGTGAAGTGGAGGCGAGTTATCATTTTTCAAAATAACAATAGTGCCAATCTTTATATTCGGACTACTCTTATTCCATTTTTCCCTAACTTGTAGAGTCGTGAGATACTCTAGTTGCCACCGTTTCCAATAGTCCTGGACCATTCTATCTATGAGCTGAAAGCGATCCAGTCTATTCAAGTTCAAATTCGACAAATCGTCCGCTGGCAAACATTTCAAGGGTGATAATGTCAAAAAATGAGACGGTGTCAAAGCTTCCGGAGCTACCGGATCATTGCTCAGAGCGCATAAAGGTCGAGAATTCAATAAGGCTTCTATTTGAGTTAAGAGTGTGTTAAACTCCTCATAGGTTAACTTTTGAGTACCTATCACTCTGTATAAATGAGTTTTCGCTGATTTTACATTGCTTTCCCACAATCCGCCCATATGCGGAGCCGCTGGTGTGATGAATTTCCATTCAATACCCTTCGTTGCCAATTCCGTTTGGAATGCTTCTTTATATTTGTCCGAATTCAAAATTTCATTAAGTTCTCTGAGAACTGTCTTTGCACCGACAAAGTTTGTACCTTGATCGGAATACAAAACGCTACATGGTCCCCTACGAGCCAAAAACCGCTTTAAAGCCTGTAAAAAATGATCTGTGGCAAGAGAGGAGACAAGCTCCAAATGAATCGCCTTCACACTCATACAGACAAACAAACAAACGTAGCCCTTATACACTTGGGTTCCTCTCTTCTTGCCAAGTGTAATGTCAAAAGGGCCAAAATAATCTACACCAGTATGGGAAAAAACCTTTGCTTGCTGTACTCTGGAAGCCGGCAAATCCGACATTAGCGGATTCATAATTTTGGGTTTCAACCTGAAACACCAATTGCAAGAATGAATTCTCTGTCTAATGACACTTCGTCCACCTATTATCCAATATCTCTGTCTAAGCAAGGCTTCTAACAGATATGGACCAGTATGAAGATTTATTTTATGATAGTAGTCGATCAATTTCGATGTAAGAGGATCCTTACCTGGCAGTATAATAGGATGTTGACTTTCGAAATCAACTGATGCATTCGCTAATCTTCCCCCCACCCTTAAGAGTCCGTCTTGGATGAAGGGTCGTAACTTGCGTAACTTATTTGTGATTCGTTTCCCTCTACTCATAAGATTGATATCTGATCTGAAGGTTTTACTCTGTACAATTTTCAACAATACCATTTCAGCCTTTTGTAAATCTGTTGCTGTAATGAACTGTTTCAGCGGGAGTATTTTTAAAAATCGGAGTACCCAGACGGTTATACGTAAAATTGAACCCCAAGATGATTTTCTAAGAACCATTTCGTATAATTCATTACTTTCTATTTCCGTTTTCGCGACTGCAGCCATACAATGGATCGATTCAATATCATTTTCACTGACCTCACGAGAATCTACTACCGTGATAGGCCATTCCGACTCGGGTAATTTTATCCAAACAGGACCCGACATCCATAATGGATCAGCTAACAATTGCGAAGGCGTAGCACCCCTAGATAAAATATCAGCAGGGTTGTTAACACCCGAAATATGACACCACTGGGCATCTGGCAAATTCTCTTGAATCTGAAATATTCTATTCGCAACAAAGGTGTCTTTCAATAAAACTGCATTCGTCTTCAACCACTGAATAACTGTAGTAGAGTCCAAGAAAGCAAATATTTTAGAAATAATTATTTTTCCTTGTAGACCTTCCTTGACATATCTAACTAAGCGGGATAGCAAGAGAGCACCTACCAATTCTAACCGTGGAATGGTGACCAATTTGAACGGGGTTACCTTTGATTTCGCACACAGCAAACTAACTTCGATTTGCCCATTCTCCGCTTCTGAACGAACATAAACCACAGTCCCATATCCATCTAGACTAGCATCCGTGAAAGCTATCAACATCACAGAAGATATTTTCCCTAAACCGGTAAAACGTGGAAACTGGATCTCCTCTAAACTATGCCACTCCTCTTTCAGAAGTGACCATTTTCGTGAAATTTCTGTAGGGACCTCAGCATCCCATCCTAACTTAAGCCTCCATAGTTCTTTGATCAAAAGTTTCAAATACATTATGAAGGGAGCTACCAATCCAATTGGATCGTAACATCTAGCTACCGTTGATAAAATTAACCTTTTTGTACACTTTTCATCCGAGACCAGAAAGTGAAATCTTAAATTATCCTTATCAGGATCCCAGAACATTCCTAAGATTTTCGTATCTGTTTTGAAACTAACAGGTTTCGAAGAATGTTTTTCAGTTGGAATTTTCTTCAATAAATTGGTAGAATTGGTTGACCACTTGGTTAAATCGAACCCACCCTCAGCGAACAAGGCCACAGATTCAGAATACAATCGATATGCTTCTTCCTCCGATGGAATACTGCACACCAAATCATCCATATATATATCGGATGATATCACTTGTGCCGCCAAAGGGTATTTGTAACCTTCTTCTTTAATCAATTGTTTTACCGTACGTAGAGCTAAATATGGGGAAGATTTAACACCAAATGCTAATCGATTGAGTTCAAACGTCTGAACTGGTTCATCCGGACTAAACCTCCAAAGTAACCGCTGAAAGCGCCAATGATGTTCTACCAGTTTAATCTGAAAATACATTTTACGGACATCTGCTGTCATAGCAACCTGAAACAACCTGAAATTCAACAGTAAGGAAAAAATATCCGTCTGCAGTTTAGGGCCACCATGCAAAATATCATTCAAAGAAATGTCCGAATCGGAAGATGCACTAGCATCCAGAACAATTCTAATCGGAGTACTAGAACTGTCTGGCTTGTAAACAGCATGATGAGGAATGTAGAAACTTGCACCATTTACCGTTTCGGTTTCTACTAAGTGCATATAACCGTTGTCAATATATTCCCTCATCACCTCACTATATTCCAAACGCAATTTTGGATATCTTGATAATTTTCTTTCTAACGAATATAATCTCAACAAAGCACCTACCTTGGAATCTCCCAAACTGCTTGGAGAACCTTTGAACGGAAGTGCCACTGTAAACCTTCCGTTCTCATCCCTAGTGAAAGAACTGGTATATAAATTTTCACTGGCTATGCCCTCCGCATCTAATAAAGATTTTTGTGGAACTTGTTCCATCTCCCAAAATTTATTGACCAATTGATCTAAAGATAGATGTTCAGTTGAATTCAAAAATACCTTGTAACCCCTATTAGAACAATCAATTGGTACTCTGCCCATCAAAACGTATCCAAAAACCGTTTGAACTGCCACCAATGAACTTATTGAGAAAGATATAATATTTTTTCCAATTAATGTTGCGAACAGCTCGGCACCTAAAATTCCGTCAATTTCACCTGGTTCATCGAATTTATCATCTGCCAACTGAATCTCGCCAAAATTACCCAAAATAGTCCGATCAATTTCAACTCGGGGAAGTTTATCCGAAATCTTATCGACCAAGAGTGCCTCGATATGATATTGCTGGAACGGATCATACCGTGAGGCTATAACCAACTCCGTCACACCTCTCACCGACTGTGAATTTGTACCTATACCTTCCACCGACGTAGAACACGAAGAAGTTTTCAATCCCAGTTTCTTGGAACAACCATAAGTAAGCAACTGAACCTGACTACCACTGTCCAATAAAAATCTAGCCGTTTTGCATTTCGATGCACCACTAACGACATTCACTACCACCGTGGATAATAAAACAGTATATCCAGTCTTATGCTTCACAGCCGTGGCACAAAAATTATTATTTGCCGAATTCGAAGCCCGAATATTCGCATTGGTATCTGTATTCGAACCTGCACAATCGTTTGCGAGCTCCCGTGATACCCCTTGTTCCTCACTACTTTCAGCCGACCTACCTAAATGCAGCAATGTATGATGTTTCTTGGAACACTCTCCGCAAACGCGAACCGACGTACATGCCCTCACACCATGATTAGGAGCCAAACAATTAAAGCACCATTTGTTATCCCGTACTGTTATATAACGCTTCGAAGGAGTCAATCGTTTGAATTTGCCACATCTACTCAAAATATGCCATCCTTTATGGCAAAATACACAATTCTTAGATTTGTCTTTGATTTCTATTTTATTATCTTGACCCACAAAAAATGCCTTTGTTGGCCTCGACTTCCCATCCGCATGAACATTTTTAGCTGGGGGAATTTTTTTTCTCATGTTTAATACTTTGGCCTGATCTTTCACGAATTTCATGAGCATTTCGTAAGTCGGGATACCCGAACCTCGAATAGACATTTCAAATGACATAGCTGTTTGTGAATCAAGTTTGGATAGTGCTTGGTGCATAATAATGAAATCTGATAAATCATTTACTTTAAGTTTTTTCAAAGCTTGTACCGCGCAATCATAATGTTCAACAAATGAAGTGAGGCTGGAGGCAGATTCCTCTTGTAACGGTCTAAATTCTAGCATTTGATTCAAGTAGCTACTCGCTAATGAACGAACGTCTTGATATTTATCAATAAGAGTTTGCCAAATTATTTCATAATTATCCCCACTAGGCGCAATACCCGAACACACACTTAAGGCAGAGCCTTTTAAACGCCCAACCAAATAATTGACTTTATCAGCATTTGTTAATGAATTATTTTCATGAATTACACTTTTGAATGTTGAAAAGAAAGTTTCCCACTCCCGAACTTCTTCCGAGAACTCCGGTAGTTCTATTTTCGGAAGAGGCGGTAGACTTGGTCCACTTGCATTTCTCAAATAACCTCGTATACTTGGCTCTGTAGTTCCCTTTTTCAAAACCGAAGCCTCATGGTGAATATGACAACACATTTCATTTATTGTTGATATGATTGTAAAATTTGGCACAAATTTCTCATCTACCTCGAGGCTCACCTCCATTATTTCATCAATCACTTTCAATAACTCTTGTTGAGTTGAATCTATTGATTTATACATCAGTAAGAACTTTTTTTTTGTAGCCTCATCCCTAAGTGATTTGGATGAATCCAATAAATTTTGCAACATACAAAACAAAGATTCCTTTTTTGCCGTTAGTACCTTCAATTTACGTTCTGCAACAGTTCCTCCCATTCTCACTCGAATTGCAAATGATAATGAACCCAAACAAATTATTTTTCAGAGTGAATCAGCAAATACCGAAAATTCAGCGATTTTCAAAGATTTGGCAACACCGTTGAATAATGAAATAAACACGAAATTTCCGTGAAACGAAGCGAAAAAAACTTCGGTAGCTTCCACGAAACGCAACAAAAAACAAACCTCCAGTCATATATTCCTAATGAATATACCCATTCTTATAATCCAAGTGTTTACCAATGCTCGTAGACGCTGAGTTTGCATTATATTCCATATATAAACGCGAGAACGCATCATTGTTTGATTTTTACGTTTGATCCAGCACAGCTACCGAGCAATTGTATTCATTTTAAAAATAAACGAAATTTTTAAAAAACCAAATCGTTGCCCAGCAACTTTAATTGGCGCAGTCGGTAGGATAGTGGAAGTATCCCTTCACCGAGAATACACGTCAGCCCAGCTGTTAGTCCGCTATTCGAAGAAACAAGAAGGAGTTGGCGACCTTTGGTGAATACAAGCTGATCATCCGAAGTCCCCTAGAGCTGCTACGTCGTACCATCACGGTGAGTCGAGTATCCTCTTTGTACTTCCTGAATTTGTTTACCATAAACATTTCAAAGGAGCTTAGGTTAAGGAAAAACGAACAGAAAGAAAACAGAGTGATACAGATCACTCAAACCAAAGTTTTTGTGTGATACAGATCAACAAAAACAGAAACAAACAAACAAACCAAGTAGAGTAGAGTAAAATACCAAGTTTCAAAGTGAATTCTTGAGTGATTTTACGTGTAGATTTAAGAAAAAACCAAGTAGATTTAGAAAATATTTAATCCATATTTATTTTATGACCGATATTGACAATTTGATTGAATCTTTTTCATCATTAAACGTTTCAAACATGGCCCAAGAAATTAATTATACATTGTTCAAAATTTATTCAGATACCATTCCTACTTTTGATGGATCCTCTGAAAACCTTGAAATTTTTATAAATGCTGTTGATAAGTTCCATACCAGATATCATGGAAACGATCAAATTCTCAACCAATGTATTGTAAGCATAATTTTGAGTAAATTAAAAGATCGAACACAACTATTGATCAGTTCACGAACAGAATTGAATACGTGGCTATTAATTAAAAATGAATTAAGAAACACTTTTGGTGACAGATTAAGTCTTGATAATTTAGAACAAAAACTTTTTACTTTGATACCCAATAAAAATGAACATATGCTAGATTTTGGAAAAAGAATTCAAGTCTTACGCAGTAAACTTATTTTCAAAATAAATTTAGATCCTGATATGGATCAACCAACAAAACAAATTCATATCAGACAATATGAATCGCAATCATTGAAAGTATTTTTACGAAATTTAAACATTCGACTACAAGACAAAATCTTAGTTCAACATCCAAACTCATTAGAAGAGGCTATGAATTTAGTACTCGAAGACGAAAACTTCAGACAAATACAAAACATGACTTTCCAAAACCAACAACCTCAAAAGTCCCAAAGACCCTTACAACAACAATTTTACCAACAACCACAATTTATTCAACAACGCGTACAACCGCAACATTCTCAACAATATGGCATGATACAGAATCATGTACCACAATTTCAACCACAATATCAAAATGGCATGATACAGTCTCATGTAAGAAATCAATTTCCAAGCCAACCTATAGCGATTAAACCTCAAGCTATAAATCAAAAATTTCCAACTAACAAACAAGTATTTGGTCCTCCACAAAACGTCTGGAAACCAAAGAATAAACAAACTAATACACCGGTTGAACCGATGTCAACCACTTCTCGAAATCCAACAATGATTAAACCTAATAATAACATTTTCAAAAATAACCCTAATATGAAAAGAAATTTTATTAGCGAAGAACTAAATAACCAAGATTGTGATATAACACCCCAGTTATATTCATTTAATACACAACAATTGTTCAACCATCCAATTAGTTCACAATTTAATTATATACCTGACCAAGATTTTGAGGATTTCTATACAATTTTTGATGAAGTTGAAGTTGATGAACCAACAGACAATGAAAATGAGACAAATTTTTACAATCTGCCTCAAATGGACGAGAAGACATAACAGAGATTCATTCAGCAGTAATAAACAGCATACCGTATACAGAAATAACTGAATCATTAGATATTGACAATAAGAATTTTGAAAAAATTAAACCTCGTATAGTTAAAAATAATGCGAACAACTTTGCAAAAATTACTTTTACCACCAAGTCAAGCACTGAACCAAACAAATTTGAATTCATTCAAAGATCGACTAGAAAGCAAGTACCATCCAAAGCTTTAGTTGAGCCTGATAAAAAAAGAAAATGTGTAACATGAAAACCAAATTTGTCTGATACTTCGAAACTAATTACCGTTTCAAATGCAAAATTTGAAGATATTCCCAGAACAAAATCCAAACATTTTTCAACCTTTAATCAAAAAATGAATCAACTAGCATGAAATCGAAACCTTCATTTAAAGAAAAAAATGAGATATTGAAAACGTTCAAAGAAAACCAAGAATTGAAGAACATGAAATCTAAACTCTCATTTAAAGTAAAAAATGAGATATTGAAAAGTTCAAAGAAAATCAAGAATTGAAGAACATGAAACCTAAACACCCAACTGTAGAGAAATATAAAACACCAAAAATAAAATATAAAACACCAAAAACATTCTTGAAACAAAATAAGAAACGGATGAAACATCGAATGAATAAAATGAATCCTGAAGTGATGAAGACACGAAAACAAAATAGAAAGAAAATGAAGCCTGAAAAATATTACCCAGAACGAATTCGTAAAGAACCATCACAATTAAAAACATCATTAGAAAAAAAAATAATTACATTCAAAGGACTTATTTCAGCCTTTCCTGAATTTCAGAGTAATTATATGATCGAAATTTTATTATTTCCATTTCATGAATTTTATGATGGTATATTAGGACCGAAAGAATAAAAAAATCTAAACTTAAGTATTGATTTTAAAAACCAATTACTACGGTCAGATTATGTTTAAATACCATTTTTATAAACAACCCCATAAAAAACAATATACTTTCGAAATACCAGCTTTTGAAAGTATTAGAAAGACTAAAACCAAAGAAAGAATAAAACCAAATCCTAATAAAATAAAAGCAGTACTCCTTTACCATCAACAACCAAAGATGCTTTATCTCATATAGAAATAAACCCCATTGAAACCCAATCACTTGCAGTCAATATTGACCCACAAGAACATAGAATTGAAGACGACTTCCCTGAATTATTTGACCCAACTTATGAAATTCCTCAACTCTCAGAAAGTGATCTAAATGATCTAGATGATATAAATGAACTTATTAAAAAGGAAACAGAAAAAGAAACAAAAGGAGAGAACAAGAAAATAAACATAATTTCGGACATTCAAATTCGTCCACCTACAAAAAAGAAAAAAGATGAAGAATCTTTAGAGACTGAACACTCAAGTGCAGAAAATCCAGTTCTTGAAATACCGATTTCAGAACAAGAATTAAATAAATTTCAAAATCAGATTTTCCTTCGTTGTAGCCGAGATGCTATTACACCACGAGTAACAATACAGAAAATATTCGATAAAACTAGACTTAATATAGTTTTACCCTACCAAAATTTCCAACAAAACTTGGTAGATACAATAAAAAACTATTTAAAACCAAAACATACATATGGCATACTAATTCAAGAGGAATTACAAACAATTGTAGTTTCAACTATTCAAAATTACTTCAAAAATTCTGCATTTAAATTAATCCAAAGTAATATTTCACTCAAAGATATCATAAATAAAGAAGAACAACAAGAGAAAATAAAATATCATCATGAAACAAAAACCATACATAGAGGAATTAATGAAACGAAATTAGCCCTCTCTAGAAAATATTATTGGCCTAATATGATTACTGATATACGTGATTATATCAATACATGTGAAGATTGTCAAAAGTCTAAATATGAAAGACACCCATATGAAATAAAATTCAAACCAACACCTATCGGAGAATATCCTTTCGAACATATTTATATGGATATCCTATCGATAAATAAAACAAAATTCTTAACATTAATTGATAGTTTTTCACGTTTCGCTCAAGCATACCCTATTCAACCTAATGCATTGAATATTATTGATGGAATTTTAATATTCTTTTCACACTACGGAATACCTTCGAAAATCACATGCGACTCAGGCAGTGAATTCAAAAATAAAATCGTTGAAGATTTTTGTGAAAAACATAACATAAAATTACATTATGTAACACCCAAAAATCCTAATAGTAATAGTCCAATTGAAAGACTTCATTCGACATTACTAGAAGAAATAAGAATATTGAAACAAGAATTTCCACAGAGATCAATATCATCTCACATGGTGTATGCAATTTTAGGGTATAATAACACAATTCATTCGGCAACTAAATATACCCCATTTCAAATTATTAAAGGAAATTCAAATCAAGGAAACCCACTTGATATAACCACAGAAAAAATAATGACTGACTACCTAGAAAAACATGACAGAAACATAAAAATAATGAAATGATAAAAACAAACAACGAGAAAGCAAAAGCATCTCTAGAAAAAGTCAATTTAGAAAGGAAAGAACCCCCTGAAATCAAACTTGACCAACAAGTCTATTTGTATGACAAACAGAGAAGTAAAACAACACCCCTCTATAGAGCTGTTGAACCAATAGAAAATGAGGATATTAAATTAAAAACTCGTAAAGCAACCTATCATAAACAACAACTGAAACCTCAACGAATTGTTTCAGATGCTACTACAAATGATACTCCTGATAGGCATTATATTGACAGAAGGACAACAGATCAAGTTGAAGACTCTGACTAACCCAATTCTTCCTTTTTCCCTTGGACAAGCAAGAATTACCTTCAACAAACATACTTTCATCAAATTTTTAGACTTGACAAAATTTGATAAACCTATACAACGTATTAGAGACAACTCAAAAACAATTGAAAATCTAGTCTCTATTAAAGATGAATTATATCCTCAACTCCAACATATGCATGAACATTTGAACTATCTCCTTGAACAAATTATGAATAAACTCAATAATATCAAACCTCAAACGTATAAAAAACATAAAAGAGGACTCATAAATGTAAGAGGTAGAATTCATAAATGGCTGTTTGGCACCTTAGATGATGAAGACGGTGAAAGATATGATAATGCTCTTGCAACACTGTCCGAAAATCAAAACAATTTACATCATGATTTGAAAAACTACTTATCTATAACTCAAGATTTCATGAATGAAACAGTTAAAAATTTAAAGAAAATATCAAGCAATCAAAGATTGATTCAAAAACAAATTAAAAGTATTGTTCAAAGTTTGAATAAGTATACATTATTCCTACGATTACAAAATTCACTAGATACAATGATTATTGATAGTCAAAACATGCTATCCCTCTTAAATAATATCGAAGATTCAATATTATTCGCTGAACTCAATATAGTTCATAGTACTATATTATCCATTGATGAATTAGAAAAATTAACAAAAATAATGTTTTCTCTTTACAAAAATGGATTACCAGTTTTTGAAAATACTCAATCATATTATAAATTATTAAAAACAGAAATTCGCTCTAGTAATCAAAGAATTCTGTTCATTGTTCATTTTCCGATACTCCAGGAAAACGTTTATGAGATTTTCCATCTCTATCCTATCCCTATATCCAATAAAACCATTTTACCCTTAAAACCTTATATAATATTGAACTCGACATATCACCATTATGCTGATGAAACCTGCATCAGAATTGAAAATAGTTGTATCCAGTACATCGAAAATCAAATTTCAAATAACGACTGTATTCCTGAAATTCTCATGGGACAACGTTCTATCAAATGCCAAACAACAGACATCCAAATTCAACAAGACATCGTTGAACCAATCACCAATGCATATCTCATTGCTATACCATTCAAGCAAATTTATATTGAAAAAGTTTGCCAAGAGAATGGTTATGAGGAAATCAATCAACCTAAACTTATATACATCCCTTATCATTGCAAAGTGAAAATTAATGGTGATGTATATAGTAATGACGCCCCTACCATTGAAGAAACACCGCTTCAACTACCACAACTAGATACTCTCGAGGCACCCTCAAGAGGAAATCTACCCCTGTATTCTCTAGGAAAAATCAACCTAGATGACCTGAGCCATCTCCAGAAGATAGCCGAAAAGACGCAACTACATAGCCTACGACGACCAGAAGAAAATTCTTCACATTATATTTTATATTCAATATGTAAATATGTATAATCTTTATTGTTCTCTTATTACTGTTTATTTTCAGACGACAGATATTCAAGTCAATAAGATTATTTTCAACTCGATATTCAACTCGAGATAATGACATTCAATTAGAACCAAATCGTTGTTCTGAAAATAACACAGACGTATTATTTTCATCTTAAGGATGGAGGAGTCATATATTCCTAATGAATATACCCATTGTTATAATCCAAGTGTTTACCAATGCTCGTAGACGCTGAGTTTGCATTATATTCCATATATAAACGCGAGAACGCATCATTGTTTGATTTTTACGTTTGATCCAGCACAGCTACCGAGCAATTGTATTCATTTTAAAAATAAACGAAATTTTTAAAAAACCAAATCGTTGCCCAGCAACTTTAATTCTCCCGTGAAGTTTTTATTCCTTCTCACTTGAAATCTATGAAACAAAATACCGACAAATAACCCTATATCAGTTGAGGAACTTAAATATCGAAATATGTATGAATGCTCAAAACCAAAATTGAAAAGTACACAAAACCTTTAGAAACCTTGAGAAATATTAATACGAATTCTTACCTTTGGTTTTGTGTATTTTGAATCTCCGTCTCTTCTTTACGTTGAATCAAGCCAATAAAGGTTAAGGTGAGGATGGAAAAGAACAGGATGCAATAGGAAATATTGAATTGAACTAAAATAACTATTGTTCATTAATCAATAACACCGTTTCACTCATTTAACTTGATATTCACATCGAAGCAATTCTGAATATCGTTCATTCGCACATTAAAAATATTTTTCAGTCTCGTGTCGGCTCACACACAATTTTTTCTTACTCGAATCCATACGCTAATTCCAATGTTGCCAAACTTTCTTCGCTTATTTCTAACCACAATAAAATTAAATTGAAACAGCCAGTCTTCAAGCATACCCACGAATATTTGTTTCATTCGGATTTTCCTTGTACAAGGAATTGGGACCATGCGGATATGCTCTTGGTTAGTACCTAGTCTACAGGCAGATGGCGCAGCAATGGCTATTTTGCTTGTTGTTTGTATCAGCCTAGGTCTAGGGAAGATACTCTACCCGAGTGTGATTTTTAATTATGGGAAGTCATCGACTTATGTTGATGATGGCACTGCCTTGCACTGACGAGGGCCAAATATCCCGAAACCGGTCTGCAGGTGTGTCCCGTCCCAATAATTGAAAATCAATTCTGGTGGTGTATCGCCAAGAGCATATGTGGAATTTCTTCTGTGAAGAATCCCACACTAACACCTGTTGGATGTAATCCAATGCCCTTCGTGGTATTAGCCAGGGGAGTAGTTGTTTTCTAATAGGTGTTAGTCCGTCAACCTACAGTGTAGGTGAGTTGAGGCTGGCCTGAACAAATTGTTCATTTTTGAATATTTGATTTAAAGCCAGTCTTCAAGCATACCCACGAATATTTGTTTCATTACCAGTTTCATTTTATATTCATTGTAAGCATCTAACAAAATACATGCAGTGTGTGTGGGTGTGTGCAAAAAAAGTCCTTTTCCCCAACATTCTTCGCCACAGTCTATCATTTGAAGAGGGGGTATTGTGACACCTTGTTGGAAAAGTCTTTCGGTTCTGTATTTTTCTATATACAGATTCACACGAGGGAGAAGCCCTGTAATGTTCGAAGAACACCGCTTGAATCAAGGGCCAGGAGATACGAGTTAACATTAACTTCAAATTTTTGAAGTTCGTAAGCCTCAGGAAGAATCTTCCTCGGCAAGGAGTTACGAAGTGCAACTGTTCTATTGAAAAAAGCTCACTGAGCAATAGAGATTCGACAGATCTCCATGCTCACATTGAACTGCCAAGGAATTAATGACAATTCAGGAGAGTACCGACCGTGAAGATATTTATAGAAGTGAGACAAGTCTCTGAAGATGCTCCAACAAAGTGAGCGAGACCGTGAGTGAAGAATTACCAACAAGACCGATCGCTTCTCTCTGAAAAGAATCAAGAAGTTTCAGTGATACACACACATAAGAACTATTATATTCACATATCTGTGCCTCAAGATCATCAGAAGCTGACGAGAAGTGAAGTATTTCTACGTACGAAATAGTAATCCAAGCTCCCGAGAAGCACCTTTGTCGATTAATCTGACATAGTTTTTCCATGAGAGATCATTATTGTCGTAATTCATAATTCCCTTATAGGGATAGTTACTCTTGACATTTGAATATTAGAAAAAAATTTATGAGCTTTCTTTGAGACATTTCTGTTGATGTTACCTCATTCTATCAGTACCGGTGAGTCATCGTTAATATTATTGACACTACTGCCTCGCTGAATTTTTGTTTCTCGTGCTGATATGAGAAATCTGGGAGAGAATTTGGTATGAACAGTACTCTCGTCTGTGAAACTATGCACTGAACAAGACGTTCTCTTCAGCAAATCATTGATATGAAACAGAAACAAAGTGGGTGCCAGAACTGAACCCTGTGGAACACCTGCATTTATTGAGAGAATATTAGACGATACTCCATCAACAACCACATCTAGAGACCTATCCGACAAAAAACTCTACAAAAAAGAACACAACTGAGGAGTCAATTCATAATACGGCATTTTAGAAAGGACACCCCGATGCCAAAATCAATCAAACGCTTTTGAAATGTCGAGAGCAAAAGCTAACTAACGTTTCCTCGAAATTTTTGATGGAATGCCGCTAAATATGTGAAATATTCGCTGATAAGTCACTGGTTCATCTTTGATTGTAAAATCCTTATTACTTCTTCAGATATTTGATAAGATTTATATTGATTGATTTTTCCATAACTTCGGAAATAATAGAAATAATTGGTCTATAATTACAAGATAATTTTTTTTCTTTTTTTAGGAGCTGGTCGAACTCTTGCTGTTTTCCAGGACTGAGGAAAAAACGCCAAGTCATAAGAAAGATTGCATAATTTGCAATGTGCCAGTGTCGATTCATTATTGAATTCGGTTGGTATCCAAAAATTCTCATAATTCTCAGTTATTTTTCACGAGGAACTTACTGAAATATTAACGGCATTTTCGACAATAACAATAGACTGGTGTTGAGTGACGAGAGCGCTGTTTCTTGTAAGTAAGAGAATGGCTGATAAAATGGTAAAATTCTATCTCTAGAAACTAAAGTTGCTGTTATTGAAGAGGTTTGATGTTCTTGAAACTGTTCCGTCCGTTTAGTACTGCTGTGTCATGTCAGGGGTTCGTTTTGCATAACTGCCTTGCTGTGTTCACGTTAGCGGAGACATGAGCACTTCTTTGATTTGAAATAGAGACGAGGTTGGGAAAGAGCCAAGAGGTCGGCATAATGTTTGTCCGACCACGTAATCTTCTGATCAAACAATCGGTCACTCTGGAATCTGGAAGCAGATCAGAAATGAGCACATATTCGAATGATTGTGAATGGGATATGAATTAACATCAGTTCTTTCTCTTCTCATCCTTGGTTATAGATGGATGAGTTTTACGGTGTTGCTCAGTACAAATGAACGTGACGTTTTTCTTCTGTGGAAGAAACTACTGAGAATACGAAAAAATCAAGTAATGTGACTGTCATACGTGTAATTTCTATGGGTTTATCCCAATCTCAGTGAAAATACATTGGTTATTTTATATAATAGATGATTGAAGTCGTGCCTCTTATACACCGATTTCCTCCATAACCTATTCCAAAACTAAATGTAGGCAAACTGAAAACAAGTTTTCAATAGTATTATACTCAGTGCAAGAAACAAAGCATATGCATCCAGCAGAATAGATTTGGTATTATTCCTATGAGTCTGTCAATAATTCACCTGAAAACCTAAAGTATAAACGATGAGATTGAAACCTTTTGGTGTAAAAGTTGGAGCTTTTCCTAGAGATCTATTACCCTAACACCAAGCTGATATTTTTGCAGTCGACGCGCGTTTCGCTAACAAGGTAAGCATCTTCAGGAGAAGAAAATTGATACTGAATCTAAAGACTAGGGTTAGTTGTCTATATACCTAAAGTTTTCCGGTTCGAGTTTGTTAAGGCTACTTATTCTAATTAATTTTTCATAATGAACTAGTATAGTGGCTAAATTGTATTTTATGGGATACTCACGGATTTTCGAGATTTTTTCTGGGATAATGGTGCGAGGAATCCAGAACAGTTTTTTTTTTATTCGGTCTCGATTAGTTTTCGAGATATAGCCTGTCAAAGTTTGTAGGATGTCATATTTTACATTTTTTTTTAACAGCAATAAACGATTGCAATTCACATAGTTTTCACAATGAGGAATTCTTTTTCTTTTTCTTCATATACTTTTGGTTCCAGCTTCTAATAGGTGGCGCTGAAATTCAACAGTAATTTCTATCAGTTCTGTCACCTGGTTGGAATACATTTGTTTATGCCCGTTCACACTATTATTTCATCAGGTTGGATTATGTTTTATTGAGTTGGATCGGGTTATGTTTGAGTTAGGCATTTCAGATATTTGTTAACATCTTGTCAAATGACGAAATGAACCAATACGGAGGCATCTACCCCCCAAAAGCTTTCCTTTTTTTTATAGGTACCCTGGAATGCCTAGTAGGTTTGTTCATTTAGGTTGGGATATGTTTGAGAAGGTTTGTTTGGTTGGTTTGAGTAGGTTTGTTTGATAAGGTTGAATAATGTTGGCTGGACATTGTTTGGTTTTGCCCACTCAGAGTGGGTTATATTTGGATAGGTTGAGTTTCTTTAGGTATGGTTATTTTTAGTTGTCTTTTTCAATATTTCAAATGCCATTTGTGAGAAACCTCTATTACGTCATTCATATTACTTGTACAGGTTATATTTCTAAAACTAATTTAGTCCGAATAAATAAAAAGGTTTTCAATTCCTACTATCATGTATTATCATCATAGAAAGAGTCACGAAAATCCGTGAGTATCTCGTACACTTTTTCAAGAGTTTTGTAAATGTCAAAGTCAAAATGCATTTCATACACGAATGTCAGTTAGCCCTGGTAGCTAAGGCCATGATGAAAAACGAAGAACAGATGGCGACTGTCAATTTTTCTAAATCTCAACATTCCAAATTCCAAAAATGTCAATAATGAAAAAAATATAAAAAATGTCATACTTTGACTAGTAATATCTCGGAAACTAATCGAGACCGAATAAAAATAAAAACTGTTCTGGATTCCTCGGGGATAAAGGGATAGGTCTCTCTTGTTACCATTCATGCTGTTTTTTACATTTTGCTATTTCTAGACTCTCATATGCATCGAGTAGTCTTGTGTCATGCACATGCTCAATCAGTATAAGATTGCTTTTACCAATTTTATGGTCATTGTCTAGGTAAGTATCTGAGTTTGGATGCTAGGGAAAAACAACAAGTGCTCATATTGGACGGCTGCATAATTTTCATGCACCTCTATGTATATTGAAACGCGTGTGGCGGTTTTGTGAACTCTCCAGTGAAAATCATACTATGAAGTGTAAATTTATTAAGTTTTTTAATGGATTTTCAGGTATGGGTCAACTTTATCACTTACTTAAGTATCATTTTGTGAAATGACATACCTTCATATGGACGCCAAACAAATTTACTATTTGTCTCATTTAGATGAACGAAGAATGGAATTACATACATACCCAAAGAAACAACAAAAAAATCCCAAGCAAAAAAACCCATTTTCAAATATCACAAATATACCCATCCTAATGAAAACTATACTATTTTCTTCATCGTATAGAATGTTCTCATGTGAATCCTCCATCCGATACGGAATGCAGTTTTATTTCGGCCGGGATAGTCATATAACTTCCAAGCTGCGTGTCGGGCAGAGTCTGTCACCGGAAACGGATGTGTGGTGCTCAGCGCACCCAGAGAAAAAAAAAAGGATTCGATCGCCGTTTGGCCGGGTCAAGCCATGATATAAACTAAAATGTCGGGAACTTCGCTATAGACCGAGAGCTTGGTATTACTGTATGTTTTTTCCACTGTGAACTATCCAGTAGTTCGAATTATTATAACCCAATAATATAAAGTTGCCTGTGAGATTTTCATGTATCAGGAATCACTGAACCGCGACACGTGTTTCTCTATACAATAGCTCCCTCAAACAGGAACATTAAACTAATTCTAACAGTATTACATTCCAAATGTATACAATGAATTATATCTGATATTTAGAAAAATTATGGTCCGCTACCTCATCCCCATTAACCTAATCTCCTGGAAAAATCATAATCAACAGATGCAAATCATTCAACCCCGCCTGTCAACAGAAAAATCTAATTATCAACTACTCGAAGACTGTTGTTATTCAATTCCACAGATCGAATACGGAAAGAGCCATGGGTGAATAGTTCATCAATTACATTTCAAAGTAATTCCAAGTTTTTTGGTACAATCGTCGACAAAAACCTCAGATGGGACAAATGCATTGGATCACTATGTGCCAACCTGAATAAGCACTTCTTTGCGTTGAGAAATTTGAAGATTTGTTCAAATGAAGAAGGTCTCATGAGCATTGGTATATCGTTCTATTAGTCATAATATTACAGATTATGGTCCCGCTACTGACAGAAACAGATTCTTCTTAGGACAGACAATAATCATTCGATTGATACTCCACTTGGGTTTTCAGAAGACTTGCAGAGATGTTCTCAAATAAAAAAGAATATTGACATTCACGAGTATCTACCGGTATAAATTATTAATATTTGCTCGAATTTGGAAATTACTATGATTTCTTACGATGGTGAATTATTATAGTTGAAAAGATCAATGAGGTCAAGAAAGAGCCTGCGGTAATTTTTTTTAACCTGATGACTTGAAGAATCAGCCAAACCTGTTCAGATTCAAAACGAAATTGGAATGTTATCCGTTATCTAGGGCATTTAATGGTATTTCAGAATTCATTTCCGACTGCCAATGAACAGTGTACCACCTAACTTCAGTGTTCCTTGGTTTCGAAAATATTTCAGAAGTGTTCTTTTGTTTTATCATTTCAACATTGATCTGTTTTTGACTTATCAATCCAGTTTCAATTGGTGTACCAAGATGCATTTAACCCTGGTGCGTTGACCGATATGCTTTTGTTTAGTCAAATCCTCTCGATCTGAGAAACCGAAGCCAGAGCTTATATTTTTTGACGGTAGGTAGTGACACAGGTAGTGATACAAATGCGATTTCCTTAGGCTACATTTCCAACCAGGCGGCAGCTTACAAGTGAATGTCGATACCGACAGTCTTATTGGCTGAATCCTCACGGGATTTTTCATCACCAATAGAATCATCAGTATACAAAATATTGTAACGAAATGTGCTGGCGCCGGCCCTGCCGGCTATGAATGCGAATTGGTTCGACCGTTCCAGGAAAGATCATACCGGCGTGATCGCGGCTCGCCTAGATTATTCGATTGTCTAGATTTGTCTAGATGGTTCTCTACTGTATGAGCCCGTATATATAAGCGGAAGCCGTTCACGCGGGGAGCAGAATTGTTAGTTCAGAGAGTTTTAGTAGCGAGCGAGCATTGGAAAGTTATCAGAGCGATTTTAGTGATTGTGTTGTATCGTATTGTGATAGAGAGTTATAATAAAAGTAGTTTAGTGTTGTTTGGTGTTTTAATTGACGAACCCAAGGAAATATCGTAACAGTGGTGTCAGAAGTGGGATTTTTGCTGGTAAATAAAAACAATTTATGGTGAATACGAGAAGTACATCTTACCATACGATGGAGGACATGTTGAAATTAATTCAAAACCAATTTGCGAATTATGAAAGACGACGGCAGGAGGAAAAACAAGAAGAGGAAAAGCGACGACTGGAAGAAAAAGAATTGGCGGAAAAGCGACGGCAGGAGGAAAAGAAAGAACGAGAAGATGAAAAGAGAGATAGAGAAGAAGCACTCCAGAAAATTCTAGAACAACAGAGAAAAGAACGAGAAGACCTCCAGAAAATTCTAGAACAACAAAAGAATGAATTAGAGCAAATAGAAAAACAACAAAAAGAAGACTTCCAGAAAGTTCTAGAAAATCAGGAAAAGTTCTTCGAGCATGTTTCACATGAAACCAAAGTTCAAATGGAAGAACTGAAAGAAAGCCTAAAGGTAGAACTGAAAGAAGACCTAAAGGTAGAACTGAAGGAAGATGTCAATAAGAAAGTGGATATAGTGCGAGATGAGATGAGAAATGAGATGAGAAATGAAATAAAAAATGAAATGAGGGGTCTAGAAAAACAGATAGCTCTTCTCAAGAACCAAGATCGTCAAGACAGGGTTGCCACATCAGGAATTTCCGTAAAACCGCCGACTTTTGATGGACAGTCGTCTTGGTCCATGTATCGTCGACAATTTGAGGCTGCGGCAGAAACTAATGGATGGGGCGACGAGGAAAAAGCTACGGCACTGATCGTAGCTTTGAGAGGGCCAGCTTTGGGTATATTACAAACGATACCCATAGAACAGCAGAAGCAATATCAGGACCTGATTTCTGCACTGGGGTTGAGGTATGGCGATCAACACCGAGAACAGCTGTACCGGGCCCAAATGAAGACTCGCACACAAAAATCAGGTGAGAGCCTGCAAGAATTTGAGGCAGATGTTCGACGCCTAATCCAGCTGGCGTACCCAGATGCACCCGGAGATTTCAAGGAGCAGTTGGCTGTGCAGATATTTATTGACGGACTTAGAGACCCCGAAATCCAAAGAACTCTGCGACTTACAAGTTTCAGAAGGAGTAGCGATGCCTTGGTACGTTCGCTAGAAGTGGAGGCGGCCTTCAACACCTCGAGGCCGAAAGTGCGAGCGGTAACAATTGACGATCCCGAACATAGATCTGGCGCTACGAGTGGTTCATTTGAGAAATTTCTGGAGGAGATCAAATCGTTGATAACTGAAATGAGCACCCAGAAGAAGAGAACGTGCTACCGATGTGGAAAACCAGGACATCTTATCAAAGACTGTAGGGTGAGAATGCCACCGAGATCTAGCTCACCTGCAAGGGTGCCATCCCGTACGCAATCACCTGTGAGGACAAGGTCATCCAGCGAGTCCTCAAATTGGCGGCAGGAAAACGAGAATTAGCCAGCATATCGGGGCGCATGCTGGCTAGTAATAACAGAGCCCCTAGGGTCATCAATGTTAACAGGCTGAAAAGAACATCTGAGAGCCTTACCATCCCAGGAAAATTGAATAAAATCGACGTTATATGCACCATAGACACCGGTGCTGCAGTTTCCTTGGTACGCAGCGACATTCTTCGGCCTGGAAGCGTGAAGCCAATTTCTTCCAACGTCGTGCTTCGGACAGTCACTGGTGAAAACGCACCTATTCGAGGAGAGGCTGAAATTACATTGGTTCTTGGGCGACTCACCATCACAGATACAGTTTACGTCGCAGATATAGAAGATGAATTCATACTCGGAATGGACTTGATCAGTGACTATGGGTTTTCATTCGACAATGAGGAGAAGATTATGAGGTTCGGAGGAGAAGAATTTGTCCTTACAACTCCAGCAGAAAGGACAATGCCTGTGAGACTGCGTTTAATGAAAACTGCGAGAATTCCTGGATTTTCGGAGAAAGTAGTTTGTGCTGCAGTTGAAGAAGACCCTGGGTGCTGCGTTGGAGTAGTCCAGCCATGTGATGAGTCCCCCAGCAATTTGGTGCTTGCACGAGCCTTAGTTAAAACGAACAAAACGATTCCTGTGAGAGTTGCCAACGTGTTTCCTAGAGAAATAACTGTTAAGGCAGGCGATGTTATTGGAACATGTGAACCTGTGACTTGGGTAGCGACTTGTAATTCAAATGAACATCAAGAAATGAAGGCAGACTCTGAGAGTGTTATATCAACTCTTGAAAAATCATGTCAACACCTATCAACGGAGGAACTGGAGGCTGCCAAGAAGTTCATCAGGAGTGAAAGTGACATTTTTGATTCGACAACAACAGGAAGAACTAATTTGGTCAAACACAGAATCGATACTGGCCAAGCTCATCCGATTCGGCAACCACCAAGAAGAATTCCATTCGCCAAGCAACAGGAGGTGGAAGAGCTTGTCGACAAGATGATGAAGGACGGTGTGATTGAAGAGTCATCGAGCCCTTGGTCTGCACCTGTTGTGTTGGTTTCCAAGAAGGATGGATCTACGAGATTCTGTGTCGATTACAGGAAATTAAATGATGTCACCAAGAAGGACAGCTACCCTCTACCAAGAATAGATGACACATTAACAACTTTGGCAGGTTCCCGTTGGTTCTCAACATTAGATCTGAAGAGCGGATACTGGCAAGTAGGCATACATGAAGACGACAAGGAGAAGACTGCATTCTCGACTGGAAGTGGACTTTACCAGTTCACTGTTATGCCGTTTGGATTGTGCAATGCTCCAGCAACATTTGAGAGACTAATGGAGCTGGTCCTTCGTGGGCTCACTTGGAAAACTTGTCTTGTATACCTCGACGACGTTCTGGTCATGGGAAAGACATTCGAAGAACATCTGCACAACCTGCAAGAAGTCTTTCAACGATTCAGGGACGCCAACCTCAAACTGAATCTTCAGAAATGTTCATTGTTCCAGAAAGAAGTGGATTTTCTAGGTCACACAGTTTCATCAGACGGTATCCGAACAGACCAAAAGAAGATACAGGCGATAAGAGACTGGCCGAGGCCAAGAGACAAACATGAAGTGAGGAGTTACCTAGGTCTTTGCACCTACTACCGTCGTTTCGTAGAAGGATTTGCTGATATTGCGGCACCCCTACATAAGTTGACGGAAGATCGAGTCAAATTCGTCTGGTCCAACGAAAGTGAACGAGCATTTGGGAAACTGAAAGTTGCTCTATGTTCCAGCCCCATTTTAAGTTTCCCACGTCAACGAGGCCTGTTTGTTTTGGACACAGATGCCAGTAATAATGGTATTGGAGCCGTACTATCACAAGAGCAAGATGGTCAGGAAAAAGTAATCGAGTTCTACAGCAAAGTACTCACCAAGCCAGAAAGAAATTATTGCGTAACGAGAAAAGAGCTACTGGCAATAATCAAGGCTGTAGACCACTTCCATAAATATCTGTATGGAAGAGAGTTCCTCATCAGAACTGATCATGCAGCTCTGAAGTGGTTACTCGAAATGAAGACTCCTGAAGGACAAGTAGCAAGGTGGATTGAGAAGTTGAACCAGTATCACTTCAGGATAAAACATCGACCAGGAAGATTGCATAACAACGCAGATGCCTTGTCTAGAAGACCTTGTTCGGATACTTGTAAACACTGTGAGCGAATTGAACGTCGCGAAGGAATCAACCAAGTGAGATTGATGGTAGATGACAATTGGACGACAGCGAAAATGCGAGAAGACCAGGAGAATGATCCAAACGTTGCAGAATTTTTGAAATGGAAGGAAAATGGAGCGGAAAGACCCACCTGGAAGGACATCTCGGATCGATCGCCAACCTTCAAAGCATTGTGGGCCCAATGGGATTCCTTGATTGTGGAGAATGGCCTACTGAAGAGGGCTTGGGAGTCAGCCGATGGCAAGAAAGTGAGTTCCCAACTGGTTGTGCCCATGTCGAGAATAGAGGATGTTTTGCTAGAGATTCATGGTGGTAAATCAGGTGGACATCTAGGAGTTAACAAGACCTTGGATAAAATAAGGCAAAGGTTCTACTGGGTCCAATGTCGAGAAGATGTCGAGAGATGGTGCCGAAGATGTCCAAAATGCGAAGCAAGCAAAGGTCCTAGTACAAGATCAAGGGGCGAGATGAAACAATACAATGTTGGTGCTCCCTTCGAACGAATCGCCATCGATGTAGCTGGACCGTTCCCGATGACGAATGATGGCAACAAATACATCCTCGTTGCCATGGATTATTTCAGTAAATGGGTTGAAGCTTACGCCTTGCCTAATCAAGAAGCATCCACCGTTGCAAGAGCCCTGGTGGACAACATGTTTACAAGGTTTGGAGTGCCAATGGAGCTACATTCCGATCAAGGAAGAAATTTCGAATCGAATTTATTCAGGAAGGTTTGTGAATTGATGGGAATTAGCAAGACCAGAACAACTGCCCTCCATCCACAGTCTGATGGCATGGTCGAGAGGTTCAACAGGACTATGGAAGAACATCTTTCCAAAGTAGTAGAAGAGCATCAAAAAGACTGGGATCGACACCTTCAACTATTCTTGATGGCTTACCGGGCAGCTGTGCACGATTCCACAAAGCTCACCCCAGCTAGTATCATCTTCGGAAGAGATCTTCGTTTGCCCTGTGACTTGGTGTTCGGATCCCCAAGCACTGAGGAAAAAGAGGTACAGGATTATGCCGATGAACTGCGAGACAGCCTGATAAGGATTCACGAAATTGCGAGGAGAAGATTGAAGATTACTAGTGACAGGATGAAGGCTCGATACGATCTCAAGGCAAATACTGGTGGATTCAAAGAAGGAGATCGAGTGTGGCTGTACAACCCTCGTCGTAGAAAAGGAATTTCTCCCAAACTAACACCATGCTGGGAAGGACCCTATTCGATAGTCAAGAGAATAAATGACGTGGTGTACAGGATTCAACGTAGCCCCAGAGCAAAAATGAAGGTCGTTCACCTAGAAAGGCTTAAACGTTACAATGGCGATAATGACGTATTGTTTGATCGGGACGATCAAAATTGAGAGGGGGATAATGTAACGAAATGTGCTGGCGCCGGCCCTGCCGGCTATGAATGCGAATTGGTTCGACCGTTCCAGGAAAGATCATACCGGCGTGATCGCGGCTCGCCTAGATTATTCGATTGTCTAGATTTGTCTAGATGGTTCTCCACTGTATGAGCTCGTATATATAAGCGGAAGCCGTTCACGCGGGGAGCAGAATTGTTAGTTCAGAGAGTTTTAGTAGCGAGCGAGCATTGGAAAGTTATCAGAGCGATTTTAGTGATTGTGTTGTATCGTATTGTGATAGAGAGTTATAATAAAAGTAGTTTAGTGTTGTTTGGTGTTTTAATTGACGAACCCAAGGAAATATCGTAACAATATGTAAGGCAAGGTTCGTCTAATAGAAACCTATAAATTTTTTTGAAAAGTTTGACACTTCGATTTGAATTTGAAAAACCAGTTCATATTGTGGAACTTTTTCATTTCAATAGATTACTAGAATGTCAGGATCCAGCCACAAGAAGTATAGATATTCGAGGTGAATTCTCCATCCAGAGAGATCTGAACAAAATTCCATAATGAAACGTCAGGAGCTTCACTGAAACTTCTGAATCCGAACGTTCAGATTTCTCGTCACATCCTAGATATATACTCGCTATGATTTTGATAGAATAGGTATACCTTGAACAACTCAAATCGATTTGAAATGATATACATCATTTGAGGAGTGCACGATTCAATTCACTAATCCCCTGTACGAAACTCATAATAAATCGCTCGCATAACATTACTTACCTATCTTCGGTTCCTCAGATATCCACTATACTTCCCAGTTTCACTCACAACCATTGATTAGGAACATTTAAAATCACATTCACAGAGATTTTAATTCATATTTCATCAACTTGAAAGTGAAAGGAAAAAGCATCAAGTTATGATTCATGACATAACCTATAAATTTGATTTAATCGAAAGGCGGGACCGTTGACGTTCACGACATCACAGATTAAAATTTCAGTGGATCAGGATAGGCTTCGAAACCAGATTCGTGAGGTGCACCTCTGGGGACAAACTCTCGAAGGGATTTCTTCAGTTATATTTCTTCAAAATCAAGAATGCCAGATATCGAGAGTTTATGACTACGATTTTTCAGGTATAAGTCAACGCACCAGGGTTATATGCATCTTGTGGTGTACGATCAATAAATGTCTACCTATCTATCTTTCTTCCATTCATTGGGTACTGTGAATGTTTACCTTTGGTGATTTCCAAACTCTCCATTAGATTGACTGACGTGAAACATAGGACACGAACCACAAAATAATCTACAAACTCCCGGTCTATCTGTGGTTTGGACTTCCATTGTATATATCATTAACTATATTAAAACCTTTTCGCAAAGAGAATTTATAAGTAAAATAATTCAATCAAATCCAAACAGAAAAGGTTGAAATTTTTCCTAGAGATCAATTACCCAACACCATTATACAACACCAAACTGATATTTTTGCACTCGACGCGCGTTTCGCTAACAAGGTTACTATCTTCAGGAGAAGTACATTGATCAATCCACTTCTCCTGAAGATGCTAACCTTGATCAAAGAACGTATACGTCCACGACCGGAAGTATCTGGTACTGAGGAGTTATCCAAAGACGTGATTGTCTTCTTCAAGTGCGTGTTCTGCTACTGCCGACAGGGAACGGGTATAGTGAAACCGAATCTAAACAGGCAATAAGGCCCAAGAGGAATAACGTTCAGGAAACTATAAATACGCCTGCCATTGGAAAAGCCTTCAAGCCATATATTATAAGAGTTGTGAAAAACTCCGGATTCATACCCAGTTGGAATATATTCAACTGGACAAGCTGCAACATATCCAAAATCAGTTGATAGACAACCATATGGATAAATATCATTGACCACCGACAATTATTTGGTTCAGAACACATGGAATAGATTAAATAAATCCAAAGATTCCCTCATTGACATGAAATTTTGGGAAGGAAGGTCCCATGGAGCTCCTGACATGTAAATAGTCAGTTTTTCGGATTCTAGAAATCACCCCATGTTCTTTATGAATTTAAAATAATCATTCAGTAGTTGATCGTATCAGCGCAAATACGCATATTCCTTGAAGATGTCATTCTGATTGAAGAATAATTCAAAAAACGGCTTTTGAGAATCGGAAAACATTTTTCGGATAGAAATCACTCAAATCGAAGCCTTTTTCTGCTTCTAAAAATATTATAGCTTCCTCAGAAGACTACAATAATGTGTGTCTATCAAATGCTACTTCTAAGGAGTCTGAATAGGATGTCAACCATATTTCATATATCACTTCTGATGTGAACGACCCAATGATAAATTCTTCATTTATGCTACCCGGTAACCAAGAATATGATGGTATAAAAACTGTATGAAATTCTGCGTCTCTCTAGCTGGTGCAGAACATAACCCAAAATGAACTAAAAACTTATAAACCCGTTCATTGCAATTGAAAGAACGGAGCATCCTGTAAGTTAACTTAGTGAGCTTTGGCAAATGAAAAACCTTGCACATGATATCAAGTGGATCGATCGAGATCCGTTGTGTATTTTACAATTATCATAAAATACGATAAAAAATGTTATGTTCATTCGAATCAATTTAAATTTGATATATAGTTATTAACTGACATTTATTTTTACTGGAACTGGTTTACTCGTTCCATAACTTTGAAAAAAATCAGTAAAATAACAAGGCACTTATCGCTTTCAGTCCACTTCCCAATCTATTGTTGAAAAAGTTATCAGAATAATCAATAATAACAGATGACGGACCAACAAACTTTGCAGGTAGTGACTGTAGTAGTTCATTATCGAGAAATTTATTAGAATAATTAGCAGTAACAAAGTCCATATGGGACCGGAAAACTTCAAGGATATAAATAACTAACCATAGTCTTTAGATTTAGTATAAATTTTTTTCTCCTGAAGATGCTAACCTTCTTAGCGAAACGCGCGTCGTGTGTATTACTATCAGTTTGGTAATTGATCTCTAGGAAAAGTTTCAACCTTTACACCAATGGCTCCAATCTCATCGTTCATTTGAATATCAGCCTGCTCATCAGAATTCAGGAAGTGTTAAGATCTTCGCTAGCCTGTACTGCACTTCAACGTAATTACACAGAGCAAGCTATCCCCTACACGATCATACCACCAGCTCCATACAAAAAGTGCAGAAAAAATATAGGTATTTTGTTTCTTTCTCAAAAATCCTCAATTTCTTGGCAAACTCATACCAGTTTCCATATTGGAGGAAACAGCCATTTTTGGTAGCTCAACTGATTTGTGCAGAGTCTTTGAGCTCACTCCAGGCTATGGGGAACATCTTTACGGAAGATCCACCCAAAATCAAATATAACTGGCATATGTGAGAGAAAACCCAAAGCAATCATTCAAAAGCAGCGTAGATATAATCTATTTTTCATGCAAGTCAACACGACGTGAACATAAGTTATCCTATCCCATTAAAGAATAGGATATACCCGCCTCACTCCATCATACTTATTACGAGTCAATATGTCAGGACTATGTGAAATCTGCCATAAAATAAAAACAGTTCAGCGTATTTTGATTGACTACCAAGCTTATGAATACCTCATACGAACACTTAACATGCCTAATACACCAGAAGAGAACTTATGGATTGATACGACCCGAATTAAAAATAATCTCAACTTCATCCAATGAGTGACCCCTATCATAACATATCATTGAGATTTGATATTTCCATTGAAGAAATAAAAAATGTTTGAAGCTAATGACTCTAGTAGTCGATGCTACCCAACTCCAAAGAGAAAATTAGTAATAATTGATTATATTTAGCAGATTCCTCTTGAAAAATTACGAAGATTCATGATATATCACAGATTGAAGACTTTCACCTTTCGATACATAAAATGTATCAGAATGGTAATGGTTTGAAGATTGTTTTCTCAACCCTCAGAAAATTAATGGGACCTAAGGACCAACGAAGTCCTACAAAATCAACGTGTTATCTCAAGGACCATTCAAGATCATGATTGGACAGAAAATTGCACAAGCCAACTCCATCTTTCTTAAATTTCACATCGCACATAAAATCAAATATTATACAAACCTTCTCAAAAGTAACATTTCTCTCTAGAAAATAGTTTACTTCGACCTACGTCATCAAAAACTGATATTTTCATCTCGAGATATAATATGCTGATTTGTATTATATATTCATGCAATTCATTTCAAGGCAAGATGGAAACTGTCGCTCTATATGTGTTTTTCAATAAGTGGATAGCCAATACGTATAATCATTATTACTTCATTATTATCAAGTATTTGTAGATCATCATCAATATAAGTGCATTTTATATGAACTAGAGTTCATACAATTTTCAATGATGTCGTGGGCCCTCGGACTATCATTTCCTAGTTAGAATTTCCGGTTTTCCAGCTTTACAACAATGGGTACGTTCGAAACGATGCGGACGCATCGCTCTTAAAGAAGACAAACTGGTAGAACGACAGAACGGGGACTCACTTTAGTTTATTAATAGTTCGCTTTCGGACCGATTACATTTCATTGCAGGAGATTCTTGACATTTTTTACCACAAATCGTGTTCTAATATGTCGTTGACAAATGGCTTTTCCTAGTAGTTTCTCAAAGTGATGTGGCATGAGAGAGGTGTTAGAGTGGTTAGATATGAAAAGAGTATTTTTCAAAAAGAGTTCAAATGAAATGCTGATCCATTTTGAAAAATTATTAATATATAGAAAAGTATAGGAGAAGTTATTTCTGTTTTTCCTAGTGAATTATGATCTGATCGTCTATCGAAACAATTACACAGCGTGTTCTATAGTTGTTGAGAATACGATTTTAATCAAGATCGAATGATTTATTGGTGCGTATTATATCAGTTCGAAAGATGAGAACACTGTGTTCTCGCATGTAATACAACAAGTGTATTGATGATTATCGAAACACTTCCTTCGATTTTGAGAAACAAATCATGTTGCTTGGAAACTACACGAGCGCACAGCGCGAGTGTGGTTTCCCCTCAGGTTTGATATTATTTTAGCATGATGATCTTTGCTCAGTTGTAAATATGGTTTTAGTGACGTTGAACTGCTGTGGCCACTTACTTTCATGATTGATTGTTCTCCTATTCCCTGAACTGGCCAACTGACTAACAGCAGTGGATCTGTTTGAATGGTTGGTTATTTTAACATTTTTTGTATCGAAACCAATCTTTTCAGCTACTGATTTCGTCCATTGACTGATTTCGTTTATCCCCACTGGCATATTTTTAAACCAAGGGCTATCATGGCTTTTATACCAATTATTGTTAACTGTCAGGAATAGCCGGTCCGTTTTGATGTTCACTCCTCGTTTTGATATCAATTTCTTGAATTAACGAACAGGGCAATTTTCTGGGTTGGCTTCATTTGGCACAAGCCATTTACTTTCTGCTGTATTTCTTGTACCACCTTGTGCTGTTTTCGTAAATATTGGGTTGTATTCCAGTCTTCCAGTTGGTGTTCCATCATTATTTATTTCTTCCTTGAAAAAGTGAACCAAACATCGACAAGCCTCACCTCCCCGCCAAGCTAATTCAACTGCTATAATGTGATACAGTTTTCTTTGCAGTCCATTTGAGTGTTTTCATCCCAACTTTGTATAATGCGTGTCATTTCTTCTGATGTTAATGATACACAAGACATTTTTTTTTCTGGAATACTTTGCAGTTGTTTCCTTCTCATGTTTTTCGCATTCCTAGCAGTTTGGAAACTAAAATCTTTGAATGGATCAAATCTTCGATTGTATTCATTATAATACTTTTCTTGGAGTAGTTTGGCAGTATTATTCCAAATAGTCTTCACTACCATTTCCTTATAGTAACTTCCATCGGTTTTTCGCATATTGAATGCCCATTCAGTGAGGATATCCGCAAGTTCTTCATCGGATGTATTTTCGTCTAGCTGGTGATTGCGTCGTCCACAAAATTCTGTGAATTGTTTCCAGACATATTTCTTGGACCGCACGGTATTTTGAGGCGTTAGGTCTTTGATTTTATATTTTATTTCCTCGAGATTGTAATCTCCGAAACGGTTCTTTTCATCCATTTTGACGTTTAATTTTTAATCGACAATTTGTTTTCCTGCACAATATGCTACAGCCTACTGAATTAAAATTTTCATATATCCCGCAAACCGTGCATCCCGCATTGTAGTTCGATGCAGGAAGATTCGTTATGCAACCAACAATACTTAATGCCATTTTATGATGTAGGCAAGATTGCCTATGCGCTAGGTACTACTTCATTTTGATTGTTGTCACAATTTGTGTGGTTAGGTTACATTAGATTAATTATCCAGAATTTGTGGATAATAAAGTTGATAGGTACATACTAATAGTGTTTGTTTATGGTTCAGACGAAAATTTGGTGTAGTGGCATTCATTTATTCACCAGGGAATCGGAAAATAATATGACAGATTGCAACTGGTGAGTCGTTGTTTAATTAAACTACCCTACTAACTACGAATCAGAAAGAGAAATACAGAAACGAAAACACAGCATGTAGGTATCCAATAGCCAATCAGGAGCCGAAATACAAAATCAAAAACATGGTGTTATTGCTTATCAACACAATCATTTCAACCAATCAAAAACGTGTATTTTAGCATGAATGAAATAATCATTAGAATACTATTATGGAGGAGGATTTCTATCGCATTGATTATTTGAGAAAAAAGTGTATCAAACCATCTTATCTGTCTGAAACAAACTCTTGAACAAAACATCAACCTTTATAACTTTCATATGGTAGGTAATATCAATTAATTTCTATCCCAACAAGATGTTGACGAAATAATGATATTGTAAGGTTATAGGAATTTGATGTGAAGACAATTGGTGTTCCTAATTAGGATACAAAATGAAGAATGATTGATTTGAATGGATCATTTCTCATCAAATGAATGAAAAATAATTGAATCTCTCCCAGTGTTCAAAACATAGAGAGAATAAATGCAGCTAACATATCCGTGTTTGACTTGGCGCAAAGTGTTTCTTTATGTTAAGGTTGTGTGGTACGTATTCGGTATTTGATCAACAAAACAACATGACACACTCTGTGTAAAATATAGGCAAACTATAATTCGATGTTGCTATTCGTAACTTGGCCATAAACTTGGACTCTGAGAAAGTGTTCACGATCTGAGTATGAAAACAAAAAAAAGAGGAAATGGAGATCATTACAAAGACTGTTTGTTATTTTGCTGCAAAGTTCCAGGTTCAGATTCAGTTCAAGGAAAATCGGATTAGTTGCTGAGCATCAGCCAATCGAATATTTTGTTGCTTGGTTCACTCGAATCACAGTTAACTAGAGTTCGTACAACGGGTCCTTATATAGCGGTAGTAGTGAAAAACTGCGTAAACGTCCTCACTCAGGTATAAGGGAAATGGAGAAAATGACCCAAGAACAGTACTCCAGTCTATGACGGTGAAAAAAGTGTAAACTGTGTATTTATCCCATACAGCATCGATTCGCATGGAAATTTGTATTCAGGATCTACATGCCCTCTTTTTCAAAATCTACCCTGTTCCGAGGGTTGCTTTCTCCCTGGGGGTGGATGTCACCCCTTCTTGGGGGGGAAAATTTTTTTTTGGAAATAAGTGCGGAAATCAATAGATTGAATAATTCTGAGCACTTTTTGTTCAATAAAGTTTTTTCTGAAAAGCAATACTTTTCGACTTATTCGCGAGTGAAATTGTCGGTTTTCAGACAAAAAAAACACGTTTTCAGATCCTTTTTCACGAATAACTGGAAAATAATGCATCTTATCGAAAAACCTGCAGAGAGCAAAATTATAGCTTTTGAAAAAATAAAGGCGATCGTTCATTTGTGATGTATACAAACCCACTACAAACTGAATAATTGCTTGTTGAATGTTGATTGGTATTTTCAAACGCCAAAATGGAAAGTTCCTACTTACAATAAACAGAAACCAAACATCTTTCGGGAAGAACTAATTGGACCTTTTTTGAAGTACTTCAAGAATTCTCCATTTTTGTTATTTATGAAAGATTCTGGCATCAAAACTGACCGACGTATGAAGGAAATAATGTTGAAACCTATTTTTTCGTTGAAAAAAAATTGTGGATAACTCATCCTCTCTTCCCCCCCTTTGAAAAAAATCGTTGTTACTCCATAATTCACTTCATCCACGTTCTTTTAATGAGTTCTGAGTTTTCCATCAATGGAAAATAAACAGTTTTAGAAAAAATTGAGATTGAAGAGAAAAAATTATATACGTAATTAGCGAAAAATCACCATTTCTCCGAAATAACTCGAAAAGTATTGATCACATGCAAAATTTTCTAGAGTACAAAATTGAAGTTTATTCTTCTTTGATAATTTTGGTGTTTCAATCTTTTCTGCAGGATAAAAATAGAGTAAAATATGGCCAGTTGAATATTGTGAGGGTTCGCGCAAAGTACTTTTTTTGAGCCCTTTCAGCATGAACCTTTTCAAAAATATAATCTGAAAAAAATGACATGTGAATGAGCTTATAGCTCTCGAAAAAGCCACAGAAAGCTTTTTTGTTGGATTTGATTGCTTGAATACTGAGCGAAATATGGGAAAAAACCAAAAACATTTTTTTTAGAAATCAGAGTATTGTACATTGAGGAATACACATAGTAACTATATTAGTCCTAGTGGAAAAATAAAGGATTTTTGAAGGACTTCAAAAAAGGTCCAATTAGTTTTTCCCGGAAAATGCATTGGATTTTGGTTATTGTACGTAGAAACTTTCCATTTTGGCGTTTGAAATACCAATCAACTTTCACCAAGAAATTATTCAGTTTTTAGTGCGTTTGCATACATCACAAAAAAACAATCGCTTTTGTTTTTTCAAAAGCTATAATTTTGTTCTCGGCAGGTTTTTCGATTAGATGCATTATTTTCCAGTTATTCGCGAAAAAGGATGTGAAAATGTGTTTTTTTTTGCCTGAAAACCGACAATTTCACTCGCGAATGAGTCGAAAAGTATTGCTTTTTAAAAAAACTTCATGAACAAAAAGTGCTCAGAATTAGTCAATCTATTGATTTCCGCACTTATTTCCAATAAAAAAAAATTCACCCTCAAGAAGGGGTGGCATCCACCCCCAGGAAGAAAGCAACCCTCTGCACGGAGTAGATTTTGAAAAAGAGGGAATTTAGATCCTGAATTCGAATTTTCATGCGAATCGGTGCTGTATGGGATAAATACACGGGAAAATGGTCATAGACTGGACAACAGATAAATCTCAGTCTGATGGCTCAATTACTGTTGGATTATGAAGCATA
This sequence comes from Zygogramma bicolorata, assembly GCA_032362365.1. Taxonomy (NCBI): domain Eukaryota; kingdom Metazoa; phylum Arthropoda; class Insecta; order Coleoptera; family Chrysomelidae; genus Zygogramma; species Zygogramma bicolorata. The sequence goes on along the minus strand of JAVJAQ010004239.1, from coordinate 1,808,835 downwards.
GATATCCAAACTGGACTGCCAAGAGAAAAATCTTCAACAAAATCTTCGGAGACAAAATGAATGAGAGGTTCCAAAACTTCTACATGGTTTCAAAATGTACATCTTTACAAATCAAATCCGTTATAAAATATGATACTGAATACTCGCCTACGTTTCATTAGTTGATTCTTCACCCACACTTTCACAAAATTTTCATTAATGACTTCAACATATTTCACAAAAAACATTTTTCAACGAATATCAGGTTTCTAGGAAACCCATCAGTAGTTCATTCGAAAGCTTATTCTAGAAAGGGATACCCGGGACCTAGAGCTAATAATAATATTCATTCGCATAACTGAATATTACAATCATAATGATTACACAAAATCGCAAACGAATAAATACCGTCTACACTCAATAAGTGAAACACTCGTTTTGAGTAATGAGTCGAATCAAATATTAAAAATGTTAAAAATGTCTGTCACTTTGGGGGTGAGTATAGCTCACTGCTTTTAGGCCTTAGTGGGCTCATTGTATCTCCATAAGTATGCTAGGTTGGCACACTAGGGATATATCGGTCCTACTGTTAGTTGACAATCTCGCTAACATATATCCCTATTTCGTCAACTAAGTTCAAAATACAGATTATTTTCTCATAAAAATCTCTTCATCCCTGTTCATAGTCACTGTAAACAGATGAGTATGTTATATATTTTCCAAAGAGGTATTGTGGAGATTGAAATTACTCTGTCAGAACACCAGTCTTTATGATAAGATCGTCCTAGAAATAGGAAGGTATTTTTTGGACTGTTTTTAATGATCATCGCCTCCGCCGATGTCATGCTGAAAAGCTCAGGTTCCAATGATTTGAAGCCGACACCCTTCTTGGCTACAACTAGTAGCTGTTTATATTGTCACTTCGCAAAAAAGTTGTGTTCAACTTATAATCTATTCGGAGTGCTGGTGGAACAAAAGTTCAAGTAGTTTCAAATATTCCAAACTGTTTCACCTAGTATTCATAATGAAAGAAAATTTCAACTCGAGTTTATATGCAAATGGCGTATGATTTCATGTCCTCGATCAACTAACCACTCAGCGGAGGCAAACTTGCATAGTAGGTTAATTTGAAATTGATGGAGTTCGTGCACAATAAATCATCATAGAGTGTCAGATTCGGTAGAAAACACTCAATAAGATTGACGTGAAACATTTGTTCGATACAGTTTTTCAACGACCAGCCGCATCACGATACTTGCTGTTCACTGATTCAGGAAAGGAGAAGTATACAATAAGATACAAAAGAGTTGAAGGGCATTTCATTTTCAAAACTGAGCAGAAATAGGGGTTTTAAGAAGTTTATGTGAAATGCCATTCGAAAATAATACATTCGAAGAAGAATTTCCAGGTGGTTCCACTTGGTGCCAATATAGCATCATTAACTTTTTTCAATAGAAGAAGGAGTATCTCAATTATTGATTCATCACTGGAAAAATTAGTACTAGCCTTTCTGGGGTCATTAGTAGTTTCATTTCATGTCTGAGATTCTTCAAACAAACTGTGAATAGGGTAACATTATGAAGGTCGTAAATCAATTCAAAATTCACGCTCTAGTGCCGTGCCATAAGATGTGAAAATTGTAAAATCTTGCAGTCCCGGGCAGGTCAGTGAATCTCCATAAGAACTATTCGACTGCATTGTTGATAGCTCGAAAAAAAGTTAAAAAACAAAAAATGTGCGGTCTTGATCACAATAAATTTCAACAACACTTTACTGAAAAATGAGACAGACAAGGAAAAAAATGTTTAAGGCAGAGAATTATATCTGATAAATAATATTCGCATAGTAACTTCAATATTCATTTGTTCATATTCCACAAATAAAAAGAAAGACAGCAAAAATATATTTTAATAAACTATATAAAATGTCTTCCTTTAACATCCTTTCCCCCTTGATTTTTTGAACGTGTCAACTCAAAAAATTGAAGGTTGGGATGATGGGAAGGATGCATGGAACTATATTTAGGAGTGAAATGGAATGATGAAAATTTCAAGATGGCGACTGTGCGTCCTCTGGGAAAAAACTTAAATGGAAAGGGGGTCTTGTGACACATACTTTTGAAGCTGCTGACGACTTCTGTACAACTCTAGAATATTGAGTCAATATCTTCAGCTACTCCAAAATGGCGGAACATTCAATAATTGCCTGAATACCACATTTAACTTCATAATTTGAAGAAATAAGCTTAGTTCAGTTCAGAAGATGCTCGAAATGGTTGCCTTGAACTTCTCGACATAAAAACAGCCTATTCGATATTTCACGCCGTACATTTTCGAACACAGGAACGTCGATATTCCTTCTACTATTCATGAAGTTGAATGTCGATATATTCAGGCAATCATTAAATTTTCCGCTATTTCATAGTTGGTGAAGATATTGACCCAATATTCTAGGGTTATACAGTATTCGTCAGCAGTGTCACAAGACCCCCTTTGCATTAAATTATTTTCCCCAGATGACGCACAGTCGCCATCTTGAAAGTTTTATCTGTCAAATTTCACTCGCAAATATAGTATTCATGCATCAATCTTTTTATCCCAACCTTAAATTTTTTGAGTGGAACCCGATCAAAAAATGAAAGGGGGAAGGATATTAAAGAAAGCCACTGTTTATATTTTATATTAATTTTTTTTGCTGTAACTCGTTTTCTTGAGAAATGTGAATGAATCAACATTGAACTTATTATGCGAATACTATTGATTGTTTTCATTAAGATCGCACATTCTTTGTTTTCTAGCTTTTTTTTAGGATTTGAACTACTTTCCACTATTCATCAATTTCAGTACCATTTAGTTAAAGGGCAAAAATATATTTGTTTCCTCCACGAAAAAATGTATTGCCTCGTAAGGAAAAAGTTTAACATGTGGCTAGCATTTATATTGACGGAAGACACATAAGGAAGTTTGCCAATATCAGTGATCGGCACACAAAACTATTTCTCTGCTAATGAAACATGCGATTTTTCCTTCTTAATATAAACATTTTGAACTCTGTTATCAAACTACTCAAGCCGAAGTTTAATTAATTACTGAAACTTGCAGTAGACTATCGTAAGTTTTCAGTAGTTTTGAAAAGAAAACTCAGGTATTAACTACAGCTGGTGATTCATTGTATCTTTGTCTACTCACTATCGATAGAACACTATCATCAGAACAGCTGTATTACATCGTATCAACCTTTACTAAACTCTCTGGATAGTAATATTATATTACGTAAAGAGGAGGATATTGTTACGTCCTAACGCCGGCCCTGACGAGATCGTGAACGCAGATGAGGAATCGCGTCGTAGAGAACGTCATTTTCCAAGAACCGTAAATGCCGCCTGGAGAATTCGAGACACGTCATCGGGGCTTCTCTAGAGGATTCTCGATAGGTACGCAGATATAAATACGGGACAGGCTTCGCCGTGGGGGAAGAATTTGTATTACAGGGAGTTAGTGATTCGGCAGTTTCATTCGGAGCTAAGTGACGAGAGTTTTGAGATCTAAGTGGAGCAGAGCATTGGAAAGTTATCGGAGCGATTTAAGTGATTGTGTTGTATTGCATTGTGATAGAGAGTTTTATTAATAATAGAAGTTTAGTGTTGTTTGGTGTTTTAATCGACGAACCCAAGGATATATCGTAACAATATGTAGCCTATCACGCACGAGAGAAGAATTGTGAGAACAAAGCCTCAGCAGAGTGCTGTAATTGGCGAGTGCACGTAATTGGCCTTATCCCCGAGTTGCTTACTGTACTTTTTCCACTCCCATCATGCTTAAGCGGTTATTTCTGGTGGTATAACACAAATTTCTTCGTTATTACTCATTTTCCATGATCGATTGAATAACACCAAGCTTGTGATACAATTTTTAACTTCATGGATAAAACTGAATTCAGTACCAATCCACAAACTCTTGAATAAGAAATTTCCTAAAAACCTGCACTGGCACCGATCAGATATAATACAACGCCCTTCGTGTTAGGAAAGTAGTTGTTTTCTGACAGGTGCCAGCTAGAAACCTACTGTGTAGGTAGTTCACACTGGCCTGAAGCTCTTCAAAAGATTATTTGATTTACCGCCAGAGAACCATTGCCATTTTCTCCGACAGTCAGGCGGCAATTAAGGCGCTCAGCTCATTTCAAATCTTCTCAAGATTGGTGAGAAGCTGTCTGAGCGCACTCAAGGAGCTGAGTACCCAAAATAGGGTTACTCTAGCATGGGTACCCAGACATGAGGGTCACAGGGGCAACAAGGAGGTCGATGCTCTAGCCCGTGAAGGCGCATCTAAGGCTATGATCGGCCCAGAACCCTTCTGCGCGGCAGCGAAAGCAAGCGTAAAGACATCCATGAATTCATGGATGAAAAACGAATCGAAAGATTGGTGGAATAAGCTCCCTCGAATGAGACAGGCGAAAGAGTTCATAAAGGAACCAGCGCCCAGATTCACGGAAGACCTGCTTAACCACAACCATGAGGTTGTAAGGGTAGTGGTGGGTCTACTAACGGGGCATAGCCGGCTCAGAAAACATATGAGCAACATTGGTCTGACAGAAGAATCTCAATGCAGGTTCTGTCAAGAAGAGGAAGGAACCGCACTGCACGTGCTCTGTGAATGCGAAGCGATGGCAAGGATGAGACACGCAAGATGCGGGGAAGAGAAACCAGAGGCTGCTAGATATATGAAGGGGTCAGTGTCAAGGCTATGGAGTCTCATCAAAGAGATCAAGCTAGACAACGAGCTCTAACAGCCAAGGAGCATCATAATAGATCTGAAAAGGTCGCAGTGAATCAGGCCATGGGCCAGCTCCCCGATATTCTAATCTACCGCCAGTATTTGAGTATGCTCTTCCGGAAAATATAGTTTTTCATTCAATTTCATAAAGAAATTGGAGCGAGTATTTGCTCAGTTTGGTTTTTGGATCATTGAATGTAGTAGTCATGAGATAAAATTCATCAGGTTGGAACTTAAATATCCTACATTTTTCAATTTCATTTTCGGAAGCGACCGCCATTAATTCAGAATACACGTTTACTGAGATCTGTCAAATTGTTCTGAAATTTTTTTTTCGAAATTGTTCGTTTCCGTTAACCAGCTGACGAACGTCAACCCTCCGAAATCGAAACTAGTGCGAGCAATGAATCAACGAGACCTCACCTTTTATCGTGCGAAAACCCAGCACGGTGGGCCGGTGGGGAATCTAAACCTGATCTTTCGTTTGAAAGGAGACTAATGAAATAAAATAAAAATAGTTTATTCGCCTTACTTCGGTATAAAATAAGCTTATATTCTATACACATACATCGTGAAGATATACTTTTAAATATGAATACATATCAATACACATTCACAAATATATTACAATAGATAGATATCTCAAACAAACAAACGGCCACTCCCCTGACGAGAGCGCGCCAGATTGGATGTCCGGAGTGAGTAGTCAGCGTGTATTTGGCGAAGGCGCGCCTCCGCCAGATGTCACGCTACAATCTGACTGAGGCCGTAAGGACGACGCAGTTGAAGTTATCAATTATTTTTCCATTTCACTTATTTTATTTATTTTTATTTCCATTCAGGAACTTGGGTATTTTTGTGGGGGCAATGGATATTGAGGAACTATTTTTTGACCTCTTCCTTCCCCGAATGAAACAATTGAAACTACAGCCTCTATGAAAGAAATAGAATAAATTCAAGAAATTTTCACACACACACACACACACACACACACTTCCTGCTAATAGGTACGTGTATATCGTTATAACAGACTTATCGCGATTTGAATAGTTCGGAATTATTTGACGAATTTAGTGAAGGTGTTTCCATAATGTATCCATTTCATTGAGTGAGATTTCTCTACAAACAGCTTTCTTGTCTTGCTTCATTGTGTCGATATTTCCTACGTATTTGGTTCAATTATCATTTGCTTGTTATACAAATAGAGCCAGAAAAAGTGATTTATATGTAGTTCATTGATCTTTTTGCCATATAGGCAAGGAAGTAGCTGTTTTTGATGGACTATTCATTCCTCTTCGTGAATCAATCGTGTCTGAACGATATACACGTACATATCATCAAAGAGTGTTTGTATTTTTCTACCACTTTCATAGAGGTTGTGAAATAGTTCCTCAACTATTAATTCTTGTTCTCTCTTGCCTATTAATCGTTCTCCATTTTCAAAATACTTCATTAGTTTTATATTTTGTATCGTGTAACACAGTTAAATATATTCATTGATGGGATCATTTTCTCCCATGGCACACGTAACAAAATGCAGAACTTTCCGCGTTTGCCTAGTGGGTAAGGTGGATCACATCATTGTCATTGAATCAACAATGGGAGAAACAGTGACGTAACTTGATGTGAAACCTATAGTTCGAAATTTCTCATAAGAAAATCTGTATTCGAAGTGAACAATGAGCCATCTTTATGCATCACGAATATAAACATCTTTTTATGACCTTGATTCATGAATGTATAGATTATCTGAAATCATTATGAGCACGATGTTCTTTGTTATGGAAGTTGATTTTATACTCTCTATCGTGCTCATTTTTTTACAGACAGCACAAATGTGGGACTGTTTGTTGTACTAGTAGGTGATTCCACAGACATCAAGATTTGAAAAAAAATCATCTTCTCCTTTTCGATGACTGTCAACAAGGGCATTTGAAAATGGTTTTTTCTCTTTATGTAACTCCCGAATATTTCTTTAATATTTTTTCTCATTCTTTATTTAACGTTGGCCTTTTTCAGCTACCAAGCCCAATCACCGACGCCGGTGAGCACACTTCCCCCAACCGGAAATTTTGCAGAACCATCTGGTATTCCAACCAGAGATAGGGATATTTTTAGAGACCAACATCAATGGACTCGGGACCGCCGGCTTCACCTTCTCTTCGAAGAACGGCATATCCGCAATATATTTTGTGCTCATTGATATATTGCCTGCGAGCTATGATATGCTATTTTGCTGCAGTTGTATGGGCTTTCGACGCGGTCTTTCCTTGCTGAAGAGCTGGGCCGTGCCCAATATTTCTCTCATGTCTGCGAAAATCAATACGAGCAATGTAGTCGCGAACTTTTTTGCCCTCCTTCCTCTCTCTAACTCAAACACAATTTTCCCCCACCTTTTCACTCATTCATGTAAACATTCATCCCGCATTCAGCTTCCATCCCAAAATAAGTGCTGATCGTAAATAACGTCATCAAATAACTATTTCAATTATAAATCTGATATCAACCGGCCAGCTAGGGCATAATTTAGCGGACAATCATTAATATTAATTTACTGGCTATTCAAACGACCACAAACCTGGCTTTATTGCAGGGTTCCCGTATGCACATAAATATCCTTTTGATCTCTTTGTCCATTTACTGTATGAATTCATTTTCACTGCGGCTTCAGGAGGGCAAAAGTTTTTTGAGAAATTTCTATCGCCAGAGTCAGATTTCATACATTAATTTGTGGTTATAGAAAGCATATTTACTGAAATTCAGAGATCATCGGGATACCTCGGATATGAAGAAATGTTGTAACGAATAGGGACAAGAGAGGAGAAATTGGATTGCTGTGAACTGAGCAGGCAGAAGAAAACAACTCAAATGATCGGGTTGTAAGAATACTAAATAAATTGTATATTCATTCTATCAAAAAACTTATCAACTTATAGTTTGAAGGCCACAACACTAAACCTATAATGATAGGGCTTCCAAAAGTAATACATATAATTCGATATTTCATTCAAAGTAGAACACAAAATGGCCCTGCTGCCATGTCTAGGACCAGTCAACGCCATAAAAAAAATTGGAAAAATTTTTTTTTCAAGTTTCTGTAATGATTAGCCTCTCGTATTGTGATTTCCCCTCCAAACAGGGGAGGAGTAGGACTATATGAAAAAGCAGTGCTGCATTTTTCAAACAGTGGACAACATGGCGGCAGCAGCGTTTGGAAGTCGCTCTCCGCGCAACCGATTTTGCGTTTTAATTCGGTTTAATCAGCAATCAGCTGTTTTTTTTTCGATTTGTATTAATAATAATGATACCTTCATTGCTTCTGAAAACATGGTTTTACAGCAAGAGTCAAGTTGGTGGGAACACAATACACAAAAAGAACTAAAAAGTGGCACAATATAATATGTATTATTGAAATACGCCAACCACTACCACGAACAATGGATTTTACGTGTCGTTGATTGGTCAAACAGATGAAATCGCATATTTTATTGGATGTTTTTCGATTTTTCAGCAATCCCAACTGTTGTTTTATACTCAATCAACGACACGTAAAATCCATTGGTCATGATAGTGGCTGGCGTATTTCTATAATACAAATCGAAAAGAACCTACCGATTGCTGATGAAACCGAATTGAAACGCAAAATCGGTTGCTCGGAGGTCGACTTTCAAACGCTGCTGCCGCCATGTTGTACACTGTTTGGGAAAGGCAGCACTGCTTTTTCATATAATCCTACCCCCACTCCGTTTGGGTGAACAATCACAATACAGGAGACTAATCATTACAGAAATCTAAAAAAAAATTTTGTTATTTTTTGTTATAGCGTTGACCGGTCCTAGACATGGCAGGAGTGTCATTTTGTGTTCTTCTATGAATGAAATGACGGATTATATGTATGAGTTTTGGGAGCCCTATCATTATGTAACATATCTGATGGAGATACTGGTTACCATAATTAAACGCTATATACTGGATGAACGAAGACAGTAAGTGCTGATAATATCTCACAACTGGTGGTACATCGTGCAGCCAAGCTGTAATAGTAGACCCGTCGCGAACCAGAATCGTATTCGTTTTGATTGTAGACAAAACTGCAATCCAGGCGAAACCAATAGTCTAATATACGAATGATGATTCTCTCAAATGAATGAAAATATTTAAAATCTCAGAAACTTCACAAGGAGGCTCATTCGAAAAATGAAAAATAGATACGTATTCTCTGTAGCCTGCTATCAAATTTTCTCAACAAAAATATCGGCTGATTCAATTAGCATCAAGTAGAAACATCGAACTATTTGAAATGACATACATATGAAAATATACCAAACTCCTAATTTTTCGATTTTGAACGTCAGTGTTGCCAGACTTACCACTACCGGTACGCGTTTTTATATTCAGAGAACTTCCCTTGGTGGAAGAATGACAAGGGCTTGGCTTCGTTTGTGTGTTTGTTGATAGGTTTTCTCCCCATAGAGGTGACTAATGAAAGAATGTAGGCTTTCATGGCCGGTGTTGATACATCGCAAGTTTTTCGGGCTTGAGGGCCGTGTCCTGAAATTTTGAGTTCCGGAGCTTTCAGCTGCATCTGCGGCAGCCATCTTCAGCGGCGTGATCTTAGTTGAACTCCTTTCTGTCTACTATCTGGAGGTACTTGTTCGTTAATATCCTGTTGTCGGACCCTGTTCTGTTGTACGTCGGATTCTGTAGTTCTGTCTGGGTTTGTCGTCAATGTCTTCAGAACGGGATGCCAAATTTTGGTCAAGGTCAGTCTAACACACAACCAACACATCTAAATGTGTTGGTTACGAGACGAAATGACGGTAAACTTGGTCACAAAGTATATCGGAAAGCAACTCATACCGACAGATATCTACATAGGGACTCCAACCACCACCAGAGACAAAAACAGGGTGTCATAAAAATACCGGTCGATAGAGCGAAACAGATATGCGAATCGGATTTTCTGAATTATGAGTTAAACCATTCAAGAAACGCTCTACAAGCTAGTGGTTACCAAGGGAGATAGAACAAGCAATACGACCAAAGACTACCAAGAGCCCACACCTTAAAACAAATGACGAAACTCCATCAACAAGAACCTCTTTTCTGCCCTACCTGAGAGAAACCAGGGATAGCATTGAAAAAATCTTGAAAAAGCACATCAAAACAATTTACAAGCCCACTAGAAAAATACAGGAACACCTGAGGTATGCTAAAGATCCAAGAGACTTTCTATTTGATGCTGGGGTATATGGGATTCCATGTTCATGTGGGAAAGTATATGTAGGAACTACCAAACGTAGTTTCAAGACGCGGATCAGTGAGCACAGTTCGAATATTCTAAAAATATTCATGTAATATCTATTGACATCTGAAAGTAAAGTGGAACATTTTAAATCTGATTGATAATCGCCTTTCTGAAAGCCTGCACATCTCCTATGATGAGCATGAATTACTGCATTCGATTCAGTGACGTATCTGAAAAAGGTGGAACTGAAATCGACCCGATTTCCGGTGACGAATGCAGGACGAACAAATAATGAAGTAATCCGAAACAAAAAGAAAACACAAAAATCCGTCCATTATCAGCGACGAGTAATGCTTCCCAAATAACGTAAATCTTTTCGGGTAAACAGGGCCCAGCGCACAGCAAATCTGAACTGGTGCAATTTCGCAGTTTCAACTGTCACAAATAAACTATTCTAGAGTTATTTACAAAGGCGTGACTTGAGGAATGTTCTGATTGTGAAATTGTTGAATTAAGTAATCACACCATCGCGAATTGGGAAGATTTATCTATCCACAGAGCGAAGGCTGATTATTCCCCACAGAAATGAATGTTGCACGGTAGGCAGAGGTATTTCCAATCTACAAGATAATGGGAAGATTCATGCTGAAAACAAGAAATAATAAAGAGTAGGGGGAGAGATAGAGAAGCAGCTGTGTCTCTTTGGAACGTTCTTCACTAAGATCAAAAGACATTTGACTAATAGCATGAATGATCTCATAGTTCAAACTTTCTGTCAGACAATACTAAAATAACATCAGTTGTCAGCTAGAAATCACTGCTACCGAAAATAAGATTGTTTCAAAAAAATCACAAGTTTAAAATTCAATGGTTAGGAAGGCTTAGAGGAGAGTAAAAAAGACATATTCATTATAGAATAAAAATATATTTTATGCGAGCTGATCTGTATTCCTTCGATTTGGCAGTTGATTCATTAAAAGTGCTGTTTTTTTATTACCCATTGAACCCTACGTGTAGGGTGATTCAGGTTTTCGTTGTAGAGACTACATGAGTGTAATTTTGGAAAATATTTCTGAATTATATACATTTTTGAATCATTAAAAAGTGATATTTCTCCTCCTTCGAAGTGTGATCATGTCAATCAATCAGAACACTGCTGGTTCAATCCGTAGTAGGGGCAGAATTCTTATGGCTAGCAGTGTGCGATAGGCAATGGATGGTTGCCTAGATACCAATACCAATTCTAGTAGGCAGGACGATTACATCAACCTACTCAGTAGCTTTGTGGTTTCCCTACAATTGGTATATAGAATTCGCTACTTTTAAAATCGGTTGAGAGTCCCAGAACTGACCCTTGCCCGCACAAGACTCTGCCTTTTGCGCGCACCCTTGAGTGTTGACAAGGAAAAATATCAAATGAAAAAACAAGATCTACCTTCTTCTGGACAAACTTATAACTTGTATCATCGGAAATGAAGTGATGTCATACTGTTCCAACATAAATCTGATACAATGTTTTTTTTTTAGATTTGGGCAAAGCAATGGGGGTTACGCATGCGACCTGAATGAATCTACAAACTATATTTTTTTCATAGCCCACTACAATTATCCATGATCTGAATGAGTGTTTCCGTATATATTTGAGTTCTACCTGTGAAGTTCTGTGAACAGGTGAAAACCATGAAACGCAGGAATATTAGAGTGATGTAATTCGTCACATTTGCACTAATCATCATGATGTTGATGAAAGGAGCATCGAGTGAAAGAAGTTATTGTTTATGTTGAAAGCGAGTACATCCACTAAATATGTAACAACGTTGCCGGTTCATCCAGACCATCCTCTAAGGATTTTTCTTTCTTTTTTGGGGAAATATATACCATCGTGTTCATAGAACGAACTGAAACATGGTTTCAATAAAATTAAATATTCTTGTCCATAATCCCGATGGTTTCTGTTTGTCTGTTCTGATTGTTCGAGTTCTTCTTCTTTGATGTCGAAACTTCATATCTATGTTGTAGGGCAGGGGTCGTCAAATGGCGGACCTCGGTCTGCATCCGAACCGCCGACCTATTTTGTGCGGACCACGAGAACACAGCAACTTTTGCACTACAGAGTACGACGGAGTACGTATTTGATAAAACTATATCCCCCGCAGTATCTTTGTTGACGTCAATTCGAAAATGGCCAGGCGAAGTCACGAGCTAACAAGCGAGATAGGGTTCGCGCGAGGGGAAACTTCTTACTTTGTTTGGGTCAACATATACTTGTGAAGCAGCATTTTCGAAGATGAACTTCATTGAGAATAAACCTCGATCTCGACCCACAGATGAACATCTCCAGGATTCAATGTCAATAGCTTGCACCAATTTCTCACCAAACTTCAGACAGATAGTCCACAACAAAAAATGTCATTTTTCTCATTGATATGTAAAAATACCTTTGTTATTTCTGTGATTAATTACATTGGTTTAATAAATATTTTTTCTATAACATGTTGTGAGGACCGCGATGGTCACTAAATTTCTTGAAACAGACCCCGAGCCAATCTAATTGGTGATCCCTGTTGTAGGGCTAGTAGGGCATGAGTTTCCACATGAGCAAGAAACTTTTTACAACCCAGCATTCAATATCAGAATTCAAGACCACGGCCTGGATATCATCGAAAAAAAATGTCGATTAGAATAATCCTTCCGAGTATATGTTTCGTCGTAGTGATCAAATTTGAATGGTTCCTCTCCAGAGTAAAAGAGCAAATGCCTATATTTCATCAATACATATAAAGAAAAAGACGGCAAGGAGCATCTAATCTGAGCTATCAGCAACTACAACTGTGCGTGTCATATGGAAATAACTTTTGAATCCAAACAAATTTGACTCAAACCTGTCAACAGTATTGTATGAAATATTTGTTAGGATAAAATAATAGTGTTTCTGAAAATATGCATGTATTGTAACAAAATTTTCCATCAAAAAACTTCAACAAATGTGTATAAGTCGTGGATAAAGTATACTATTCTAGTCGCCTATAATGACTATTATTCCCTCGGTGATTTAGGCCACTCGCCTGCGGTTCGTGGCAGTAAACTTCACCTCGCGAATAATAGCCATCATTATATGCTCGATGAGTAATATACTATTCGATTACTGAGAGCAATAAATCCCGTGAAAAGGAAGGTACGATAATGTTGTAATCAAGAAAATGTGTGATTCGGGCTACGATGTCCATAAGGAAATCGAAAGAAAAGGTACGACTTGGAGATGAAATCACTAGTGTCATTTACCCGCAGTCTCCTTTCCTTCAAATGATACTTTCATATGGTTGACTAACTATATCTCTATAAACAATTCTATTACTATCAATCACTCGCCATTATTTCCTAAGGGAATAATATAATAATTATATACCTAAAATTTTCCGGTCCGATATGGACTTTGTTTGTTACAACAGATTATTTTAATTAATTTCCCGATAATGAACTACTGAAGTCATTACCTGCAAAGTTTGTTGGTCCATCATCCGTTATTATTAATTTATATTATTGATTATTCTGAATACTTACTCAACAATAGATTGAGAGGCGGGCTGAAAGGGATAGGTCATCATTTTGCTATTTGAAGACTCTCACATGCATCGAGTAGTCTGTATGATGTGATTTGTAGCCCTCATCTTCAAAATTAATTAAATTCAGGGAAATATCAGTTGTAGTGTTAGGGTACTTGATCTCTAGGAAAAATTCCACCATCTTCGTTCGATTTTTCCCGTATAGTATTAATGAGCAGCAGTCTTTCGAATGTTTTACCTCACAAAGACATTTTCCCGATCGAACACGTACTACTACTCGATTCTCAAAAATAGTTTCGAGAACAAAAATTACTTCAATGCATTCATCATTCCTTATTCCTTTGACACTGAAATAGATTTCTTACATCAGTCTATTCATATCATCACAACTAACGATGAAATGGCAGAATATTCAATATAGAGTATGTATGATAACTATACAGATATAACTCGGAAGTTAATCGAGACTTCAACAATCCATCCTTTTCAATGAATATATTTCAGAAGGATTGAATGGCTTGGACCCAAAATTAGCAACCTAACCTCTACAGTGAGTAAGCAAATGCTTTGATAAATAATCCCTCCGAGTGTATGATTTTTCGCAGTGATCACATTTGAATGGTTTCACTCCAGAGTGAGTGAAGGAATGAGATTTAAAAACGTCCTTTCTAGTGAATCCTTTATAGCAATGCTCACATTTGAATGGTTTTTCTTTAGAGTGAGTGACCGAATGCTTTCTCAAATCAGCCTTCAAAGCGAATGACTTTCCGCAAGAACTACATTTGAACGGTTTCACTACAGAGTGATTGAGCAAATGAGATATCAAATTATCCTTTCGAGTGAATCCTTTAGAGCAGTGATCACATATGAATGGTTTCTCCACTGAGTGGACGAGCGAATGACTTTTCAAATGAATCTTCACAGCGAACGACTTTTTGCAGGAACCGCATTTAAATGGTTTCACTCCAGAGTGAACAAATGAGATTCCAAAACGTCCTTTCGAGTGAATCCTTTAGAGCAATGCTCACATTTAAATCGTTTCTCTTCGAAGTGAGTGAGCAAATGAGCTTTTAAATTGAGCTGCAGAGCGAATAACTTTCCACAGGAACCACCCTTGAATGATTTCACTCCAGAGTGAGTGAGCAAATGAGTTTTCAAATTATGCTTCGAGCAAAGATTCTATCACAGAAACTGCTTTTGAATGTATTTTTTCCAGAGTGAATGACCAACTGGGTTTTCAATCTATCATTTCGAGTGAACGCTTTTTGGCAAAAATCACACTTGAATACCTTGCCCGGTGTATCACGCTCCAAATTCATCCCATCAATGTGTTGTGATCCCTTCAACAGGTCTCCTGGATTCTTCAGCATGTCGGTCCCTATGGTGGTCCCGCAAAGTTCCAGACCATTCTCGGACAATTTTTTTCCGGTGTTGTGTAGGAAGAATATTTCCATTTCAGTTGGTTCTCTGGAAAACGATTGTTCGAGTTCTTCTTCTTTGATGTCGACACTTGTATGTAGAACCATGTAGTCCTCTTTTCTATCGATATCATCGGAACTCTCATTGGACAATTCATCAGATTCTTCTCCTTTGATATTAGTGGTAGACTGTTCCGTATCGCATTCAACTTTGAGTTCTTCTTCTTTGATATCGAAACTTGTATGCAGAACCTTGTAGTCATCTCTTTCTTCGATATCATCGGAAGTCTCATTAGACAATTCGTCGAATTCTTCTCCTTTGATATTAGTGGTAGACTGTCCCGTCTCGCACTCAACTTTGACATTAATTCCCACCATGTTCTCGAAATTCTCATTTGCGCCTTCGTTCAACTGTTCTTCTTTGATGTCAATAGTGGCCAACTCTCCGAAAATTTTATTATCTGTCTCATTTTCAGTCGATTGACCCATTAGCCGATACATTTTCTCACACAAAAACTTCAACTAAGAGCGGCTCGTAAAAACAATTTAGAGTTAGACACAGACGATAAACATTCAAGAAATGTAAAAGGAACTGAACTGTCAAAATCTGTAACACTGAATCTTACTTCTCACTCAACCTACTTAAGTAATTTTGAGCAGATCGGACGTCTAATGAACCAACGGTCCAACAATCATTTTGGGTGCCGAATCGCTCTAACCAACCGAATTTAACGGTACCTGGGGTTTTTTTGAATGCAAAAGGTGGGGTAGTAACGATTTTTTAATATGTTTTTAGGCTTGGGGCCCTAATGAAAATTCCAAGCTTTCGACTTCGAGGCGCATGCGCTCGATCCGCCATCTTGAATTTCAGGTACAAAAATTTAGTTTTTTGATAATAACTAAAAATGGTGGCTTTCACTACAAAAGACGTTAAAGAAGACAAAATTTTCTACAAAATTTGTAGGATTTTTTTTTTGTAGCACACATATGTTAGGAGTTACAGCTCCGTGAAGTTGCACTATTTGAAAAAAAAAATTCGGAAACTCCATTTTGGTTGAGTTTTATTCATATTATACATTTTGGTACGTTTCGATGGTCCGGGTTATATATTGTCGATGTTCTGGTCGTAGTTTGGGTCCGTAGCCTGAAAAATGTCCTCGTCCACGCTTTCAATGCGGATTTCCGGCATATTTCCGCAAGATTCTCCATAGCAGAAACCACATACAACCAAACATTTAACCCCAGCCTTTCGGCAGCTGCATGCCCCACCACACCCTTTTTTGCAGTTACAAGATACCGCTTTTAATAAGGAATCTGGAGCTGAATTTTCCGCCATTGTTATGGGTGTGAGCCCGTGAACGCCATGCTCTCAACCCCAGTCTTCAGGATGTATCTCGATGCCTCTCCATTTCTGTACTTGGTGGTACGCCCTGAAGGCGTGGAATTGCGCCGCGTCTTTTGTAGCTGGCAAAGAGGCAAGATTAAATTTGCTTTTCAATGAGACTTGGCAAAGCGTTGGAAACGAATCCCTTCCAAACTATCTTTATCTATTTTGCCACCATATAATCCTACAAGAAAGCGTACTCCGGCCTCGGCAATCTCCTCTGGCGTGGCATCTTGTTTGTTGAAAATTTCAACTATTTCATGAACCGCTCTGTTCTTTTTCATCAGCGTACGAAATTTAGTTTTTTCTTGGTTGAATAGGAATGACGTAGTGTCACAACCACTGAAGGCGTGCAAGAACAGTATGTGCTGGATTGCTTCTTCTTATTTGAGCTACTTGCTGAATATATCCTCACAGCATTATTTCCTCTTCCAGGTTTACGGTAGTAGATAGAACTTTCGGCTGGTGCTAAGGCTGTCAGGAGTACTAAAAGGTCAACGTCTTCCCCGACCACAAAAACAGCATCAAATATTCATTCACTGCATAATGAAATTGCAGTATTGACAATTAGCACATCGGCACCATCTTCAGCTTGTTTAACTGTGAATGCAGCCAGCTCAAATTTGTTCTTCAGCATCGATATGAGACGAACTTTATTTTTTGCATTGGATAAACATCACGTGCTTTTTTGATCGATGAAGTCTTTCTGCGGTATTTGTATTTGTATTGCCACCATCAGTTGGATATCCATCAAAAACAACAATTGCGTTGGAACCGAAGTGATCTTGCACATATCGAACATATTTGTCACAAATCGCTCCACACAAATCATTTCGGTGCCACACAACTTTATGTAGGAGATATCTCCCATCCACCACATTTATTTTGTTATCTCCGAATTGAAAGTTATCGGAAAGCGGCGTGAATCCGGAATATAAAGATGACTTGGTACCTTTGCACACTCCTGCTTCCGAAAAAAGCGACAAAAGAAAGGGGGCCAGCTCGTATTTTAGGTAATCCTTTACCTCGTCTTCAGATTTCTAGCAATGCACATCCGTTGAAACAGCATTAGTGGGTTAAGGCAAATGCTCTATGTTTGCTTATGGCATCTTGACTCGTTCTTTTACGCTTCGTCGATAACAAATATTAAATAAAAAAAAATATTTATCAATCCTTTCAACTATTGTTAACAATAGATAGGATAAGTCAAAAACAGTGTCATTGAGTTTTAATTGACAAACAAGACGAAACAATCATAATGATGACTAACATAGATTATGTAAAATACACTTCGATATCATCTCAAAATTGAAAAGTATAATTCAAATTCCTCAACAGTATAGAATCATTCTCTGATGAGGAGTCCTCTAAGTCTATACTTAAAAACCGCCGGGGATCCCGCGCATTTTATTTCGTTCGGAAGACAGTTAAAAAACGGCAGCCTGCATTGATAGGAGATTTTTTGTAATAGAAGTGTTTGGGCTTGTTCAATTTGATATCATTTTTATTTCTGGTGTTGTAAGAATGTGAATCACCATTAATGGGAAATGAATGTTTGTTATTGAAAATGTATGTTAAGAGTTTCATTAAATAAATTGATGTAACCGTGAGGATCCGTTTAGTTTTGAAAACCTGTCTGCATGATTGGCGACTACTAATGTTGAAGATAAGCCTTATGATTCTTTTTTGAGCAACAAAAATTCTTGTTATGTCTGATGCCTGACCCATTACTATAATATTGTAGGAAATTGTGGAATACACAAATGCATAGTAAACCTGCAATAATGAATCTGTGTTCAAAATATTTCTTAGTGTTGCTAAAATATAAAATCTTTTGTTGATTTTTTTACATACTATTTGTATTTGATCCTCCTATGTTAAGTTGCAATCTATGAGCGTTCCTAAGAATTTAGATGAAGTGGAGGTTTCAACAATATTATTATTGACTTCGAAGGGGAAATTAGAAGGTATTCTATATTTTGTGTGAAACTCAATTATAACTGTCTCACCATGATTCATTATTAGTGTATTCTGCGTACAGTAATCCGCAAAATCTTTCAAAACTGAGTCAGTCTTTTGCTGCAGTCTTTGGCGATCAGTATCAGACACCACAATAGAGGTGTCATCAGCAAACATGAAAACTCTACCGTCCTTTATGTTATGAGGCAAGTCATTGACATAGGTAAGGAAGATCAAGGGACCCATGACACTTCCCTGCGATGTTCCAAGATATAAATCGTATTCCTTCGATTTGGTTTCACCGATTCTCACGATGATCTTCCGATCTCCAAGAAAGGACGTTATCCAGTCGTTCACTGGGCCACGTAGCCCTAGGTTGTTGATTTTTTCGGAGACGAAATTACGATTTACCGTGTCGAATGCCCACGTTAGGTCAAACAATATGACAACTACATACTCATTTTTGTCCATGAGATCATTAATGTGTTGAACAAGTCCTGTTATGGCTGTTTCGGTAGATAGGCCAGGGCGGAAACCATGCTGGCAATCAGTAAATATTTTATGCTTCGCGAAGAAATCTGTAATTCTTTTGCAAATGATTTTTTCAATGATTTTGGAAAATATGCTCAGGAGGGCAATTGGGCGGTAGTTCTCTATGTTGCTCGTATCACCTTTTTTGAATATGGGAATGATGGCAGCCGATTTCAGAACACTAGGAAAAGTGCCTAAATTCACTGATAGGTTTATAATGTCAGCAAGGTATTGTGATATAATACAACCACACTTTTTTATTATATCAACCGGGATTTCATCTAATCCACTTCTACTTCAGGTAATAAAGTCTGATTTGTTTTGACCTTCTGATTATCCTTATTCACACATCAATATCGTACTTCAAACTGCAAGTAACATGCCATCTGTCAGTGTTTGATGTTGGTAAGTCCACTGCATTAAAATAGTTGAACTAGCTGAATGCATAAATTATCTCTGGCCTGGTTTTCCGATCATTAGAGCCTGAGAGGCAACGAAACGGCGAACTTTCTTCAATTGCACCATGTTACGTCAAACAAATACGGACTAGATGTACTGAGAAAAGAGTTTAGTAGTGAATCTCACATTACTTTCAACAACTTCCATTGTGATAGATCCTTCATCATATATCTTTTTTTCAATTTGGATCATAAAGAGGTAGTTTCAGTATAATATTCTTTTCTTGGCTGCTATTATCCTGATGGGTTTCTCCCGTTTCTGCATTTCCTATAGATATCTAGTAAGTTCGGTAATGAACTGTATTGTACTTTTTTAAATTCGATTTTAAAACCCTTATATTTCTTATGTTTTGAAGTCCACTGACATATTAGTACTTTTTTAATATGAAGTATGACGCAGTCGATACTACTAATTTTCCTTTTGTAGGAGGTTTCATATTCTTTCATACATACTGTACAATGGTAGTGAATTGAAAAACTTTTTTCAGAATAATTTCATCGAATTTTCCTTCAAATCCATTCGAAAAAATCAACAATTCATCCGTATCCATGTGTATTCCCTAACTCAAGGATCCAAATTGGTATATAGTAACATTCTTAAATATACTCGAAAATAATGACAGTTATCTTTTTACTTAAATTTGTTGTGATATCAAATTGGATGATGATTGGTACGAAACCGAGTGATAAATTTACGATTCGATCCACTTGATTGGTAGAACGGGCGCTGCGAAACATTCCGTTTGAAAAAACCGATGACCTCATTCTGATTGAAGATCTGGGTTTAGGAAGACCTAATAAATTATTGTGGAGGTTGCCGGACAGAATTATGCTCCATTTTTTTTTTCGGCCCTTTAACAAGAGTTTTCGATTTCACTGATGTAGCTGTGGAAAAAAAAGTTGTATAGAATGCAAAAACCATTGACCGTTATTTCTCGACTGGAATGATTCTGTAAGATCCTCACATACCTGGAACTGAAGGTTTGCCAGGCAAGTCAGTTGTTAGTTTTATTTTGAACTCCCTCCCCAGGGTCACATACTTACTCTCGAATTTTAGAGCAAGCCGCGCCTTTCTCAAACGTTTTTAACACTTGAGTTATAGCTAGAAGTCATCGATTAGTATAGCAAGTACATTTACCAATTTTAATAATAGCAATGCTCCCAATTTTGTGATACATTTGGTTTTGAAAGTGGAAAAATGTCGCTACAATTAATACATTTGAAAAAAAAAACGAAAAAGCATGTTTATTTTATGATTTACCGGATAAAATTGAAACTTTTCCTAGAGATCAATTACCCTAATACCAAACTGATATTTTTGCGCGCGTTTCGCTAACAAGGTTAGCATCTTCAGGAGAAGAAAATTAATACTGCAGTACCAATTTCTGTATCAATTTTCTTCTCCTGAAGATGCTAACCTTGTCAGCGAAACGCGCGTTGAGTGCAAAAATATGAGTTAGGTGTTAGGGTAATTGATCTCTAGGAAAAGTTTCAACTTTTACACCAAAGGTTCCAAAACTCATCGTTTAACAAGATAAAATGGTGAATGAGCCAAAAAAAGTAACGTTTCAAATTGCAGCAAGTCGACACAAAGACAAAATTTCAGAGATGTTTGAGGAGTTATTCGATCCGAATGCTGATGAACAACATTTCTCGTGGGAAAAAAGTTGCATGGGCAGCTATATCAGGAATGGAAAAAATTTGTCGTCGTAAAATAATATCACTGCATAGAGCGCTGAAAGAAAGTGCTTCGTTATGAGCTTAAGGTTTAGCTACTGCTACGAAAACAAATTTGGAAAACTCTTATCTTTCAACTGAAATTTCAGCAGCTACCCTGATTTTCATTGCTTCACGTCGAAAACACGAAGTTTTCACAAAAATATTTCTATCTTACACTCTGAAGTTAAATCTTCAATTTTGAAAAAAACAGAAATCTAATATTGTTTAAAAAATTCCCTGTCTAGATTGTAATCAGACGTATATTGGTCAAACAGCTAGGAATCTCAATAGTCGCAAAATTTCACACAGAAGCGATTGTAGAAGGAACATCAATTCGTGTGCCTTATCGGAACATGTGAATCGTAATGATCATCGAATGGATTATGAGAATACTGAAATCTTGGACACAGAGAAGAATCTTTCGAAAAGAATCTTTCTAGAAATGATGTGAAAATACTAAACAAATTATTACAAGTAATCTTCTAGGCATAAACAAATGGAAACAACTAGTTGGAGAAATTATTAATGTAACAGAAATTGATTTCAAAAAGCTTGTAGATGTCTTAAATGAAAGCAAGAAGAGCTGCATGAGAGAGCAAGTAGTAAAAAAGTTAGAAACAACAATCTATGGGTGACACAAGAATATATAAAAAACTTAAAGAAAGAGATAAGCTTTATGTTCGATGGAGAAGATTAGGGAATGCACGAAGTGAAGATGATTTCAAAAAAGCAAAAAATGAGTTAAACAAACTTGGGATTGAACTGCAGAAACAACATGCTGAGAAAAAATTTACAGAAACACAAGTGATAACAGGAAAACATGGTCTGTAATTAATGAACTTTGTAACAGAAGCACAAAGAAAAGAAACAGTATAAATAAGATAACTGATCAAAATGGAAAGATATATACTAAGGATATAGATATAGCAGTACAAACGAATAAACATTTTTCAAGTATTGAATCAACATTAGCTCAGGAAATAAAACAAAAACCTACTATTGCATTTCAAGAGGAAGAACAAACAGAAAGCATAGAAATGGAGCCAACTACCTTAACTGAAATTAAACAAATGATATCTGAACGAAAAAATCACTGTGCTGCTGGTACAGATAATATAACAAAACAAGATATCATGACAAACTTTGATAAAATTGGTCCAAAACTATTGAAACTAATTAATAATGTATTAGATACAGAGATTGTATCCAGAAGAGTTGAAAACTGCAAAAATTATACCTATTCACAAAAAGGGTCCACATGATGAAGTCAACAATTACCGACCAATATCACTACTGAGTACTTTCAGTAAAATACTGGAAAAAGTAGTTAAAAAGAGACTCACAAAATTTATTGATACAAGCTTCAAGTTTGACCAGAGTGTATTTTCTCTTCATTTGTAAGTGGACTGTATGAATTAACTGGTTTTACACTTTTTTGTTTTGAGGTTATCGAAAGCAAATACGTCGCAGGTTAAAAGAATTGTATTGCAGTTCGGTCACAATTGCATACTGAATTACTGTACTGAGTATACTAAACTCAACTAAGAGTCATTCTTCAATGCCCAGCTTGTCCCTTTTCCCCTTGGCACGGTCACTCCCCTCTCCGTTGCGCACGCAGGTTATCATGGGTATTAGGAATTGCACCATCTTGAGTAGGCATTGGCGTAGTAAACGTGAGTTGGCAGTGGCGTAGTAAACATTTATAATCAACAACATGTCTCCCCCTTGGAAGACAGTCAGTCTTTCAACATCACTTCACTCGGTACTAGATGGCTGGTCGTTGAGTGACAATGGACATAATTTGGCAAATGACCGTTGTATCACACCGCCCGCAGTTTTCACGTTGGCAACTCTAGCGATACCGTCAGGGCCAGGGTTCAAACTCTCAATTCGTCCTAAGCTCCACTTGAAGGGGGGCAACTTATCGTCGCGGATGATTACAAGAGTTCCAACTCGAAGTCGATGTTGGGTTTTATTCCATTTTGTTCGAGTTTGTAACTCGCCGATGAATTCTTTGGACCACCTGGTCCAAAAGTGGTGTTGAAGCTTCTGCACATGCTGGAATCTGGATAATCGATTTTCCGGAATTGCTGAATAGTCCTTGTCCGGAACACTAGTTAGACGTCTTCCAATCAAAAAGTGAGCTGGGGTGAGGACGTCAAGGTCATTAGGATCAGGAGACATGGGCGATATGGGTCTGGAGTTCAGGATGGCCTCAATTTGGGCCAGTACTGTGTAAAATTCCTCATAAGTTAAATGTGTTTCTCTTAAAACTCGTTTTAAATGAAACTTTGTGCTTTTTACTCCCGCTTCCCACAACCCCCCAAAATGTGGTGAATATACTGGAATAAAATGCCAATTTATTCCGTCATTGTGGAACGTTTCTGCGATTGTAGTACTATGATCTGTAAAAAATGATTTAAACCCATCCAGCTCTGCCTTAGCACCCACAAAAGTACTACCATTATCCGAATAAATATCTCGAGGTTTGCCTCTTCGGGATACAAATCGTCGCAAAGCAGCCAGAAAGGCCTCCGAGGTTAAACTGGTTACAAGTTCCAAATGGAGTGCTTTCGTTGAAAAGCACACGAACAAGGCAATATAACATTTTTCTATTCTTGCTCCCCTACCCCTCTTATTCAATAATCCGAAAGGACCTGCATAATCGATTCCTGTAACATAAAAAGGCGGGGAAGGTGTTACTCTAGGTTTTGGTAGTAACCCCATCAAAGGAGTTATTTGAGTGGGTTTTGTTTTTTGACACCGTATACAGTTATGGACAAGCTTTCGACTCAAGGTTCGACCTGAGGTAATCCAATACCTTTCACGAATGGATGATAACAAATGCTGCGGTCCAGCATGCATTAAAACTTTATGTTCATGACTAAGCAAAAGATTTGCGAATGGGTGTTTACCACTAAGCAATATGGGATGTTGTTTTTCATAAGGAAATTGAGACAATTTCAATCTTCCTCCTACACGCATCATTCCTTGAGAGTCAAGAAATGGATTTAGTCTCAAAAGGCTTGTAGATCTGACTGATTGATTCGTGGATAATCTAAGTCTCTCATCGGAATATGTTTCGATTTGGGAAATCTTAGCTAAACAATGGGTTGCTTCTTCCAATTCGTTAGTCTGTAGAATACCTATCAATTTAGCATTTGGGTTTTTACAGTTATATATAAAACGTTTCATATATGCAACTGTTCGTTTCAGTCTCGTTAATTTGGAAAATCTCACGAAGGGAAACCAATTAGTTGTCATTGAAAGGAAAGATTTTGAACTCGGCTTTAGTTCTGGTATTCCGCTTAAAATAGGAATTGAAGGGTTTGGCCACTCAGATTCATCATAACATAACCACTCGGGTCCTGTCCACCAAAGTGAACTTTCCGCAATCTTATTTGGATTCACACCCCGAGAAATTAAATCTGCCGGGTTGCAGTGCGTTCGTACATGGTGCCAGTCACTGGCCGTTGTGAGGGTCTGAATACTCGACACTCGATTCGCCACGAACTGTTGTAGCAAGTGAGGGGACTTATTTATCCAACATAAAACTACTGATGAATCAGACCATAAAAATATTTTATTGAATTTGATAGTCATTGAAGAAATAACCTTTTGCACTAACTGAGCAAGTAGTAGTGCTCCACATAGTTCAAGTTTATTAATGGTTTGTGTTTTTAAGGGTGCTACCTTACTTTTCGCACAAAGAAGTACTACACTTATATTTCCTTGGTGGTTTTTAGTCCGCACATATACGCACGCTCCATAGGCGTCTTGTGACGCGTCTGCAAATCCATGTAATTGAATATCTACTGGCTCATTACAAATCACTCGTCTCGGGATTTCAACCAAATTCAAGTCATTTAACTGTTCTCGAAACTCAAGCCATTGCGTGGCCAAATAAGACGGAATCGTTTCGTCCCAAGTCAACTGGAGTGTCCACAGTTTCTGAAGCATTATTTTTGCTAGTATTATTCCCGGCGCTAATAACCCTAATGGGTCAAAGATCTGTGATACTTCAGATAGCATGGATCGTTTTGTCACAGACCGAACCCCCAGAGGTTTTATTGAATATGATAAGACATATTGTTCGCAAGACCAAAATAAACCTAAGAGTTTCATATTGGCCCTTTCCCCGAGCTGAAGCTTACCAGTGGGAATGGCATTTGCAGCTACTTGTGCAAGTACATCACGGCTATTCGAAGCCCATTTTCTAAGATTAAAAGAACCGGTTTTGAGTATTAATGACACGTCATTTGATAAAGTGAGAGCTTCTTCGATAGTATTTGCCCCAGAGATGAAGTCATCCACGTAAAAATCATGGAGAATTGCATTGGTTGCCTGGGGGTTCATCTCCATATAATCTAGAGCAAGTTGCTTTAGACATCTCACTGCTGAAAATGGAGCTGAGGCCGTCCCATAAGTGACGGTGTTGAGACTATATATCTTAATCTCCTCATTTGGATCTGCTCTCCACACGATACATTGTAATGGTCGGTGTTTCGTATTTACCTTGACCATTCTATACATTTTTTCGACATCAGCACACACTACGAAACGGTATTGTCGAAATCTCAAGATGATACTGAATAGATCATCTTGAATTGTAGGACCAACTAATAGAATATCATTCAGAGAAATGCCATTATCACTTGCACATGATGCATCGAAAACTACTCGAAGCTTTGTACTCACGCTACTTTCATTAACAACACCGTGGTGAGGGAGAAAGTAGTATGATTCATTCGGAGACATCTCATTTACAATAGACATATGTCCAAGATTTTCATATTCGTTCATGAAATCTATGTACATACGTCTCATAGCAGGGGTTTTCAAAAGTCTCTTCTCTAGAGATAGAAACCTTTTTATTGCTGTCTGCCTCGAATCGCCTAGGATTCGTGGAGGCTCTCTAAAAGGTAAATCGACTATAAATTTTCCGTCGATGTCACGAATGGTAGTATTTTGAAACATACTTTCACAAAGTTCTTCGTCTTTAGTAAGTTTTGGAGTAGCACTTGTGGGTTCCTCCAACATCCAGAATTTTTCTAACTGACGCTGAATGTCACATGCAACTAAATTGAACACGGTTTTATTAGAGTTTTCATATAGGTTAATCGGTCCCGAAACTACCCAACCCAAAACGGTTTTTTGTAAGACAGGCATTTGTTTGCCTAGGCTGATTTGACCTATGCACAAAAGGCTATAAAACAATTCAGCACCTACAAGTATATCTATATTACCTGGCTTATAGAATCCCACATCAGCCAACTTAATATGATTAGGAATATTTAATGACTCAAGGTTAATTAAATCACTTGGCATTTGTTCAGAAATTTTGGGAACCACTAGACATTTGATAACAGCATTGAACCTGTTATGAAGTGAAAATAATTGAACTTCGCATTTATATTTTATTTCTGAGACCACTTGTGTTATTCCCACAACAGACATATTAATTCGCGTTTTTTCTAAACCTAAGTCCCTACACGCGCGTTCAGAAATGAAATTACTTTGACTTCCAGAATCAAGCAATATTCTTATACAACGAGAGCTTCCATTTCGATCTCTAGCTGTTGCTAGCGCGGTTGACAATAAGACCCTTTCTCCGTGAACTACATAGCAGTTGGTCGGTGCTTGATCGGCATTATTAGTATCTCTAGGAATTTCAATGGAATTATCTACCGATGGCCCTACTGAGGCACTACCCTCAACGTTATGGCTGTTGTTCCTTTCAAAATGGAGCAATGTATGATGCCTCCCATTACATTTTCGGCAACTACTAGAACGACAATCTTTACTCAAATGGTTTGGTTTCATGCAGTTCAAACACAGTTTGTTGCATTTACAAAACTCTACTTTTTTAGCGGTTACTACTTTAATGAATTCATTACAATTCGTTATGTAATGGTCACCTTTACAAAAATGACATTTTATTTGAAAACTTGCAAATGCCTTTCGAGTTGACTGCTGGAGTTTCGGTTGTGGATTTTTATTAACTTCATATAATTTTTTATTAATGTTTTTATTCATATTTTCCCTACTCTCAATTTTTTCCAAAGTGTCTGCTTTTCCCTTGAGGAATTTCTTGAAGTCGGCCATAGTAGGAAAAGAATCGCCTTTATTGAACTCTTCCCATGCCTGTTCCGATTTTTTATCGAGTTTTTCACACATTAAAAATATTATAAGTACGTCCCACTGATCAGTTGGCAAACCCAATTCTTTAAGAGAGTTTAAATGTTTAGACATTTGATTACTAAGATTTCTCAACCCCGTACATGAATTAGAGGTTAACCGTGGAATGTCCACTAACTGTTTCAGGTGACTGTACACGAGAAGATTCTTATTTTCAAAGTTATCACATACTAATTTCCACGCTATTTTATAATTATTAGCAGAGAAGCTGATAGCTTCAATTATCTGCTTGGCTTCTCCATCTAAATGCAATCTTAAATAGTGATATTTTTCAACTAAGTCAAGATCATCGCGGTTATGAACTAATGACAGAAATGTATCCCGGAATTCAGGCCATTTCTCATATGATCCCGAGAATGTAGGTAACTTGATTCGTGGAAGTTCAACATTTTTCTTTCGAATCGCAGGGCTGGATGAATTTCGGCTGGCATTTGAATTAACAGTTATTACCGAATTGGCATCAGATTCATGAATTTTATATTCTTGTTCCCTATATTTAGCTATCACCGCCTTAGCCTTTGAAAGCAGCGAGTCATGTTTTGATTCGTATTCTGCTCTATCTTGAAATCGAGCTGGTAACTCAGCCAACACGGCATCATCATGGTTTTCTATTAGGTCTTGATTTTTATTGAATTCTATCAACAAACCCTCTAGCCTTTCTACTTTAGCTTCCAATTCAATTATTTTCTCGTGTTCAAGATAATTGTTTGCCTTAAATTCATCAATAACACTATTTAGAAATGTCTCAAAAACCACTAAACGAGCTTTAATAGAATTTTGTTGTCTATTCAATACCTGCAAGTTGGCCATTTTATTTCAAAACAGTGCTAACCCAAAGTAAACAAAGGAAATAGAATTTCTCAGGAAAATGGAAAGGACTCACTTTATACTCCTCGTCAATCTTCACCTTGGTGTGGGTAGGTATTTTCAATCGAACGCCTTTTGCCGCTCAGCTTGAATCGCAGCAAGTACTAATAACTTCCAATGTTTTTCACGTAACAGAGTTTTCTGGAAACAGTTTTGCGATTTCACTTAGGTGTTTTGTCTTTCTTCTTTCACGGAGAAGTCACTTTTTTCATTCAACTCGTCTTACTCAGGATATTACTTCAGCTTCTGTATTCTTGAAGTACGTCACTATTCAAATGTTCAATATGATGAACAAATCACAAAGGTCTATGGTGTAAAGTATATTCGGCTTCGTAGGATCACTAATATGTATTTTCTCTTCATTTGTAAGTGGACTGTATGAATTAACTGGTTTTACACTTTTTTGTTTTGAGGTTATCGAAAGCAAATACGTCGCAGGTTAAAAGAATTGTATTGCAGTTCGGTCACAATTGCATACTGAATTACTGTACTGAGTATACTAAACTCAACTAAGAGTCATTCTTCAATGCCCAGCTTGTCCCTTTTCCCCTTGGCACGGTCACTCCCCTCTCCGTTGCGCACGCAGGTTATCATGGGTATTAGGAATTGCACCATCTTGAGTAGGCATTGGCGTAGTAAACGTGAGTTGGCAGTGGCGTAGTAAACATTTATAATCAACAACACAGAGCCAGTATGGATTTCAGAAAAAAGCAGTACCCTAGGAGCCACAGTGGATCTTCTAGAATACATAACATCAGATTTGGACAAAAATGAATATGTTGTTGCAGTGTTCATCGATCTACAGAAGGCCTTTGACACAGTGGATATTCCACTACTCATTCAGAAACTACAAAAAATTGGATTCCGTGGAAAGTGTCACAAATTATTAAAAACTCATTCAACAGGTAGAAAACAATGCACCGAGATCAATGGTAAAATTAGTGAAATTGAAACAGTTATCGTTGGAATAGCCCAGGGTTCGGTCTTGGGACCTTTGCAAGATCTGCTTTATGTACAAAGCTTGAAATATGCTGGTTTAAAAGCAAAATATTTTAAATTCTGTGATTATACTGTGTTGGTTTTTTCTGTAGTGAGCAGAGACGAGCTTGAAGAAATGGTGAACAATGATTTAAAAAAGTATTTTGATTGGCTGTGCTTAAATAAATTAAGTATTAATATTGAAAAAACCGTATACATGGTTTTGAGACAAACTGGCAAAAAAGACATGAATCCCATGATCAAATTGAACAACACTGTGCTAAAAAAAGTCCAATATAAATATCTAGGTTTAATAATAACTGAAAATGTTACCTGGTCTTCGCATATCAATTATATTATTGGAAAAGTGGCGCCAACGTTAGGTGCAATAAAAAGGTGCAACTGTTTGTTAAATAAAAACTCAAAATATATGTTGTATAATAGTTATATTGAACCTCACATTAGATACTTATTGCCCTGTTATGGTAATGCGAATATAAGTGATCTAAATAAAATTCAAAGACTACAAAATGAATCAATTAAAACAATCTTCTGTCTCAACTATAACACTCCTAGTAAAACGATTTATAAAGACTATCCTTCATGAAGATTGACTCTCTGCAAATGCTTGAACAGGCTAAACTCATCTACAAAATAAAAAATAATTTAATAAAGACTAATGTTACACTTAAACAAAACAAAGACTTTCACAATTATAACTTAAGAACAAATGAACTAAGAAACAACTTTTCTAGAACAAAGAAATCACAAGACTCTCCTATTTATCGAAGTGTACAAACATATGTTAAAATACCAGAAACTGTATTTGTTGGAAAAGAAACTGCAGTGTACCATAATCACAAAAACTTTCTGAGAAGCAGAGACTGAAAATATGAGGATGACTTATAACTGTTATTATTTGAATTATTCATTTTCTGTCACCTGTTGAATATTTATCTATAAGGCCTCGGTGCCAGTAACTGTAGCTGATTTGAGGTCTGAAATAAATATCTTTGAGAAAAAAAAAAGGAATTAAAGCGGCACAATGAAGATCTTACGAAATGGTTGTATAATGCAATATATTTTTTCATCATGGTGTTATTGCGAGCACAATGAAAACATTTCGTCATTCAACGGTTTCACACAGCATTTCATTTTCGAGTGAAGAATATTAAAAACAAATGATGTTTCAGTTAAAAATCCGAGAACGGCCATTGAGTCCAGATATCATTAAAAATATATATGACTTATCGCATAAGTCTCTCGGGTACATTGACTTATTGGTCTCGATGCTAGTTTTACTATATTCCGCGTTATCTTCTAACGATTTCTTTCGAAAACGAAACTCAAATATTTCATTAAGTCGTCAAATTTTTCATTGATATCAGTACTAACATGGTGATCCTTGGATTCAACTCCCAGATGATTTGCCTCTAATAGTCCTTACACAGCAGTCTTTCAAATATTCCACTTCACAGAAAATATTTTGAGCACTGTCAACGTAAATTTCGGGAATGGAAATCAATGCTTTCCTTTCAATATTATTCAACATCTAATTCGATCGTGCACGTAATATTTCTCGATTCTCAAAAATAGGTTCTAAAACAGAAAATCACTTCAATAAATTCTTCATACACATCATTTGAACAGATAATAGATATCGCGAATGATTTTTCAAACAATCCCCCCTAGTTTAAGTATTTTCGAAGCACACATTTGAATGGTTTCACACCAGAGTGAGTGAGCAGATGGTTTCGATGCTAGTCTTACCATGAGCGAAACTCCAATATTTCGTCGTCAAATTTTCCTTTGATATTAGTACTAGGATACTGATCCTTGAATTCGACTCCCTACGATATCCTTAATCACCTTCAAACGATGAGATTGAAATCTTTGTTGTAAAAGTTGAAACTTTTCCTAGAGATCGATTACCCTAACACCAGAATGAAATTTTTGCACTCGACGCGGTTAGCTGTTTATATATCTGAAATTTTCCGGTCCGATATGGACTCTGTTTGTTACTGTTAATTATTATAATTATTTTCTTGATTATGAACTACTGAAGTCACTACCTGCAAAGTTTGTTGGTGTGTCATCCGTTATTATTGATTATTCTGATTACTTACTCAACAATTGATTGAGAAGCGGGCTGAAAGGGATAGGTCCCTTGTCACAATTTTGCTATTCGTAGACTCTCACATCCATCGAGTTGTCTGTATGATGTTCTATATGCAACTTTCATATCTACTTTATCGAATATCTGTCGAAGTCCTCTAGTGTATATAGATTCAAATGAGATTACTACAAATTTTTCCATTCTCTCATCTTTAAAATTAATTAAATTCAGGAAAACACTCCGTAAACCTTCGGCTTTCAAAAATATCATGTGGTGTTAGGGTAATTGAACTCTAGGCAAAGTTCCACCACCTTTGTTCGATTTTTCCCGTTTAGTATTAATGAGCAGCAGTCTTTCGAATGTTTCACTTCACTAAGACATTTTCCCGATCGAACACGTACTATTACTCGATTCTGAAAAATAGTTTCGAAAACAAAAATTACTTCAATATATTCATCATTCCTTCTTATTCAGTACACACTTGAATAGATTTCATACATCAGTCTATTCATATCATCACAACTAATGATAAAATGGCACAATATTCAATATATAGTATGTATGATTAGTATACAGATATACCTCAGAAGTTAAATGGGACTTCAATCCATCCTTTTGAATGAATATATTTCAGAAGGATTGAATGGGTTGGACCCAAAATCAGCAACCTAACCTCTACAGTGAGTAAGCGAATGCTTTTTTAAAAGATCCTTCCGAGTGTATGATTTTTCGCAATGATCACATTTGAAAGGTTTCACTCCAGAGTGAGTGAGCAAATGAGATCTCAAATGCTCCTTTCGAATGAATTCCTTAGAGCAGTAATCACAGTTGAACGGTTTTTTTTTAGAGTGATTGAGCGAATGCCTACTCTAACACACTCCAAAGAGAATGATTTTCCGCAAGAACTACATTTGAACGGTTTCACTACAGAGTGAGTGAGCAAATGTGATTTCAAATGATCCCTTCGAGTGAATCCTTTGGAGCAGTGATCACATTTCAATGGTTTCTCTTTTGAGTGAATGAGCAAATGCCTTCTCAAACTATTCTTCAGAGAGAATGACTTCTCGCAGGAATCACATTTGAATGGTTTCACTCCAGAGTGGGTGAGCAAATGAGAAGTCAATCTATCCTTTCTGGTGAACGCTTCTTGGCAGAAATCACATTCGAATACTTTGCTTGAGGTATCAAAGTCCAATTTCGTCCTATCAGTGAGTTGTGATCCATTGAACAGGTCTCCTGGATTCTTCAGCATGTCGGTCCCTATATTTGTTCCGCAAGGTTCCAGACCATTCTCGGACGATATATTTCCGGTGTTGCTTCGGAAGAGTATTTCCATTTCAGTTGGTTCACTGGAAAACGATTGTTCGAGTTCTTCTGCTTTGATGTCGAAACTTGTATGTAGAACCATGTAGTCCTCTTTTCTATCGATACCATCGGAACTCTCATTGTACAATTCGTCAAATAATTCTCGTTTTATAACTTTGGTACACTGTTTCATATTGCATTCAACTTTGACATCAATTCCCACCATGTTCTCGGAAATCTCATTTCCATCATCGTTTAATTCTTCTACTTTGATACCAATAGTGGCCAACTCTCCGAGAATTTCATTCTCTGTCTCATTTTCAGTCATTTGACTCATTAGCCGATACATTTTTGTGAATGAAAACTTCAACAATGAGCGTCTCGTAGAAAAAATTAGAGTTTGAAATAGACGATAAATATTCAGGAAACGTACAAGAAATTGAACTAACTACCAACAACAATAACACTGAAACCTTCTTCTCTCTTAACCTACTTAAGTAATTTTGAGCAGATCGGACGTCTGATGAACCAACGGTCCAACAATCATTTTGGGTGTCAAATCGCTCTAGGCCGTCTTACCTATTTTCACTTTAGCGAATTTTTTGTTATTTCAACTGTAGGGAAACCCAGAAAGATCTGAAGTGCTACTACAATGGTAGTGAATTGAAAAACTTTTTTAGATTAATTTCATCGAATTTCTCTTCAAATCCATTCAAAAAGATCAACAATTCATTCGTATCCATGTGTATTCCCTAACTCAAGGATCCAAATTGGTATATAGTTACATTCTTCGAAATACTCGAAGATAATGACTGTTATCTTTTTACTTAAATTTGTTGTGATATCAAATTGGATGATGATTAGTACGAAACTGAGTGATAAATTTATGATTCGATCCACTTGATTGGATTTCCGAGTGAAGAATATAAAATAGAATATCTTCAAAAATAGTTATGCGGATTAAATTTATTAAATATCCGAACCAAAATTCAAGAAAGTATCGAATGATTCATCTACCTCGTAAATGAGTGCGTACAGAATCGTATTCGTTCTTGTGGAGCAGTACCCATCCTTCGACAAAGAGAACTCTTTTATGAAATGGGATTGAAGCGGCACAATGAAGATCTTACGAAATGGTTGTATAATGCAATATATTTTTTCATCATGGTGTTATTGCGAGCACAATGGAAACATTTTGTCTTTCAACGGTTTCAAACAGCATTTTATATTCTAGTGAAGAATATTAAAACCAAATGATGTTTCACTTAAAAATCCGAGAACGGCCATCAAGCCCGGATATCATTAAAAATACATGACTTCTCGCATAAGTCTCACGGGTACATTGACTTATTGGTCTCGGTCTTACTATATTCCATGTTATTTTCTGAAGATTTCTTTCGAACGCGAAACTCCAATATTTCATTGAGTCTTCAAATTTTTCGTTGATATCAGTACTAACATAGTGATCCTTGGATTCAACTCCCAGATGATTTGCCACTAAGAGTCCTTACAACCATCTTTGTTTAGTTTTTCTCGTTCAGTGATAATAAACAGCAGTATTTCGAATACTCTAGTACACAGACAACATTTTGAGCACTGTCAACGTAAATTTCGGGAATGGAAATCGATGCTTTCCTTCCAATATTAATCAACATCTAATTCGATCGTGCACGTAATATTCCTCGATTCTTAAAAATAGGTTCTAAACCAGAAAATCACTTCAATAAATTCTTCATTCACATCATTTGTTATTTTTTCTTCAATACACACTAACATGTTACGTTTTGTTCTTTTAAACAGAAAATAGATTTCGCGAATGCTTTTTCAAACAATCCTTCCTAGTAGTAGTAGTTTTTTCGCAGCTGTCAGATTAGAATGGTTTCACACCAGAGTGAGTGAGCAGATGGTTTCGATGCTAGTCTTACTATGAGCGAAACTCCAATATTTCATCGTTAAATTTTCCGTTGATATTAGTACTAGGATACTGATCCTTGGATTCTACTCCCTACGATACCATAAATCGCCTTCAAACGATGAGATTGGAATCTTTGTTCTAAGAGTTGAAACTTTTTCTAGAGATCGATAACTCTAACACCAAAATGAAATTTTTGCACTCGACGCGCGTTTTGCTAAAAAGGTTAGCATCTTCAGGAGAAGAAAATTGATACTAAATCTGTTTATATACCTGAAATTTTCCGGTCCGATATGGACTATGTTAGTTACTGCTTATTATTATAATTAATTTCTCGATAATGAACTACTGAAGTCACTACCTGCAAATTTTGTTGGTCCGTCATCCGCTATTATTGATTCTTCTGATTACTTAGTCAACAATAGATTTAGAGGCGGGCTGAAAGGGATAGGTCACCATTTTGCTATTTGAAGTCTCCCATATGCATCGAGTACTCTGTATGATGTGATTTTGTAAGATGTTCTATACGCAACTTTCATATCCACTTTATCGAATATCTGTCGAAATCCTCTAGTGTATATAGATTCATATGAGATTACGACAAACTTTTCATTTCTCTCATCATTAAAATTAATTGAATTCAGGGAAACACTCCGTAAATCATCGACTTTTCAAAAATATCAGTTGTGGTGATAGGGTAATTGATCTCTAGTTCCACCACCTTTGTTCGATTTTACCCGTATAGTATTAATGAGCAGCAGTCTTTCGAATGTTTCACTTCACAATGGAACACGTACTATTACTCGGTTCTCAAAAATAGTTTCGAAAACAAAAATCACTTCAATACATTGAACATTTCTTTTTTTTTCCAGCACACACTGAAATAAATTCCGTACATCAGTCTATTCATATCATAACAACTAATCATTCGAATGTTTCACTTCAATTACTTCAATATATTCATCTTTTTTTTTTCAGTACACACTAAAATATGACACAGCACAATATCCAATATAGAGTATAAATGGTAAATATACAGATATACCTCAGAAGTTGAATGAGACTTCAATCCATCCTTTTGAAAGAATATATTTCAGAAGGATTGAATGGCTTGGACCCTAAAATTAGCAACCTAACCTCTACAGTGAGTAAGCGAATGCTTTGTTAAATAATCCTTCCGAGTGTATAATTTTTCGCAGAGATCACATTTGAATGGTTTCACTCCAGAGTGAATGAGCAAATGAGATATCAAATGCTGCTTTCGAATGAATCCTTTAGAGCAGTGATCACAGTTGAACGGTTTTTCTTCAGAGTGAGTGAGCGAATGCTTTCTCAAATCAGCCTTCAAAGAGAATGATTTTCCGCACGAACCACAATTGAATGGTTTCAATCCAGAGTGAGTGACCAAATGAGATCTCAAATGATCTTTGCGGGTGAATTTTTTACAGCAGTGATCACACTCGAATGATTTCACTCCAGAGTGAAGGAGCAAATGAGTTTTCAAATCATGCTTTTGAGCACAGTTTCTATCACAGGAACTGCATTTTTTCCAGAGTGAGTGAACAAATGAGAATTCAATCTATCCTTTCGATCGCTTTTTGGCAAAAATCACACTTGAATACCCTGTCCGGTGTATCACGCTCGATTTCTCGATAATACGTCATCCGTTATTTTTGATTATTCTGATTACTTACTCAACAATAGATTGAGAGGCGGGCTGAAAGGGATAGGTCACCATTTTGCTATTTGAAGACTCTCCCATGCATCGAGTAGTCTGTATGATGTGATTTGTAAGATGTTCTATACGCAACTGTCGAATCCACTTTATTCAATATCTGTCGAAGTCCTCTAGTGTATATAGGTTCATATGAGATTACTACAAACTTTTCATCTCTCTCTTCATTAAAATTGATTGAATTCAGGGAAACACTCCGTAGATCATCGACTTTTCAAAAATATCAGTTGTGGTCATAGGGTGACCTCTAGTTCCACCACCTTTGTTCGATTTTTCCCATATAGTATTAATGAGCAGCAGTCTTTCGAATGTTTCACTTCACAAAGACAATAACCCGATCGAACACGTACTATTACTCGATTCTCAAAAATAGTTTCGAAAACAAAAATTACTCCAATACATTCAACATTTTTTTTTTCATAACAACTAATGATAAAATGGCACAATATCCAATATAGAGTACGTATACAGGAAGTTTAATGTGACTTCAATCCATCCTTTTGAAAGAATATCTTTCAGAAGGATTGAATGGCTTGGACCCAAAATTAGCAACCTAATCTCTACAGTGAGTAAGCGAATGCTTTGTTAAATAATCCTTCCGAGTGTATGATTTTTCGCAGTGATCACATTTGAATGGTTTAACTCCAGAGTGCGTGAACAAATGAGATATCAAATGCTGCTTTCGAATGAATCCTTTAGAGCAGTGATCACAGTTGAACGGTTTTTCTTTAGAGTGAGCGAGCGAATGCTTTCTCAAATCAGCCTTCAAAGGGAATGATTTTCCGCAAGAACTACATTTGAAGGTTTTCACTACAGAGTGAGTGAGCAAGTGAGATATCAAATTATCCTTTCGAGTGAATCCTTTGAAGCAGTGATCACATTTGAATGGTTTCTCCACTGAGTGAACGAGCGAATGCCTTTTCAAATGAATCTTAAGAGCAAACGACTTTTCGCAGGAACCACATTTAAATGGTTTCACTCCAGAGTGTGTGAACAAATGAGATTTCAAAACGTCTTTTCGAGTGAATCCCTTATAGCAATGTTCACACTTGAATGGTTTCTCCTCGGAGTGAGTGAGCAAATGAGCTTTTAAATTGAGCTTTAGAGCGAATGACTTTCCACAGGAACCACATTTGAATGGTTTCAATCCGGAGTGAGTGACCAAATGAGATCTCAAATGATCTTTGCGGGTGAATCTTTTATAGCAGTGATCACACTTGAATGATTTTACTCCAGAGTGAGTGAGCAAATGAGTTTTCAAATCATGCTTTCGAGCAAAGTTTCTATCACAGGAACTGCATTTGAATGATTTTTCTCCAGAGTGAGTGAGCAAATGAGAATTCAATCTATCCTTTCTAGTGAACGCTTTTTGGCAAAAATCACACTTGAATACCTTGCCCGGTGTATCACGCTCCAATTTCATCCCATCAATGTGTTGTGATCCCTTAAACAGGTCTCCTGGATTCTTCAGCATGTAGGTCCCTATGGTGGTCCCGCAAGGTTCCAGACCATTTTCGGGCGATGTTTCTTTGGTTCTGCTCCGAAAAAATATTTCCATTTCAGTTGGTTCACTGGGATCCAAGTTTTCGAGTTCTTCTTCTTTGATATCGAAACTTGTATGTAGAACCTTGTAGTCATCTCTGTCTTCGATATCATCGGAACTCTCATTGGACAATTCGTCGATTTCTTCTCCTTTTATATCAATGGTAGGCTGCCCCGTCTCGCACTCAACTCTGACATCAATTCCCACCATGTTCTCGGAATTCTCAGTTCCGCCATCGTTCAATTGTTCTTCTTTGATATCAATAGTGGCCAACTCTCCGAGAATTCTATTTTCTGTCTCATTTTCAGTCGATTGACCCCTAAACCGATACATTTTCTTACACAAAAATGTCAATTATGAGCGGCTCGTAAAACGATTTAGAGTTAGAAACAGACGATAAATGATCAAGAAACGTAAAAGAAACTGAACTAATCATCAACATCAGTAACACTAAAACCTTCTTCTCACTCAATCTACTTAAGTTATTTTGAGCAGATCGGACGTCTGATGAACAAACGGTTCAACAATCATATTGGGTGCCAAATCGCTCTAACCTACCGACTTTAACGTAAGCCAATATTTTTGTTATTTCAACTCTAGGGAAAGCCAGAAAGATCTACAGTGCTACCAGGTCGGTTGGTGAATTCAATCCAGATATTCCACCTACCAGAATAGTGCAAGCGCTGCGAAACATTCCGTTTGAAAAAACCGATGACCTCATTCTGATTGATGATTTGAGTTGAGAAAGACCTATATAATGATATTGTGGAGGTTGCCGGACGGAGTTATGGTCCAGTTTATTTTTTCGGTCCTATAATAGTTTTCGCTTCCATCGCTGTAGCTGCGAAAAACAAAATTGTTATTGACCATCAACACCTGGTTCAGGTAAGGTATGGAGAAAAACGGCATGATCTAATTCAATACAAATTTAATAAAAAAAGTGGTTCACCTATTATTAAGTAGTGAAAAATTCACTCAGGTAAGTTTTGACAATTATTGCCGATGCATTTGCAAAGGAAAATAGAATTGATTTCGCTTTTTCTACAAGTGCAAAACATTGTCAGGCATTCAGCATTATATTTGCAAAGCCTGGTCAAAGAATTCGTCATAGGTGGTTTTGCCATTTGCACCGGGTACAACTTTCCATCTCGTCTTTCATAACCGAATTCGATAGCTTATGCTGAAAGTGGATGTTGAGTACGAAAACATCAGAATCTGCACAATTTATAAAAACTTGTTCAATTCCTTCACGAACAGCAACAAAAATATGGCTGAAAATCCTTCAATCTGCTTCTGGTGAGATGAATGAACATATTTCGAAGGAAAAAGGTTTCATTTTCTTTTTAATTATTAATGTAATAGTTCATTTAATGTTACGAAATTTTCTAGCGCCGGCCTTGTCGCTCGTAAACGCAGAATAATATGAATCTAACAATTCAGAAGACCTATTACCTTGGAGCTTGAAGATTTTTTGGAGTCTTCATATCCACCTGTACTGGCCAGCTGGGATTTTGGTTGAAGGACTTGATATAAATGTTTGTAGTCAGTTTCAGTTTAGCAGTGTCTGAGGTGTTCTTTTTTTTAAATGATTTATTCAACGTCGGCCTGTTTTCCCTACCAAGGCCAATCATCGACTCCGGTGACCACATTTCCCCCAACCGGAAATTTTGCCGAACACTCTGGTATTCCAACCAGAGGTAGGGATCCTTTACTAGTCCAACAACCATGGACTCAGGACCGCCGGCTTTACGTCTCCTCCGAAGGACAGCAATTCCTCAATATATCTTGTGTTCATTGATATATTGCCTGCGAGCTATGATATAATACTTTGCTGTAGTTTTATGAGCTTTCGACGCGGTCTTTCCCTGCTCCTTAGCTTCAGATATCGAATGACTAGTTAACATGGAGAGCTAGGCCATGCCCGTGAGGTATTCTTTTCATCATTCTTTTGTTGATTAACTATCATGATTGTAACGGTCAGAATCTTCGCCACTTAATGTCCCCTTGGAAGTTATTGTCGCAGTGTCTAAGATTTTTCAACAAACATATGTTTCGATTTAGTTAGGTAGGTGGTGAATGAATTCGGCTAGAGCTGTATGTTGCGGTGTCTTTCTGTTCGTTACACTGATATATATCACTAAACACCGCTAATGCTTCATGGAGTGTATTGCCTGACAATTTTAGATTTTGACTGCTAAATGAGGCTTGTATGAAAGTCTTCCATTTCGGCGTGAATGTGCATTTCTTCGCGGCATCTTCTATAAGAATTTCATCACACAACTTTTCCTCTGGTATGAGTTCAGTAGTGGATAGATCCTTTCGTAAATCCTTAGCACACATGACGATTTTGCTACAGTCTAGCCGACGTACACGTTCAGCTATTTCCTTAATGAACTTTCTGCCATGAAAACCAAAGAAGATTGATTCCTCTCAGTAAGATATGAGAATAAAACCTTGTCACCAAATTTATCGATCAGCATCACTTTGGGATCATGATTAGAACTACATCCTCTACTTCAGCGAGTACAGTCATGCGCTGATATAGCTGGCCATGCAACTTCGTGAAATGAATGACATATTTCACGATCTTCGTGAAATATGTCATTCATTTTTAATAAATTTAATTGATTTTCACGTTTTAGTCTTGAAAAAGAAAATAAACATTTTCGAAAGCTCGACAAAAACAAAGAGAACAGCCTAATTGTCATCCCCAGACTGCAACCCAAATAAATCTCTCTCTCTCTCTCTCTCTCTCTCTCTCTATATATATATATATATATATATATATATATATATAGTGAGTAGTAACATTTTTCCGTGTCAGCCAGTCCAGATATATCTTGTATTCTTTTTGGTATACGGCTTCACTTTTCGATGGAATCAATGATTCTCTTGCTTGTTCAGCTTTTTTCAAAATATCCTCCATTATATTCGGGGTGAAAAACACGTTTTCACCACAAACACAGCTTGATAACAAAGTTCTGTTTATAAATAAGTAACATAGCAACAACCTAGCAACAAGAAAACTCTACTATAATCAACGGTACCTGATTCAAATATACCGGGAAGATAATGAATTGGTACATTTTTCCGTTTCAAAAATGAACAAAATTTTATTGAAATCGGTCAGGAATAAAATTATCTATAAACCACGGGAATTAATGAGCCTTAATAACCTCAGGCAATAGCTGTCCCTTGGGCCAGAGGCCCTAGGGACGCAAACTTTGCCATCGGTAATTAAGGCCCTCCTAATTCCCTTGATACATAAATAACTATTGAATGTGACTAATAACAAAGTGATGTTACTTGCATTCGACACTACGAAAAAATGAAACTGAATATGAAGACCACTTTCAGTATTATCTATATCTCACAATCTGAGGTAGTGTGAGCAGAGGTCTTTCAATTAAGATCATAGAACATACTAAGTTGTAGTTTCAATATTATTCGATATTCTTGTCTATTATCCTGATGGATTTTGTTTGTCTAATGTTCTAGCCTATTTTCATGTATTACAAAGACAGACTTGGACGGGTGCTTGTTGCGTTCTGCTCAGAAAGATATACTGATATCCCTAATGCAAGTCTATGTGGGCATAATACACACTTATTGCAACCTCGCTCCTCAGTTCTTGGAAGTAAGTCATCAAGACAAAGCAACCAGAAGCTATTTGAGTTTCAAAAAGGTCAACGTTGATTTCACGCAGAAGTATCTCGAGTTCATTGACTGATTGGTCTCGATGCTAGTATTACTATATTCCACGTTATTTTCTGACAATTGTTTTCGAAAGCGAAACTCCAATATCATAGTCGTCAATTTTTTCATTGATGACAGTTCTAGCATGGTGATCCTTGGATTCAACTCCCAGAAAATTGGCCACTAAGACACTCCCAGAGTTCTCACCACCACCTTAGTTCGAATTTTCTCGTTCAGTAATAATGAACAGCAGTCTTTTGAATATTTTACTTCACAGAGAACATTTCGTGCACTGTCAACGTAAATCCCATCCCATTCTAATTCTCGATCATGCACGTAATATTTCCCAATTCTTAAAAATAGTTCCGCGAACAGAAAATCACTTCAATAAATTCATCATTCATCATTCACATCATTTTTTATTTTTTCTTCAATACACACTAACATGTTATCTTCTGTTATTTTGAACAGAAAATAGATTTCATATCTTCATAACTAATGATGACAGCACAATATTCAATATATAGCAAATGATGAGTGAAAGAATATATTTCAGCAGTGTTGGTTGGGTTGGAACCGAAATTAGAAAACTAACCTCGACAGATATGACCGGTGTATCACGGTCCAATTTCATCCTATCACTCCTATCAGTGTGTTGTGATCCCTTGAACAGGTCTCCTCGATTCTTCAGCATGTCGGTCCCCATGGTAGTCCCGCAAGGTTCCAGACCATTTTCGGGCGATATTTTTTTGGTTTTGCTCCGGAAAAATATTTCCATTTCAGTTGGTGCACTGGAAACTGAGTGGTCAAGTTCTTCTTCTTTGATATCGAAACTTGTATGTAGAACTTTGTAGTCATCTCTTTCTTCGATATCATCGGAACTCTCATTGGACAATTTGTCGAACTCTTCTCCTTTGATATTTGTGGTAGACTGTTCCGTCTGGAATTTATTTTTGACATACATTCCCATGTTCTCGGAAATTCCATTTTCATCTTCGTACAATTGCTCTTCTTTGATAATAATAGTGAGAATTTCATTCTCTGTCTCATTTTCAGTTGATTCACCCATCAGACGATTCATTTTCCTGACTTAAAACCAACTATGAGCGACTCGTGAGAACAATTTCTAGTTTGAACCAAACGATGAATATTCAAGAAACGTAAAAGAAACTGAACTAACCATCAACAACAGTAACACTGGAACTTACTTCTCACTCAACCTACTCAAGTGATTTTGAGCAGATCGGACGTCTAATGAACCAACGGTCTAACAATCATTTCGGGTGTCAAATCGCTCTAGGCCATCTCACCGACTTTCACGATAGCGCATTTCTGCTATTTTAACTGTAGGAAAACTCAGGAAAGTATCATTTATATCACATCGATATGTAATATGTATATGAATGTAATTTCCAAAAATCACGATTCACGTTCAATAATTTTTCAGAAAATCCAGGGTCGAAAGGTGCAATTGAAGATAGGTTTTTCTTGATATTTATTTAATGATGATAATGTTGACTTGTTGGTCTCGATGCTAGTCTCACTATGCTCCCGTGACTTATATTCCTATAAGCAAAACTCGTAAAATTTTCCCTTACATCAATACTAGCATGGTGATCCTTGGATTCGACTCCCTACGATACCACCCACCACCTTCAAACGATAGGATTGGAATCTTTGTTGTAAAAGTTGAAACATTTCCTAGAGATCAATTACCTTAACACCAAACTGATAATTTTGCACTCTACGCGCGTTTCGCTAACAAGGTTATCATCTTTAGAAGAAGCGAATTGATACTAAATCTGAAGACTAGTGTTAGTTGTTTATATACCTGAAGTATTCTGGTCCGGTATGGACTTAGTTTGTTACTGCTCATTATTCTAGTTAATCGCTCGATAATGAACTAGTGCAGTCACTACCTGCATGGTCCCTCATCTGTTATAATTGATTATTCTGATTACTTTCTCAACAACAGATTGAAGAGCGGACTGGAAGGGATAGGTCCCTTGTCATCATTCATGCTGTTTTAACATTTTGCTATTTCTAGATCACATGCATTCAGCTGTTTTGTGTCATGCACATGCTTGGTCAGTTTGAGATTGCTTTCACCAATTTTGTGGTTATCGTTTAAAGCGTGTTCGGCGACACTGGATTTTTCTAACCTCTGGCCGATTTATTCGTTGTTGCGACCTTGACAACTGATTTCGCACTTCTCTGAGTTTTCTCATCTATTGGACTACCAAGAAGCTGTTGTATTTTGTTATCTCATAAATTATTCAAATTTCGGGAAACACTTGAATCTTCGACTTTTCGAAAATATCATTTTGTTAATTGATCTCTAGGAAGAGTTCCATCACCTTTGATAGGTTTTAGTATTAATACGCAACAGTCCTTCGAATCCATATTTTAATTTTTTGTCAGTACACACTAAAATGTATCTCGTACAATATTCAATATAGAGTATATGTGATAAGTATACAGATATACCTCAGAAGTTTGATCCATCCTTTCAAATGAATATATTTAGCAGGACTGAATGGGTTGGAACTAAAATTAGTGAGCTAACTGCTACGGTGAATAAGCAAATGCTTTTTTAAATAATCCTTCCGAGTGTATTTTTTTTCGCAGTGATCACATTTGAATGGTTTCACTTCAGAGTGAGTGATCAAATGATTTCTCAAATGCTGCTTTCGAATGAATCCTTTGAAGCAGTGATCACAGTTGAATGGTTTCTCTTTAGAGTGATTGAGCGAATGCTTTCTCAAATTAGCCTTCAAAGCGAATGACTTCTCGTAAGAGTCACACTTCAATTGTTTCACTCCATAGTGAGTAAGCAAATGAGATA
This sequence comes from Zygogramma bicolorata, assembly GCA_032362365.1. Lineage (NCBI taxonomy): Eukaryota > Metazoa > Arthropoda > Insecta > Coleoptera > Chrysomelidae > Zygogramma > Zygogramma bicolorata. Next base: position 1,764,606 of record JAVJAQ010004239.1, on the reverse strand, counting down.
CCAAAGCACCCTTTCGAGTGAATCCTTTAGAGCACTGATCACAGTTGAACGGTTTTTCTTTAAAGTGAGTGAGGGAATGCTTTCTCAAATGAGATATCAAATTATCCTTTCGAGTGAATCCTTTAGAGCAGTTATCACATTTGAATGGCTTTTCCACTGAGTGAACGAGCGAATGCCTTCTCAAATGAATCTTCACAGTGAACGACTTTTCGCAGAAACCACATTTGAATGGTTTCACTCCAGAGTGAGTGAACAAATGAGATTTCAATCTATCCTTTCGAGTGAACGCTTTTTGGCAAAAATCACACTTGAATACCTTGCCCGAGATATCACGGTCCAATTTTACCCTATCAGTGTGTTTCGATCCCTTGAACAGGTCTCCTGGATTCTTCAGCATGTCGGTCCCTATGGCACTCCCACAAGGTTCCAGACCATTCTCGGCCGATTTGTTGTCGGTGCTGTTCTGGAAAAATATTTCCATTTCAGTTGTTTCACCGGCAACCGAGTGCTCGAGTTCTTCTTCTTTGATGTCGACACTTGTATGTAGAACCGTGTAGTCATCTTTTCTATCGATACCATCGGAACTCTCATTGGATAATTCGTTGAACTCTTCTTCTTTGATATTAGTGGTTGACTGTACCGTCTCGCATTCAACTTTGACATCCATTCCCACCATGTTCTCGGGAATCTCGTTTTCATCATCGTGCAATTGTTCTTCTTTGATACCAATAGTGGGCAACTCTCTGAGAATTTCACTTTCTGTCTCATTTTCAGTCGATTGAACCATTTGGCGATACATTTTCGTGAATTAAAACTCCAACTTTAAGAAGCTCGTAAAAACAATTGAGAGTTTGAAACAGACGATAAATATTCAAGAAACGTAAAAGAAACTGAACTTACTATCAATAACAGTAACACTGATACTTACTTCTTCCTCAACCTACTTGAGTACTTTTGAGCAGATCGGACGTCTACTGAACTCACTGTCAATGAACTGACACTAACCAGACATAACGTAATTTGTATTCTCGGAACGAAATTCAAGAATGTGCATATTATTCGAAACTACACTTTTTTGTTTCTTATGTCGAATTTTTCTCGCGAGCAACAACTACCGTATATTAAGATAATGGTTGTAATGATTATATGTATGAATTTTCAGGAAAATAACAGGTGTTCTTGAAGAGTTACATAAATTAATATTCTTGTCCCCTAGACTTTTTTGATAAGTGTATTTGTACTCGGTGCACTAATTCCTCTAACCAGATTTGCATCTTCAGAGGAAAAGTGTGTTCAACCAAAATATAATCGTACTCTCAACATCTTCTTATGTCCTATGTTGGACTGGTTCACATGCAGGAAATGGAGTTAGTTGTGATTTTCCTGAGTCCTAATCCCTCAATAGCACCTGAACAGGATTATTCATTATTTGTTATTTCTTCCGGTTGAATTTAATTGATCACAAACTGATGGTAACTGTCATCACCCGAAGACGATTGCGGATACCAGCAATCGAAACGTCGTGAGTACACTCAACTTGAAATTTGGTTTCAACATTTTTTCATAATATTTCATTTAATTTCTTTATTTATTTTTTTTACTTTTATTTCACATTCGATACCTTAATTTTTTTTTGTCACAATATCATTTCATTCATTCCGTTATTCAAGTTTTTGTTTTGAATCATATTTCATATTTGATATCTCGATTTTTTGTAACAACAGAATTTCCTTTGATCAATCAATCCCTAATTTCATTATTGACCAAAAATTTGATTTCGATTTGATTTTTCTCACTTGATTTGTATTCTAATCCTTCCGCTCTTAGCAACAGGTTTCAACAGAGTTGATAATATAGACAATGGAAGTCCGAACCATTACCATTCAGCAAGGAACATTGTCAACCACTTTCAAGCAAAACTGATGATCGTCATAGCTCGAAGATGACTGCGAATAACAGCGATTGACTTCTCAATCACTTAAAAATTTGTAAGCTATATATTTGATTGTCTTCAGTTCCATTACTCGTAATTCATTGTTTGAATCTAATTTTTTTTTGAGTGTTTATTATATAAAAAAATGAAAGTTCGCACCAACACCACCCAGAAAAAAACCTTGTAACCATATTCAAGCTAGCATTTGAATGTTTTTTCATTCCGAAAATTCGAAAGTCATTAATTTTATCTACTAACTGGGAAACCACTGCAAAGCCTGATAAGGCATTCAATGAATTCTATGTTAAACTCAGAAGTAACTTCATGAAAGCATTTCCGTTTCAAAAGATAAACATTAAAAGAAAAAACAAACTTGGTGAACACTTGGAATTAAAACATCAGCGGAGAACATGAGATCACTACATAACATTCGCAAGCACACAAATGAGCCATTCTTCCTTAACTATTATCATAAATATAGAAGCACATACCGCCGCGTCATCAAACTAGCAAAAGATACTTTTTACCGAGATAGAGTAGAGAGTTCCAATTATAAAAGTAAAGAATGCTGGAAGATAATAAACGAATTGAGAGGCGAAACAAAAACACATCAACCTATATCAATAGAGCCCGATCAACTAAATACATATTTCGGCAATATTGCACATACACTTACCGAAAATATCTCAGCTTTCAACTCACCTATGTCATATATGAAAAATATCAACTGTATTAACGAATTTCAACTCACTGATACCAACCTCAGTGAACTCAAAAAGATCCTGAGAGATATTAAAAACAAAAACTGTTCAGTGCTCTGGTTGAATTAATCAACATTTCGTTCAGATCTGGAACTTTCCCTCATTTCTTGAAAACTTCTGTAATTATACCTATCCATAAAGGTGGCAATGAAGGTGATCCATCCAACTATCGGCCCATATCGCTAATACCTAGTTTAGCGAAAATAATAGAGAAAATAGTGAAAATACGCGTTCAAAACTTTCTAATTATTAATAACATAATCTGCTCGGACCAATTCGGATTCCAGCCAAACAAAGGGACCAATGATGCTCTATTTTCTTTTGTCGGAGGTGTATAGAAACATCAATGTTGGCGATTGTGCTGCTGCAGTCTTCTGCGACTTTTCCAAAGCCTTCGACTGCGTAAGTCATCGTACTCTACTGCATAAACTTGAATGTTATGGAATCAGAAACTCGAGTCTTGAATGGGTGAGAATTTTCCCAATTCATTGTAGAGTTCCTGATGAAGAGCCAATAAAGACTCGAAAGCTTGAACAGAGTAAAGAGTTCACTTTGTTCCAATTCTTTGTTGACTGCACACCCGAATATTAAAAGGATTCTTCTTTAACTTAGACAGTCGTCTAACCTTCTCACACATATATATATATATATATATATATATATATATATAGATGCAATGACCTCTATAGTTCAAGATTATCAGCATTTATAAAAGTTCATGTTTGATAGAAAAAATATCGAAATTAATTTATATCTTCTAAACGGTAATAGATAGGTACAGGGAAATAGTACATTAATTTGTTGTCAAAGTGATAATGAATCATAATATGATATTATATGATATTATAGCCGCTAGGTACTTTGTAGTAGAAGCGACAACGCCACATCGACAGAAATATTTTTTGCGTGTAGGTCATATTGATTTATGCATCCTGTGAAATTTTCAGGTCGATCCATTGAATAGTTTGCCAGAAACGGCTAATTAACGCTCATCATGAAAAGCCCTGTATAGCTATTATTACTGAAGGAAAGGTTTGTTCTTCCTTGAAAGCGTGTCCTATTCCAAAGCTAAGTGGGGAAAAGGAATTTCTAGGACACGTTGTAAACTGAACTAGAGCATAACACAAAAGTAATCTATTAAACTTTTGCCTCTGTGCTTTTCTTTCATCAGTTCGTCCTTGTTTTCTTCTCGCCCTTCACTTCAGGGGGGAATTTTCATAAATGCAGAATAATGAAAGCTGTCACTGAATCATGAGTTCCTAGCTTGGCAGGATCGAATTTTATATGCTATGCTCAACCTTCTTCGACAGTCAGCACACTCAGTGGATAATAACGAAAATTACATTATATGATCTAATTTGTCACCGGCAATAATAGTAAATTGTTTACCAGGTAGGAAAAGACCAACATTCCTGGACGACTGTAAAGATTGCCAAGTCGAGGCGCAAGTTTGAATTGTCAAACTTGACGTTTATAAATTCAATTGCTGTTGTTCTCGAAACTAAAATGAGGTGAAATTTTCGGTTATAATTGCACGAGTGCATAAAAATTATCTGCTCATTTTCATGCACGATTGTAATTCACTGGAATATTTCACGAATAAAGAAATTCTCATGGAAATGTTATTTTTTGTTCATTTATACTTTGCTCGAAATGCTTTTCTATTTTTGAAGTCTATCTGACATTTATTTGTGTTGTTCGCTGGCGTCTAGCGATACGGTTTCAAATGTGTTGTTATGGTGACTTGATACAATGAAATTACCGCTGTAAGCTTTCGATACAATGCAGTTACCGTAAGTTTTCGATAATTGCATTGCTCTTATGGGGCATTTTATATATGAGGGAAATATTCATTCCTAGGACTCTTCCAGATCTGGTTGAGGTAGTGAATACTGCTTCATTAGAATTATTGCCGATGAAATCAAGAAAAAATACTTTTTATGGACTATCGCAAAACAACAATGTGTTGTCAATCATTTCTTTAGAACTAACACTGTAAGAAAATATAAAGTGAGGAAATCTCGACCTTTCGTTTGAGAAATTTTGTATGGAATGTCAAAATTTCCCAGCAAATTGCAGACTTAGTTGATTGTACGACTACTAGGAAAATATTTACTTTCCAACGCAAGATTAGACAAGCAATTATCTGGAAATATGCAGATTGTTCTTCTGAATACTTAGCTTTACCTTATCTCTTTGTTTTGCATGCCTTAAAATACTTCAACCTGAACCCATCTCTACAGTATGCATTGAACATTTCCTAGCAGTTATCCTCTGTTGGATGGCAACCCCTGGATGTATGCAGATGTTGACCTTATGCAAAAAAATGTCAGAAATGTCTGGAACTATTCGCAGAAATGAAATATTGTTTACCCGGTAAAAGACAAAAGTCTCACATTGCCGGATGATTGTGAAGATTGCTGTCGTAGCGTAAGTCAAGGCTAGCAACACGGAATCCGTGAATGGCTTCTCCAAACGGGGTGTAAATACTATTTTTCCGCAGATTGTTCAAATGATCTAATTCAGTTTTATGATGAACTCTGCTGAATTATTTCCAACGTCATTGCTTCAAGAAATTCTAACTGACAGTTCAAGTGCAATTACATTTCCTAACAGAACGGTTGTGATCTTTTCCTTCCATTGTTATATTGAATACATTGTGTGCAAATCAGCTGAATTATTGTGTTTCGTAGTATGAAATTGTAATGAATTCAAATGGTATAAGCTTTGTCTATATCAGTTGAGTTAGATTTGACCTTGAATATGGTAGCAAAGTTTGGAATCCCGATCAAACAAAATATATTGATGAATTCGAAGCATTTGATAGTAGATTTTCAAGATTTGTATACTTTGAAATTCATAGGACCTTTCCAAAGAGGCACTATGATTATAGTCTTTCCTCGAATGAATTATGTTTTCTGTCCTTGAGAAATCGTTGCGAAATGACCGACCTGACGTTCATATATAAGTTTATACATAATGAAATTGACCCATTCAAACTACATTCGTAAAAGGTTCAACAATTCACCAACCGTAAGGCATTTTCTCTACTCTCTTCTTCTACCCTACATAGGATAATTCCGAACTGAAAAAGGCATATCTCTTTCTTCTATTGTTTGACTTTGTCCTATGCCGTTGTACTCTCATTATATTTTTCTTTTTTCTCAGTAATGCTTCATTACGTTGTATCGGTAATTGACTATGTTTTCTATATCATAAGTGAATCTGTAATCTGAATTGAAATGGATGTATTGGTATTGGTATTGGTGAGTTGGATGGTGACAAATGCGCTGCGACCTGCTGAGATCTATTGTGCCCCATCTTCTTCTGCTATCTCAAGGTGTTCTCGTTTATAGCAGCCCCTCAAGCCTCAATTCCTTCAGGAATTTAAGGATTTTGAGGGGATCTATTTGTGGTATTTCTCCCACAGTCAGCTGGAATGGTCCCAGTATATTCGATCTTTTGTGATGTACAGCAAAACACTCCATTAGGATGTGATGGGGTGTTTCTGGATGTTCTCCGCAGAACCTGCAGGTGCTGTCCTCCTCTAAATGGATGTAATGGAGCATGCTCATCAAGTAGACCATCTACGGTATATACTCCTGTGATTGGACTATAGTCTGTTGGATGAATCATTATTGGAATGATAAAAAAATAAAGAGCAAAAACAGTTATTCTTGGAATGCCAATAATCTCGAACTATTTGCGAGAGAAATATTTTGGTACCAACATTTTTGAGAAACTAGGTCTATGAGTTCTGAATAACTCAAATCATCAATGGAATTGAAATATATGTATCATTCAAACGAACATGAATTTGGCCATCCGCACATTTATTGGAAACCCTGTCTGTTGGTAGTTAATGTTGAAACATGGCTTTTTCACCCTCTACGACTTTCATCTTAGATATTTTTCATATTTCTAATGGAGGAGTAGCTATCCTACGCCCAAAAAAGATAGACAACATGATTTGGTTTTATCTGTCACGCTTGCACACAATTATCATTGAATTCATTGAGTAAACAAGTGGGAAAATGAAGAAAATCAAAATATCAGTTTCGATCAGAACTAGCCTCGACTGCAACTCATTTGGCAAACCATCCAAGACATGATTATTTGATTATGGATGGAAGATTTTTTCTTCAAGTTAACAGATCAGTTGTGATCGAGCTGAGTAAAATCTGAAACAATAGGTTTATTTGCCAGATTAAAATTTATCAGCCATGATATTTAACATACCGGTGAATCCTCTCGCAACAACATTATTAATGTTTGTTCTGGCTCAGTAGACATCTGGGGAGGCGTACATTTCTAATTTTTATGCTTTGGGGCCTCTATGCTCAACGTGTGGAACTGTGCTGCAATATGGCGAACACTAATTTCGGATACGTGTATCCGCAGAGATGCATTAAATTAGGAGGAATTTATCGTCAAACTTGTTCCACCTAGTACATCAGAATAATTGAATGCACAACACAAAGCGACTTGTTACACATTGTGTTCCAGAATTCACAATTAAACCCGCCAAGTAATAGAGGAAGATACGGACTGTAATGACGGATATCCCCCTTATCTGACTCCCTCTCTACGTGTACATATATCTTAGCGAATACAGAGGCCTACGTGAATACACGCCCACATTGTTCGGGGTAAAACATGGTCTTGTAGGGAACGGAACGCTCCTAAAGAATTTCCTCAATTACTTAGCTCCATGAAAGCGTATGTCAAGAGTTTTGAACATGTCTTGTTTGGGCGGATTGTTTGTTGCCTTCACTTTCATTGAATTGCATGTTGTTTTGTAGAACATCCAGAATTCGCTGAAAACAATTGCATCACTACCAGAAACCAGTTCAGGGAAAAAAGTGTTCCAATGCTGTCTGATATGTTTCTGCTTAGTAGCGCATATAGGAATCTCTAACTTTTCTCAGAAAATGAATAAATCAATCAATCAATCAAGGTATACTTTATTGTTGGAAGAACGAGGTTCTCAAAGACAAAGCTTATGTACATATATAACTAACGATTAGATTAAATTCCAAAGAAAAATTGAGCTTATGGGTTACACGCAGACAAGATACAATTGAAGAAGAATAAAGCTATATAAAACAATTTTAAAATACAGTAATTATATACCAGAATAAAGAGTTCACTTTGTTCCAATTCCTTGTTGACTGCACACCCGAACATTAAAAGGTTTCGGGGATGCAGTCAGTGGATTGTTCTTCAAAGAAAACTCTTTGTTACTTTGTCAAGCTTTCGAAAATTGTTATTTTCTTCTTCAGGACAACTACAGTATGATACATTATGATTACAAACTAACAAATACGGATGTACAAGTAAAATTTTATGAGGGAATCTAAAAAGTCACTTTGAGTTACTGGTATGTTACAATTTGAAAATATTTCAAAATGGGAACGATATTCTTCTTTTTCGATGAAATTATGTCATGTCATGCGATTGATCTCTAGATTTGTTTTGATCAAAAGTGAGAATATAACTGTATATCATACAATTTTAGACTACGAAACTAATGAAATCAAACGAAAATTCTTGGAAATGATTCATATCAACGAAAACATCAATAGTATGAACAAAAGAACAGACCTCGATAACCTCAGTGTGATTTACAGTTATATTCTCACCTTTGATCAAAACAAATCTAGAGGTCAATCGCATAGTAGTACTGATTCACCCGGTATGATAACATGACATAATTTCATCGAAAAAGAAGAATATCGTTCCCATTGTGAAATATTTCCAAATTGTAACATAACAGTAACTCAAAGTGACTTTTTAGATTCCCTCATAAAATTTTCATTTCTCACGTTAAGTAAGTACTTGTACATCCGTATTTGTACGTAAGCTTGACAAAGTAACAAAGAGTTCTCTTTCAAGAACAATCTACTGACTGCATCCCCAAAACTCCCAATACAGTTTTGTTTTCGACGTTTCGGCTCCGATTTTAGAGCCATTTTCAAGAGGTAAATGTGACTTCACGCTGAGGTCTCAATCTGCCTACTCCTCAGGTGTTGTCACAGGGGGCAAGGGTTTGTGACTTGACGCCGGGGCTTCAAGCTGCCTACTCCCCAGGTCTCGTCACGAGTTCTTTCTAAGCTCTCAATCTGCCTACTCCTTAGATCGAACTGAGGTATCGAGGGATGTTGGGTAGTATTTATAGCAGCGGGTGCTGCTAAAGGACCGTCGGATGTCTTGGTGGGGAGTGGGCATCTGGAAATTAGGGGTTTCCATGCAGTTGGAAGTCTCTGACCGTAGTCACGTTCATTTAAGCAGGAAGGTCGCTTCTCGATTTCGATGGCCTCGCGATTTATACGAGCTTGTAGTGTTTTTGCTGTGGTGATGGTCTTTGTTCTCAAAGTCTATATTGTGTCCTGTCTCTTGATGATGTTTGGACAGAGCTGAAGATGGGTCTGATTTTCGGGCAGCAAGTTGATGTTCGTATACTCTACTTGTCACACGTCTGTTGGTTTGGCCTACATATGTTCTATGGCAATCAGAACATGGTATTTGATATATACCCTGTGATTCGTTGACAATTTTGTCCTTGGGGGAGCGGAGGAATGTGTATATTTTATTGCTGGCTGTAAATATCGTTTTTATGTCCTGTTTTTTGAGAATTCGGCTGATTTTGTCAGTAACACCTTTAATGTAGGGAAGAAAAGCTTTGTGGGGAACGTTGTTGTCTGTTGGGTCTCTGGGAATGGAATGAGAAGTTTGATGGCGGCGGATGGATCTGTCAATTTGATGGTCTGTGAATCCATTTTGAAGAAGGGCTGATTTGAGTTGGGCTAGTTCCTGTGGTTTGTTATGGAGGTCTGTGAGGTTGATAGATCTGTGGATGAGGGAATTCACAACGGAATTGGTTTGTGCTGGATGATGGTGGGAGTTTGCGTTAAGGTATCGGTTTGTGTGTGTTGGTTTCCTGTAGACCGTGCGGGTGAAGGAGTCATTGGTTTTTGTGATGAGGACATCTAAGAATGGAAGGGAGTTATACCTAGAATCGTAGAAGATGGCAAATGAGACTTTGCCGAAACGTTGTGACGATTATCTTTCAGAGGATCAAAACCACAGAACACGGAATGAAACCCGAAAAAACAACTCATCATACTTTGTCCGTGAGAATCTTCATGCTAACATATATATATATACGCACTGCTTGACTGGTCGATTCAGAAAACGGATTTTCACAATGGTACTCTAGAACTAAACTCTCAAAGTGGGTGCTGAGAACTTATGTTCCCCTATCTTTATACTCAATGTGTCTAATGACCTTTCAATGATAGAGCCTGATCATCGATAACTCCAAGATTTCAGGTAAACAGTTAACGGCTTTTAAGTTCTCAAGTTAGGATTTCCAGAATAATTATTATAACCAGAATAACAACGATTGTGGCTAATAACTTCGAAACACTTCACTTACTTTTCACGTGGCAGGTATGTATAACAGAAAATGAATCTCCGTCAATATGGTCCCTAATCGTACTCACTGATAATTTCTAATTGAACGTAACAATATGTTACGTTAAATGAGTACTTAGTTTATTTCATTTCTTAAAAATCAAATCAACGTGAAGAATGATTTGTTGTTTTGGCACTCAAGAAATTCAACAGAATATGTTTACGTCAAACAAGAATTAGCAGATGGTAGCAGCAGACTGTTATCATGTTCTGGCACAAAATTTCTGCTAAAATTTGAAGTAACTCAGCGCTGATAACTCATTTTGGCATTTTTTCTGTTACGTCGCTCTGGTTCTTAACCCTCGATATATAATTATGATATAACGGACACTGTACGGTATCAGAGGCTATGGGTCAAATAGATCAGTAAGCCCAGGGAAAGAGCATAGAACCATTTTCGAGAAACACAGTTCTGAAAATGCAAAAAACTGTGATTCTTTCAAATTTTTGAGGCTCATTGAACTCTCCAAATGATGATTTACAACTTTCAGGGAGGAAGTAGGCGATTGGGAATGATGGTGTAGCGCTACAGCACTTTGGAAATGGATTATAGCAATTTTTACCGGAATTGGAAAAAAACATTATTCAAACGGAAATTTTATTTTCTTCAATTCAATTCAGAATGATTTTTCACTCAAGAATGACCATATTCGAGTTAATGCTAAAAAACTAAAACAATTCTAAAAATTTCGCGGTGTTCCCACATCCTTCTCGAGGTCGAAAACTTGGATTTGACGTCACTCAACATGTGTTAACATGCCAAAATTTCATTAATTTGAAAATTTTTCGTCGTGACACTTCTTTTTTACGACCTGCCGACTGGACTATAGTCAAAAACAATAGATGAGCCCGAATTGTACTTGAGAAATCATAACTGCTATTCCAATAGGTTTTCATGGAAACTACCGTTTGTACCATCAACTCATTTCATTAATTCATTATTTAGTTATTTGTGAGCCGTCAAACATGAAGAAAAAATTCACGCTTTCTTGTTAATCAAAAGTTTTCATGTTAATTAGGAAACTCCAAGATTGTGTAATATACCTAAACGTCGACAAAAAAACTGGATGTAATTTTTAATTCTTCCAGAGATAAATTCGAAGTTTTCTAACTGAATTGTATATTTGAAGATACGGAAGAACGTTAGGTAGCTGAAGTTGAAGCCGAGTTCCAGATTCAGATAATGCTAAATATACGTAATTAGTTCTCTAACTTTAATGATAAAGTAAATTGCCGCTCAGTTTCTCCATTTTATTTCATAACTTGAATAAAAATATGATGGTCCATTCGGCTATTCATTTGCACTGATTTCCACGGTGGTCTGCAATCTGGCCAGTTCAAAACGATTTTTTGTTCATAAAATGAAAAGCTCTTGAAAAATCGAACGGGAGGATTTCATACAGTGAAAACGTTTCTCTAACCGTGGTTTGCATGCAAGTATTATTAATGGAAAATAGTTATTTCGATAATTGAAGCAGACTTCGAATGTGGCTGATTTTATCTTTAAACCGGGATTATGCGTGAGAGAACCGGTGAGTACACAATTGGCATTGTATTGTTTGGTTGTTGTTCGTTCATACGAGTGAGTGAAACGGCTGTTTTCACATATCTCAGACTTGTTGCTATGCTGAGGATCACGAAGAGGAAACGATTTTAAACGATTTAGATTTTAGTACCGTTGCTTAAACTAGTAATATACCCGGTTGTGTCCCAGATTTTCAAGCGATATTTCGGTTATTGGAAGAGATAGACCAATGAAAAAAGTGGCATCAAGTCGGACATCAAATGATCTCGGCTATACCATTGAAAAGTCACCCCCACCCTTATTTTTCCAAATGGAACCCTCCAATTATTTCATTAAAGCAATAGATTCATTACATCATTGTTCATATGGCTATAAATTCATTCTGGACATTCATGCCTAGCTTGTTTTTTTAAACTCGCAACATCATCGTCTTTTTCGTTTGTATGCAAAATTGTTTTGAAAGAACTCCCAATGATTATTTTTCGTGCATATATGTTTTTACAACATGCAAATACAAAAAAAACATTCAGATCTGTAGTAACGAATGCTCATAACATCAACGTGCAAACATAGTTTGACTTTTCATTATTTTCTGATCATTGTGAAATAAAATTGGAATCCAATTTTTTCAGGATCATGATGATTAGAACGTTAAAATTCTGTTTAATGGAAACAAAAAGTACAATAATAAAGATAGTTTTTGAAAAACAGCAGCAATGAGCTAGTTATGAATATACAAAAGTAGTTTGTCGCCAGATTAACAATGATGTAAAGATTCTATTTCTGCGAAAATAATTGGAGGGTTTCATTTAAAAAAAAAAGGAGTGGGGGTGACTTTTCAAGGTTACAACCGAGAACGGAGGATTTCGAGTGTATTATGTGAAAGCCCATATGATGTTTGATATGATGCCACTTTTTTTATCATTCTATCTCTTTCAATAACCGGGATATCGCTTGCCAAGGATATTCTGGGACACCCTGTATACCTCTAATGACATTCTTCGTATAATGGAGCTATGGATTCTGAATGTGAATTGTGTATTCCATGACTGTTGGCAATGTTACTCCAGCTTTTTTTCAGAAGGATGGTATGCACTTACAAAAGGAAATTGAGTGTAAGACGCAACTGAATGGTCATATGGGATATTCAGCAGCTACAAAAATTTTCAAAATCCCCAGTCGAACTTTGCTCAAGAACTCGAAGGAAAAAACCCCAGAGATGTAGGCGCCCCTAATCTTTCCACCGAGATTGAGATAACCGTCCTTGACGTTATCATGGCTAGCTCTGAATATGGTTGTCCTTTAACTATGTAAGAAATAAAAGTGGTATCAAAGAGGCATTTAGACAAGGAGGGTGTTCGAATCATCGTGTTCAAAAATAATACACCCGGTACCGAATGGTGTCCTAATTTCTCAAGGAGACAAGAAGATTTGCTCACCAACAGGAACTGTCAGAACATAAAGAAAAACAGGGTAAAGATTCATTTTCCATGAGGAATATAATATTATATTTTAAGTTTGTAACCATTCAATCGCCGAACAAGTGGATGCGGTGAAACTATGATCTGTAACGGTAGGTTTGTTGGGTTTTTGTTTAATTTTGAATTTCATTCAATATATCAAGAAATATTTTTGTACAAGGTGTCATTTTTTATCAATCAAGTACTTGGATGGGTGACCATGCAGGGAAATACGGCGTCGAAAGACCGTACAGCTGCAGCGGAATAGCATATCATAGCTCGCAGACAATATATCAATGAGCACAAGATATATTGAAAATATGCCGCCCTTGGGAGGGGACGTAAAGCCGTCGGTCCCGAGTCTATGGATGTTGGGCTCGTTAAAGATCCCTACCTCTGGTTGGAATACCAGAGGGTTCGGCAAAATTTCCGGTTGGGGGAAGTGTGCTCACCGGCGTCGGTGATTGGCCTTGGTAGCGGAAATAGGCCGACGTTAAATAAATGAATAGAAGAAGAAGAAATATTTATTTGAAGAGAACTTCTGCTAATCGCTTCACGAATATATCTGGTTAACATATGTTTTCATCCGTCTCGAGTGAAACCAAATGATTTCGAAAGTTATATAGCTTCCGTTTACATACTTACTATATGAGAAAGATGAGTTGTGAACTTTCCAGTATCTGAATAATAGCTATAATCAACACCCAAACTAAGTACTGTTTATACTGCCTTTATATTTTCTATAATGGCTCTAACACTTACTCAAGTAAGTATGGTGTAGCTTTTTTCGCAAACTTTCTTGTCCCTAAGAAAAGTCAACAAAGCTCTCTAATGTTTTTGTCGCTGAAAGTTCAATAAAGCTATAACTGGATTTCAACAACTACCATCAGTTTTACATCAGACAATTCAAGAATATGAAAAAAAGTAGTCGAAATTGGCATCGATGAAAATACATGAAGCAATTTTTGACACAACACTGAAACAATTTTTAAAATATATTTCCCAGCCACTATGCCAATATTGATTATTTTCAACAATATTGAGTACTGTTTCTTGGCGTATTCAACAATGTTATTATATCTGTTGATAGGAATATTTCTTCCTTCAGCCTATCTACAGGATAATGTTAACTGAATCCATTTTCAATGCGGTCAAACTGTTTATTTCATTTGTTTTCATGTTAATCAGAGTTTGAGTGGTTATTTTGGCTAGCGCTAACCAACCTACCATTTCGTAAAATAGCTTTTGAAAAAGGGGTCATTACGTACTGAACACATTAGCGATTGGAAATTGGTGGTATTCATTGAAACGAAAATTTTGCTTCAGTTACCTTATCTGCACCATCTAACGCTTTAATCAACTACTCCATAGAGGTTGCCGCAGTATCAAGGTCAAATATGTGTGTTGTATATCACTTTTTAACTTTGATTTTTCAAAAAAATGTATAGCTCGAAAAAGGAGAATTTATTAATTATTGATATATTAGTACTCCAGTAAAGGAAGTAAATTTTTTTAGTAAAATGGAGGACTAATTCGAGACCACTAAGATCAACTTAAAATTTTTTGTTATTTGTCAGAAAAGGTGTCAAGTATCCGAGTAAACAAGTTTGGTTACTGGGCAAAGCTCCAAAACGCTGTAAAACCTGGCCAAACTCTTTTTTCTGTCCAAAAATTAATAAATATTCAATATCTTGGCCAATATTGAATGAATTTTAGTGAAAATAGGTACGAGGGGGTTTTTTAGTTCACTGATTACGATTTTAATGTCAGAAATTTCTGAAACACCCTGCAAACCGTACAAACTACCCTTTTAGGGGTTTTTTAAAAATATTTTGATTTGAAATTTGACAGCAGAATGTAATTGGCTTATCATCTAAACATACAGTTCTGCACGAAAAATGTTCATAAAACTTATAAATAGAGGGTCTCAATGGATTAACTATAAGAATTGTATGTGATTGATAAAAAAAAAAGGTTTTTTGGCCATAACTTTTTTTTGGCTAATGATAACGAGATGTACCAGGAACCATTTCAAAGCTAAGGTTATCGCCAAAATTTCATGTCATATGCAACATTTGAATTGGATGGCCCAATTTTTTTTATTTCGCCCGACAAAAACGAGCATTTACCGTTACAAACATAAAATAGGCAATTTTAAACGGACAAATTTGCTTACAGATGAAAAATTATAACAACAAATTGAAATACAACTATCCTGGAATAAATGCTGAAAAATTTGGCTGTTTGAAACGATTAATGTTCACGCTGCTGGCCAAAAACTGAAAATGTTTTAAAAAATACACGATTTTACCCAAATTTAGCAGGCCAAAACATGAACAATAATTACCCGATAGGGCCAAGAATGGCTGGACATATTTAGGACGAAGTGTTCTGACTTTTCACCAAAGGATTTTTTTCCAAGCACCTTAGCCCATATGCCGCTAAAAAATTGGCATTAAAAATTTTTGAAAAAAAAAAATTTTGCCCATAACTTTTTTTCTTCTTTTTTTAAACGGTTCTGGTTGGTCTCAAAATTTTCCCGATTTCGTCATCTTGCAAAATGATGGGTATCATTTTTTTTGTAAAAGTTATATTTTCCGAGATATTTACGCCAGAACGATCCGGTTTCTTCCATTTTCGTTAAGCAACCATTTTTGCCATGTCATATCTCCTTTAATATCAATCGTACAAAAATAAAACAAAAATCACTTTATTTGTCAACTAAAATACTTCATATAAGTAATATATTATTTTTTTTGTAATACTAACAGATTTTCAGTAAATTTAAAAAAACTTTAAAAACTTTTGAATTTTTTTGCAAAAATCACACTTTTCCTTGCGCTATTACTCGAAAGGGGTGCATTTTTATGAAAAATTGCAATCAATGTTTTTATGTTAAAAAATGATGATTTATCGATTGGTTTCATTTTTGTTTTAAACCCCCCCCCTCCCCAATGAGTTCCCACCCCCCCCCTACCCCCCGCGCTGTTTTCCAGTAACGGAAGTTGTTTACTCGGATACTGGGCACCTTGCTTAACAAAATTCAAGTAACTCCAAGTATCTGCAATTGGTCTCGAATTAGTCCAGCCAGTTTTTACTTCCTTTACTGGAGTATAAATAGTACCCTTCTGTTGAATATATTCGTTTATTGAAATGTAACAGGTATAGAGACAAAATTACAACTCGCTGAAGTAGGGCAAAGCAAGGCTATTCGTTAAGTAAGATATGCTGATGATGTCGACTGAAACAGTTGCGTCCATGGATTTCTTCGTGAAAGTCTGGAAAACGTGTGCGTGGGCTTCGTCATCTCAATGCCCACCTGCATAAATTCATCTACTTTAGAGGGCTGTCACTTGGCAAACATGTATTGCTGTGCAATATGGATGTGATCATTTGTTTCAGTTGAAGTTCGGAAGCTCAAAAAGTTATTAGAAATCCATTAAATTATAGCTAATAAAAGGTGATATATGTTCTATAAAGCATGTCTATCGCGTGTAGATGCTCTAAGTATATATTGGTGAAAAAAGTATCTTCGACGAACGAAATATCTTTGAAAGCAATTTGTTTCAATTTGATGCCTCAATGCAACCAATTCTCTGAAAAAAATTCGTTTGAAAAAATACAGAACTCAAAGCAATAAATTCGAAAAATAAATTTTCACAAATAGGCGGTTTGCACACTCACCTACTGGCAATAAATCAAATTATCTAAAAGAAAAATTCGTTCAGGCCAGTCGAAAATATCCTACATAATAGGTAAATGGACTTACACCTATCAGATAACAACATCTCTGTTGGTTAGGTTACTTTTTCCCTGGTTAATATCACGATGGACTTCGAATTATATCCAACAGGTAATTCCCCCACCATCAGCTTTGTTACCTTGTCTATGGGCAGATGGCCTGGTTCGAGGTATGATACTCCTGGAAGAATGTGAATTCCAAATTTGGAAAACCATCGACTTCGAGTTGATGGTGGGAACTACTTTGTATTGACGAAGGGACACATATAATTGAAAATCGATTCCGGCAGTTGTACATCCAGAAGCATATGCAGGAATGTTTTTTACCTACACCCGTACTCTAATGATACACTTATACGCCCACAACCCGTTTTCCAATGAAATCCATTACGATACAGATTTTTCATTACGAAACAGATCTTCAACCAATAGAAACCCATTATTTTTCAATCGAGCATGATGTGATTTGACGTTTGTCAAGTCAAAATCGGAATAGGTATTGAATTTTTGAAGAATGTAAGAATATAGCCAAACTTCGATAATCATAACAAAATGTCTGATACCAGCGATATGGGAGAATCACCTTCGACACCTTCACCAGCAGAAATACAGTTAGAATGATTACATTTACCATTTGACAAATGCATGATTTATTTTTTCAATCAATGTTCTGAGCTCTCGGTAGGCGAGCGGTCTAAGGCGCTGAGATTATAGTAGTTAGTTAGACTTAATTGGAAGAAACACGGGTTCGATTCCGATCGAGTGATCTTTATTTTCAATTTTTAATCATCTCTTGATTTATCATCGTTTCATTTCTCGAAGTAATACCATTAAATACAATTTTGTGGAATTTTTCAAAGAAATTCGTTCAACTAGTTTTATTGTGTGCAATTCAAATATAATATTTGTAGTTCGTCACAATTTATCGGGTATATATAAAATAGCGTATGCAACTCTCATGTAATGGTTATAACATGATCGTTGCATAATATACTATTGTGGTATAAGATGGGGAAGTACTTGTTTGTTAGTCCATTATCCAGTGTGTAGGCAAGTTGAGAATAGCCTGAACGTATTAATCGTTTGATAATTCGATAACTTTTCAAGAATATCTTCTGGCAATGGATCACGACATCACTGTATCATTTCACGAGAGATTTCCAGGTCGTAATTTCGATTATTGAGATCAATATCCGTGGGAACATCCCGACAACAAATCACTGGACAATGATTAGAAAATATCTTCAGAATCTCATGATTCCCTTTCTAAGTAGTTTTTGTCAATTATATTTTCTGTGGTATCAGATGGGAAACTGTGGTATTAGTCCACTGTGTCTGCAAGTTGAGAATAGCCTGAACGTATTGTTCGTTTGATAATTTGATAACTTTCAAGAATATTTTTTGGTAATAGATCACGACTTCATATCATTTCACGAGAGATTTCCTGGTCGTATTTTCGATTATTGAGATCAGTTTCCGTTGGAACATTTCGACAACAAATCACTGGACAATGACTAGAAAATATCGTCAGAATCTCATAATTCCCTTTCTAAGTAGTTTTTGTCAATTATATTTTCTGTGGTAACAGATGGGAAAGTAAATGTTTATTAGTCCACTTTGTAAGAAAGTTGAGAATAGCCTGAACGTATTGTTCGTTTGATAATTTGATAACTTTTCAAGAATATCTTTTGGCAATGAATCACGACTTCATATCATTTCACAAGAGATTTCCTGGTCGTAATTTCGATTATTGAGATCAATTTCAGTTGGAACATCCCGCCTTCAGAACACTGGACGATGACTAGAGAATGTCATCAGAATGTCATAATTTCCTTCTGAAGTAGTTTTTGTCGATCCTGCGAATAAACGTCAATCAAGTACGCTTTATGCGACAAAGTGGAATGGAATTTTGCGCATTCGCTGAGAACGGACGGAAATTATTGCTGACGGTCGTCCGCCATCGGAATGATGCCACTAATTATAAAAACGGATTAAACGCCACATCTGAAAAATCACCGGACGCGTTCAAGAGAGACCGTGACAGAGAGGGGCGAGTTAATGAAACCGGTTTCATTTTATTTCGATATCAATCTAGCGAGAGCTTTTGTTTGCAAGGACCCCAATTATTTTCATGGTGAGGGTTTTTCGAGAAATGAGTCTTGGAGTAAGGGTGAAAACATAGTGGAGCAGCTCAACTCGCCGGGCACATGAAGAAACAATGCCATAAGAAACCCATAGTAACAAACATATTGGCACATCGCAGTTTTTTTGGGCTTTAGGCCGTGTCCTGGAATTTTGAGAACCGGAGCTCTCGGCTACATCTGCGGCAGACATCTTCAGCGGCGTGGTCTTAGTTGAACTCCTTCCTGTAAGTTCACTATGGCTAATGGCAAATCTGGAGGTACTTGATTGTTAATATCTTGAGGTCGGACCCTGTTTTGTCGTCGTACGTCGGATTCTGTACTTCTACCTGGCTTTGTCGTCAATGTCTTCAGAATAGATTGCCAAATTTTGTTTAAGGTCAGTCCTTTTTCCTTCCTGTTGAAGTTATCCTTATATTTATATATCTCAATTGCTTCACGGTATAAGCGAGTGGAATAATGTGTTGTTGTTGAGAGGATTGAGGTTTTATCAAATTGAATATTATGATTATCGAGTAGGGCGTGTTCGGCTGAAGCTGATTTTTCAGTTTGTCCTAACCGACAATTTCGACTGTGGTTATTAATCCGTGCCCTCAAACTATGTTTGGTGGTTCCTATATATACTTTTCCACAAGAGCACGGAATCCTCTTTACCCCAGCATTGGATAGAAGGTCTCTTGGATCTTTAGGAGCCCTCAGGTGTTCCTGTATTTTCCTCGTGGGCTTTTGAATTGCTTTGATGTTGGGCTTTTTCAAAGATATTTTTTATTTTCAAACTACTCAGTGATAAAGTATCTGATTCGTATCTTCTCTCGGAATTGAAAATATATGCACCATCCCATATGATTCGCCCCAGAACTACGTTTTTTTACATTCCCAGGTCTCCAAATTCGATAGATAGTATGTGCGCAACAGTAAATAAGCATGCGGATAAAATTTCAGCTGACTTGTACAATATCAATTATAATCAATTCAAATGGTGTTTACGAAACGTCGACATTATGTAAACAATGTTCGTCATGGAAGAATCTTAATCACATTGATTTTACTCATTATAGTTTCCCAAATTTAACCAGGTGTTCTCAAATAAACCTGTCTAGTATATAATGGCTTTAGAGATATAGGTGTAACGATACATTTTTGCACTTTTTTTTTTTTCTTTCTCTGTATTTCTTGATTGAATATTGGATATGTATTTTTGTATATCGATTTATACATGTATCGCCGTATGCTGTGTATAGAGGAGAGAACCAATTTATAGTAGCATTTAGTTTATAGTTAGCTTTAGGAAAGAGAAATACTGTAATTAGGGCCTTATGGCCCTGTTTGTATTTCTTCTACAATAAATAAATATATTTTCAATGCAATCCGTGGTTTCCCCTCAGGTAGGGCGGAAAACGGTTCCTGTTAGTGGAGTTTCGTCTTTGTTTCAGGGTGTGGGTTCTTTGGTAGTCTTTGGTCGTATTGCTCATTCTATCTTCCTGTCTTGATAACCATTAGCTCGTAGAGTGTTTCTTAAATGGTTCAGCTCATCATTCAGTTTAGCACAGTCGTTCAGCTCGCCGGAAACCGTTCCGGGCAGCTTACCGTCTTTCAAGAAACAAAATCATTTGATTTTCATGATGCAGTTGCCTGAAAATAGCGCTTCCCACTCGCGATGACCAGCTGTACTTCACGAGTTATCAGTCTCAGGCGTATGTCTTCATGGTTTCTATTCATTCATCAATATATTGACGGCAGAGCCAATTTAGAAAAATATATTTAAAGTGAAATACAAAGTATAACTGAATGCTCATGTCTAGTGGTATAGGTATATCTAGTCATAGACCAGATAAAGAAAACAAACAAAGAATTTCCAGAAAGGCTTGGAAAAGGAAACAGACTAGCTTCCTAGATATAATTGACGATTTGTCATTCTAGCGACCTTTGAAGAACGAAATTTTTTGGCGAAGGCGCCAGTATGCATCATCAATTAAAATCAAATATTTACAATCCACAAAATTTGCAGTTTTCTATAATATTATATGCTTCTATGAAATGTCTGCAGCTTCAAGACACTCTCCATGTTGCGCAATTTGGTGCTGATGGTCATAATGATAATCCATAAAAACATCATTATCTTCAGAAATACAATAGTTCTGAAAAAATGGGCATATATGGACAATCTAACAAAAAATTGAATAGTTTGAATAGTAGAAGTAATGAATAAAGAACAGGCTTTATACAAGCTTATTTTTGCAATTTCTGTTTGTTTTGTAGTAACTATGTTTGTACTATTTGTTTTTATCTCTTATTTATGTATATGGTTTGTATACTTATGTATATGATGGTTTGTATTCATACTTATGTTATATCACAAGCTTTGTCAACAAGTGTGTATGTACTTAAGACAATAAAGCATATTTTGAATTGAATTGAAAAAAAAAATTGAATAATGAGAAATCCAACTGGAAAATGAAAGATGAATAATGGGTAAGACAAAAATAAAAACACGCTTTTGCGAAAAAATTAACTGAATAGTAAAAACTTATTTTTTTAAATTTTGAATTAGGAATAGGGTAATTGAAGGAAGTTTTGCAATATAAAAAAGCGTAGGTTGCGTGGTGTCGAAGCACCTTACGCTTTTTTACATCTCAATACATTTTTTTATTCACATTATTTCTATTTCAAATTTTTAAAAATCAATCTCAACTTTTTAGTGCATTTGTTCAAAGAAGAATGTTGTCTGATTTTTCAACTTTTATTTTCCTCCCCTTGTCGGACAATATATTCGCTTCACCTGCAATCGAAAAATCCATTACAAATATGGTCTTACTCTGCCATCTTGATGAACTATATCAGGCTCATTGCCTTGTATGGGGAATAAATAGTCTCAATTCAGCATTTATCTTACCCATAACGGGTCTTTCAAAAACTATATTTTCCATTAAGCTGTCTCCGTCCTACGAACCTCAACCCTTGAACGTCAAAACTTGTGAAATCAATGGATTTACCAGGCCTTGGCTCTCAACGTGTTTATCCCATCACGGTGGATCCTGGTGAAGGACATTGAATATTATTACTGATGATGGCCAGCTTCCTTTACTGCAATGTAATCCTGTAAACCGACGTCACCACTATACCTTCCGTAGGTCATATTTTTATTTCGTCATAAAGTTGAACTGATATAATGAAGTTTGAACTAATTGAACGAAGCTTAGTTCAATCCTTCTTCTTTTCAGTGTTGTTTTTTCACTATTTTGTTAATGCGTTTAGCTGTATGAAATTTTATTTGAGTGTTTTATGGTTATCACTGACCCAAATATAGGGAAACATCAATAAATCAACAGACACTCTCTCCTTGAGAATAAATGCGCCATTTGTATATCTATTCCTTCAGAAAGGATCGGGTCCAAATTGATTATTCTAAATCAGGGTTGTCCAACTGGCGGCCCGCGGGCCGCATCCGGCCCGCGAGGCTATTTGTTGTGGCCCACGTAAGATTTTCGAAAAGCATATATTTTCTTTAAATGCTGCCACTGTGAAAAAAGATTTTTTAATTTATATTTCATGGTTTAGCA
The DNA here is from genome assembly GCA_032362365.1 of Zygogramma bicolorata. NCBI lineage: Eukaryota > Metazoa > Arthropoda > Insecta > Coleoptera > Chrysomelidae > Zygogramma > Zygogramma bicolorata. The sequence continues at coordinate 1,742,009 of JAVJAQ010004239.1, read as the reverse complement.
GTGTTTTTACATCACAAGTACTGTACCGCGTGCCGCTTTGCGGACGTGTAACGAACACAATCGTCCTCCACCACTATGAGAACTGCACTGATTACTGCGCATCACAGTTCACGCAGGCTACACCTCCCACCTCCCACTGCTTACCATCCGTCGCCAGGCACCATCGTGCGACTGACACGTATTCTAGTCGGCTAATCTATTACGTTGCTAGTGAACAGTGCTTGATTAATTCTTTGTTTAGATTCCTCTTATACAATAATGAGTGTAAAACCAATAAAACGGAAAATTGATAGTGAGAACAGAATTTACAAAGAAAGTTGGGAGAGTGATTACTTGATTGCTAACAATAATGGAAAGTTGCAGTGCTTAGTGTGCATGAATGTAGTTTCAGTGCCTAAAGAATATAATGTGAGAAGACATTACACAACAGTGCATGAAAATAAGTATGCTACGTACACAAATGAAAGTCGGCGTGCCCTAGTTGCAGATTTGAAGAAAAAGCTTAAACAGCAAACTGGTATGTTCAGTAAAATATTACACTCTCAAACGCATTCTTTGCATGCATCTTATGCCGTGTCGCTTGAGCTGGCAAAGGCAAAAAAACCTTTCACTGATGGCAATTTGATAAAAAAATGTGCTGTTGAAATGGCCAAAGCTTTCGGTGATTCTAAAATGGCGGAGAAATTTGAATCAGTGCCACTTTCACATCAAACCATACAAAGAAGGATTGTTGCTATGGGTGAGCAAGTAGAAAAATCTATGCTTAGCCTGGTTAAGAAAAGTTCATATTTCTCACTTTGTTTGGATGAAAGCACTGATCAAACCGATATTAGTCAGCTGTTAATATTTGTGCGCACTACTTTTGATGATTTTACCAGTAAAGAGGAGTTATTTGATATTTGTCCTCTTTATGGAACAACAAAAGGAAAAGACATCTATGAGGCTGTGAAGAAAACAGTTGACAGAATTGGAGGCTTTGATAAATGTTCAGCCATAGCAACAGATGGGGCCCCATCAATGACAGGTAAAAAAATTGGATTAGTGGGTCTGCTTCGAGAGAATGGTGTCACTTGCCCAACAATTCATTGTATTATACATCAGGGAGCTTTATGTGGAAAATCAGTCAAGGAAGATCAAGTTTTCCAAACCGTGATTAAGATTATAAATATGATTAGAGGTGGAAATCGATCTCTTTTACACAGGCAACTTAAGCAGTTTTTAGTGGAAACAGAGGCTGAGTATGGAGACTTGCTAATGTACAACCATGTAAGGTGGCTGAGTGCAGGAAAGTGCATGGAACGATTTTTTGCCATAAGAAAGGAAATCCCTGCATTCCTCAACAAATACGTTTCATCTGACACAACTGAACTGGAAGAGAAGTTTAAGGATCCAGAATTCTTAAGACAGTTAGCATTTATAACAGATCTGACTAATCATCTTAACAAGTTAAACTTGAGTCTCCAAGGAAGAAACCAGACGGTTTCAGATTTGATCGGAATGATAAACGGATTCCGGAATAAGCTGAACGTGTTTAAACGTGCTTTGGAAAAGAACAACCTGACACACTTCCCTAGCTGTCTGCAAATAGCAGAAGAATTCAACGGTGAGGAAAATATTGAGTTTTCATCCTGCATTTCACAAATTGAACAAGTTATTGATGAATTCAATACAAGATTTGAAGAAATTGAAAGTCTTAAAAGCAGTGTACTACTTTATAATAACCCTCTTGGAGCAACCATTGATGATCAACCACCCAACTTACAGCTTGAGTTATGTGATCTTCAAGCAGACATGTACCTAATCACCAAACAAGAAAAGGGACCTGAATTTTTCAAATTACTGCCAAAGGAGAAATTCCCAAACCTGCGAGATTTTGGACTGAAAATGACGTCAATGTTCGGAAGCACATATACATGTGAAAGTGCCTTTTCCTCCATGAAATACATTAAAAACAAAAACAGAAGCAACCTTACCGATTTTTCCTTACTTCATCTTATGAGACTGTCTACAACTGAACTGGAGGTGGACATTTCCTCATTGGTGGATGAAGCCGATCGACCACAGTCCTCACACTAATTGATACATCTTTTTCGTTGCTTTTGCAATGTTTGTCTTCATTATTAAAAAGTGTTATCAATAAATTTTCCGTTTATCAAAAAATGTATTTGTTGAGCAATAAAAGAAATAATACTCTTTTTTGTTTTAATTATTTTTATACCTCACTTTATTTTGTTATTACTTGTTACAAAATTATTATATGGCCCGCGACAACATCAAAGGTTTTAGTTTTGGCCCTTGAGGCATTGCAAGTTGGACACCCCTGTTCTAAATGATAATGAAATCAAAAATGCATCCATGTGGCCACGAAAGGGTTCATGAAATAGTTTCCTTGTAATGATTTTGCTTAGAAGGGTAAATCAAACTCCCTGATAAGTTGCAGGTAGAAAGTATAATCATCAAATCAAATCATTGAACCCCAGGTTCGACCTGGTTTTCTGGTTTACACAATCATGCTTAGTCCATATAAATTGTTATGATTACAGTAATGTTATTATACTAGCGGTATCAGCATCAACACAATATTCTAATACTGAGTGTTATATTCCTACATTACACCTCCCCGGGAAAATAAAGGAATTTACAATTCGTTTAGAATGGAAATTCATCAAAATGAACTGCTTACATGCAATAAATCCTTTATAACACTCAGTTTTAAAGTAGTGCAAACTGACCTATCAATACCCCATAACAAATAGTACCAACCCATCATTTTTCAATAACCCAAACTAGTAAATACCCATCTAAATGGTAGCGCTCAATGAATAAAACTCAATTTAAAAATTACCTTCTTATCGGTAGGGCCCTTACACTCCTAGTTAGAACACTAATGTTATCTATACCACTTAATAACTAACTATGATATAATTTAGTTCGGTTTTCGTGTACTAAAATTTCCTTATTATCCTTTACTATTCTAACATTTGGGGATTCATCCGTTACGACTAAATATGGACCCAGAAAACATGGACTGGCGATTTTATTACTTGTACCTTCATTTTTGACAAGAATCAAATCTCCTTTCTTATATTCAATCGGATTTATGTTTTTATCATAAGCTGTTTTTCTTTTTTGTTTGAAAGTAATATATTAGTTCTTGCGTCTTCCTGGGCTTTTTTTAACCTATATTTTAACTCTATTGGGTAATTATCAAAATTGTAAATAGGTTCCACGATAATTTTTAAACTACTAGGTATATGACATTTTTTGCCAAAAACGAGTTCAAAAGGAGTATATTTCGTTTCAGTATGTACCTTAGTATTATACGAGAAACACCAATAAGGAATCCATAAGCTCCAAGCCGCATCATGGTTTTCGGACTGGATTCTCAAATATGCGCCTAAGACCTTGTGTGAATTTTCTAATGATCCAATACTTTCATGATGATATGCGGTTGATTGAACCTGTTTTATTTGTAAAATTCTGCAAATCTCCCTCATTGTAGTAGAAATGAATTCAGAGCCTCTATCAGTTGCAATTTCCTGTGGAATTCCATATCGCAAGATAAAGTTCTCCACAAATGACTTTGCCACTGACACAGCATCTTTATTTTTCAGAGGAAATGCTTCTACAAATTTTGTTAATTCGCATTGTAGCGTAAGGATATAAGTAAATTCATTCAAATCTGTTGGTAATGGTCCAACAATGTCCAAATAAACTTTCTGAAATGCGTTATGCGCCGTGGAAGTAATCATCATTGGTTGTTTAATGTAATGATTAGAAAACTTTTGCTTCTGACAGGTGTCACATTTCCTTACAAACTTCTTCACATCATCATATAGACCTGGCCAGAAGTAATACTTTTTTATATTATTTATCATTCTGTTTATACCCGCATGTCCACTGGTTGGAAGTAAAAGAAAATCATTTAAAATAACTCTTTTTTCATCGTTGTCCATTACCTTGCTAACTCCTCGCAAAATATTTATTCGGGGCCCCTTATAATTAGCATTATCATTTATTGCTCTACCTATCCATTTAATGAATTCTGCATTATATTCATTTTTCAAAATATATAATTCCTTCAAGTTAGCTTTCTTCCTTATTTCCGCCAAATCTCTCAACATTCCGTCTCGCGCCAATGTTGATCGAGAATTTTGGTTTAAATATAAGGTAAGATGTAATGGTACATGATAAAAATTCCCTACTTGTTCAGTTACATCTTTTGATAACGACTTTATTGTCGATGATTTTGTTAAAACTAGCTCAGTGCAATCTCTTGGTTGCTTAAGGACTTCCACTATGTTTGGTTGATCAGGCCAAACATCATGACTATCCATTTTTGACTCATCATCTTCCTCTCTAGTACGTTTCCACTGACCCCTAGTTATAACAGAAATCATGTCATTGTTCATATTTTTCAATTCAAGTGACGTTAACTTAATTCTAGACAAGGCATCCGCGGCAACATTCTCACTCCCTTTTATATATTCAACATAAAAATCGTATTCCTCAAGTCCCAGTCGGAATTTTGTTAATCTGCTGGAAGGGTCTGTTAGGCTGAATAGATACACTAAGGGCTTGTGGTCTGTCAAAATTTTGAACCTACGTCCATATAAGTATGGACGAAAATGTCTTACAGCCCAATAAATAGCCAAAAGTTCCTTATGAATAACTGGATAATTTATCTCCGCCTTGTTTAAACTTCTACTTGCATACGCCACTGGTTTATTATTTTGATTCGAAAGTACTGCCCCAATCGCAAACTTTGAAGCATCTGTTTGGAGGATAAATTCATTACTGCCCGTAAAATCAGGATACTCTAACACCGGATGTTGCACCATTGCATCTTTCAAAATTTGAAACGCACTATTACACTCATCCGTCCATTCAAATCTTGCATACTTTCTGCACAACCTGTTTAGAGGCACAGATAATTCCGCGAATCTCGGTATAAATTTCCTATAATAATTGGCAAAAGCAACGAATCGTTTCACTTCATCCGCACTTTTTGGGGTAGGATATTCGTTTAAAGCTTTGATTTTTTCTGGATCAGGAGCTATTCCCTTATCACTAACAATATGACCTAAATAAAGGATTTCTTTTTTCAAAAATTCACATTTCATAGGATTCAATTTTAAATTTACTTTACGAAGTCTACTAAAAACATCCATAGGATTTTTGTTATGTTCCTGTAGATTTCTCCCAAAGACCATAAGATCGTCAAGATAAAAAAAGCATTTTTCATAATTTAAACCCGCCATCGCGATTGTCATCAGTCTAGAAAATGCGCTGGGGCTAACTTTCAACCCCATTGGCAGCCTTTTCATCTGCCATTGGCCGCGATCCGTTGTAAAAGCGGTTAGTTTTTTGCTTTGCTCATCTAGTTCAACCTGATAATAACCCTGGCTTAAATCTAAATGTGAGAAATAAAGAGCTCCTGCAAGAGAGTCTAATATATCAACTACATTTGCTATAGGCCATTTAATATCTACCAAATTGCGGTTTAAAAATCTGTAATCCAAAACAAGTCTACTACGCTTTTCACCTGATGGTCCTTTTTTTGGTACTAACAAAACGGGAGATGACCATTCGCTCTGCGCCCTCTCAATTATATCATCCGCGAACATTTGTGAAATTCGCCTATTTATTTCCTCTTTTTGTGACTGGGGAAGTCTATAAGGTTTTATATAAACCGGTTGAGTATTTGGTTTGGCCATGTAATGATTTTGGTTTAACCTGAATTGACTGTTTATAAATATTTGTCACAGATAGTCTATCCCCTGGCATGTGAAATACGTCTGCGAACTTTGCACATAGCTTTTCTATTGAATTTTTCTCCTCTCCGTTTAAATATCCGAGTTTGAGCATATCAAATAGATCTTTTACTCGATTGCTTGATATGTTTTGAGAAGTAAACTGACAACAATTATAATCGCTTAATTTTTCAATTTTTGGCAAACAATTTCTCAATTGTACTTCACTTTCCCGCGTATTCAAAATTCTAACAGGAATTCTTCCGTTATTCGGTTGCGCAATCACACCGGCCACGAAAACTCCCTGACATAATTCACTCGGCAAAACCACACATTCTTCAACTAACCCTGTCTCAATATATTGAATACTTTCACATCTAGGAAGTAACGTTAGAATTTGGCTATCACTGGTATTTAAATCTAATAGGATTCTCTTTTCATCTTTAATCAGAGCTAGAGTATTTTCCTCATAGTTTAAATTAGCTTTATACTTTCTTAAAAAATTTCTGCCAATAATCCCATCGGCATCACATTCTAAAGAATCAAACACATAAAATTTTTCCCTAAATTTTATGTCTTTGATAGCAAGATTCAAGTATACTTTCCCTACGGAAACCAAACTACCTCCTATGCCTTTAATTTCAAGATTTTCTTTCTGTACAGGTATTGTGGGGTCTAAGTATTCTACTTTAAGTGCGCACAATGACGCTCCGGTATCTATTAAAAATCTTAATTTTTCATTATTTACATGAAAGAAAACGGAATTTGAATAGTTTGTCGAATAAGTAAAAATATTACTATCCGTGTCTACACTGTTTACATCATTAGGGACGAAAAAAAGTGTGCTGATTATCTGAGATATTTGATGCTCCCTGACCTACATTAACTTCAGTTTCAGCAAAATTTATGTGTCGCGAATTTCCACGAAACCCTCTGGCTAATGAACGTCCTCTGTGACCTCCCTGATAACGCTGACCTGACGGATTCCCATTACCTTGACCACGATTGTATTGACGAAAATGCGAATTACGATTATTAAAATTACTGGCATTGAAATTATTGTTGTTGTTAGAGCTTCTATTGAAATTATTATTTCGAAAATACCTTCCTGATCTATGGCAACCCCTAGGATTCCTTGGAAAACCACTGCTTCCCCTAGATATGTTGAAAATTTGCTGATTATTGTTTTGAAAAGCAATCTCTTCATCTTGCGCCGCTCTTATGGCATCTTTTAAAAATGTCAAATTCCTGGCTAAGACGATTGTGCTAAGCTTTTGATTTCTAAGACCGCTTGCAAACCTTTGTACAGCTAATTTCTCGTTAATAGGTCTCAGAATGTCAAAAGTACTTGAATCGCCATCTGCCTGAGAAAGTGTCAAATTTACCAAGATATCTTCCAGTTCCTTACCAAATTCAGAAATAGATTTATCGCCTTGTTTGGCTGAAATTAATCTAACTTGAAGAGCCGTATCGGATTTTTTAGTTAATAAATGTTTTCGTATGTCCCTTATTAAGGCATCCATAGAATCATAACTTGTCTTTAACCGTAATTTTGCACTTCCTGAAATTCGAGTTTTCAGAATAAATTTTATCAACAAGGGCTTGCCGTCGTTATTAAGCATTGAATCATAAAATTCGGCTGACTCAATTAATTTAAGGGTAATGGTTTCTGAATCATCCATTACAGGCAAGAGGCTTGTAGCGATTTTGAGGTCAAAGGAAGACATATTCGATTCGGGATTCGTGTTTTGTTTTTGAAAATCTAGGATTTCCTGGTAAACGGTTTTAATTTGCACTATAATATCTCGAATAATTGTTATATCAGAATCAACTATTTCTCCATTTTCATATTTTTGATTCACGTCCGATATTTCTTTACTTAGTTGCGAGTAAACGGACTTTGCTTCGTCAACTTTCAATGAAATAATAGGTTGCTTCCTTCTTTCATAACTTAACTTTACCAAATTGGTTCTGATATGTTTTAAAGCGCCTAAAAGTTCATTTAATTTATCTCCCATTAATTTTGAATATAGTTAATGAAGTTCAATAAAAAAATCTTTGGTAACTGGGTCCATATTTAAATAAACCGATCCCTATATAGTACTTAATTTTTAAGACTCACATGCACCAACTTAGTTATTACTTTCTGTTCATATCGCTTATACAATTTCCGTTCATCTTCTTTCTTATTCTTCCCACTTCATTTTCCATTCCACTTTTCTTTCAATGTTCATATAGAATCCTAAAAGAGAACCTAAAATAGAATTTAAACTTGCTCCTCTCGATCTAGTTCAGCTCTCGAACGTCTCAATTCACTTTTATTAATTTCTCGGCGGATTGTCTGCTTCAATCCCTTCTGACACCTTTTAATGAGAATATATGTTGCGACCCCAGCAACAGCTGCTATAAGTGTTATCAGAAGGCACTCTGATAGTGAAAATCCACTGCTTGATGATTCGCTTCTAGCATCTCCATTCGAGGCCTGATTAATAACTATTTCCTCTTTTGACTTGGCACTTCCCATCTTAGATCGTCAGAATATCCATCTGGTCCATTTTATAGTACTTCTCATTTGACTGACTTAAAATTTGGATGGCTGGATCGCCATGTAATGATTTTGGTTAGAAGGGTAAATCAAACTCCCTGATAAGTTGCAGGTAGAAAGTATAATCATCAAATCAAATCATTGAACCCCAGGTTCGACCTGGTTTTCTGGTTTACACAATCATGCTTAGTCCATATAAATTGTTATGATTACAGTAATGTTATTATACTAGCGGTATCAGCATCAACACAATATTCTAATAATGAGTGTTATATTCCTACATTACACCTTCAAGTAGTACCACATCCCGATTTTCCGTTGTTTTTCTGAATCCAACTGAATACGTATTTCAAGTCGAATGCCATATATTCAATTAAAATAAAGTCATTTCCACTCGATAGGTAAATAGGTCATCTCTGAGAGAACGGCGCTATAAAAAGCACTTTATGGAGCCAGTGATATGCATATTAATATTCTTCAAGCTCAGTTACGTGTCTTCATTTCCATGTTTAGTCTGCGTCATTCATGCAGCTGCTTTGCAGTGGAAGACCTTACGTCTAATCTCCATTCTGAGAAAAATAAATGCCGGTATTCACGAGGATAAAACTAGACGGCAATTCTAATCTGTTTGAGGAACGTTGATGTGCACAATGTCCTATTGTTACCATTGGAGATGTGGAGGAGCGTTTTCTCAATTACAATCGTCGGCATTGGTTGTTCTATACAAGGTGGCCGTATTCCCCTCGAAAACTTCGGAATTTTATGGTTATAAAATAACCACTTTGGGTTAGACTTCATAAAGTTGCTCTTTATTTTGAACCTATATGTTTTTCGAACTGGTGCTCTAAAGCTGATTTACTATTACATATATTTGTTGATGCAATATTCCCTACAGCTCCCAAGATGCCAGCCATTTGATTCCAATTTTCTGAAACATCCAGTAGACTTGTCGACACTGTAGACTATATAGTCACTCACTACTTGGATTCCCTCCGTGGTTCCTTGGCCTAGACGAACTTTCTTCTGCTGGAATATCCTCGAACCATCACATAATTGAAACTATTGAAGTTTTATGTTTTCGTCTCGATACTTTCGTGCACTTCATGATGCTTTCAGAACCTCTTGTATCGTAATATTCACCGCTCAGATCTCTTTTGGGTTGTTCATGATAGAAATTGTATCAATGATCATTTTTGTTTGAGAAGAACGTTACTCGTTGAGGAGCTTCTCGTTATTCTTTCCAGTTACACAAACCCTTGCTAATTTTTTTCCAATCTGGAATCACATTCAACTCTCAATCTCCAGATGTATTATATTATTCGAAATAAGAATTACAATTCAATATATCTCCCAGATTCAATGTAAACATCATAAATATCTAGAAAGATCATAATATATCCCAGTTTGCCTATCATAACCGGACTTTACCCGTATTACTCAAACTCCCTGTGGATTCAACCAAAATGGATTTCAATTTCAGAAACAGGAATTCACCTCTATAAATTTACCATTCCCGAGTCCTTCTTATCTCCTTGTTTATGTATGATACGTTACTTTATCTACGGTCTAATTCTCGAAAGAAGAATATAAAATCAAAAGGGGATATAGCATCTGGCACATCCATATATATGGGGAAAACCCAATAAGGGTTCAAAATTTCAATAAACGTGACTGGGTTAGCCTCCTCGGAAATATTAACATAAATTTTATGGGCAACCCTAAACTTTTATATACATATGCATGCCGAGTACGGAAAATATGCAAATTTTTATTACGTTTTATTCAATATACAGGAGCAAGAAAAACAGTTGGAAATCAGAGTTGAGATTGTGATCCTGCGTCGTTCTCACTTTTGATTCAAGGGCATTGATGCCAATGAAAATGAATAAATGGATAGAAAGATATCGTAATTATTCGTTTGTAGTCATGACATGACAAGCCAAAATTCTGATTCAAGACGAATCAATGTATATTACTTCGTCAACGAAAATGACAAAAACAAGAACAAAGCTTCCATTGATTCAAATCATTGGAATTGGAAAATTAATGAATATCAATTGAGAATGATCATATTATTTTGTAATTCAATGTACTCGAGAGTAACAGGAGATTCCAAGAAAAATTCATTTTCAGGGCTATTCTAGACTTTTTTGACTCTCGAGTCAATTTGCCGAAGTAACATTCTATATATAGACGTAACTTGAAGATTTCCATTCTCCCACATGATATAAGAATGGTCAAAATGACAGAATTGAAAAAATATTCTTGAGATACAAACAATACCGATTATAAGCTTAACACTCAGATGCTTAACACCTAGCGACATTGAAACTTTTCCTAGAGATCAATTAGTCTAACACCAAACTGATATTTTTGCACTCGAAGCGCGTTTCGCCAACAAGGTTAACATCTTCAGGAGGAGAAAATTGATACTAAATCTAAAGACTAGGGTTTCCGGTCCGATATGGACTTTGTTTGTTATTGATAATTATTCTAATAAATTTCTCGATGAACTAGTGCCGCCACTACCTGCAAAGTTTGTTGGTCCGTCATCTGTTATTATTGATTATTCTGATTACTTTCTCAACAAAAAATTTAAAAGCGGGCTGAAAGGGATAGGTTCCTTGTCACCATTCATGCTGTTTTTACATTTTGCTGTTTCTAGACTCTCACATGCAGCGAGTAGTCTTGTGTCATGCACATGCTTGATCAGTTTAAGATCGCTTTCACCAATTTTGTGGAACATTGCCTAGAGCGTGATGGGCGACACTGGATTTTTCTACCCTTCCGTATTCCATGTGTGCAAAATGCTCCTTGAAAAGGGTTTCGATAGCTCGTCGGCTATGGCCGATGTATTTGTTGTTGCAATCTTAACAACTGATTTCGTAAATTACCGACTCCTCTGAGTTTTCTAATTTATCATTTGGGTTACCAAGGAGCTGTGGTAAGTTTTATATTAACTTTATCGAATGTCTGTTGAAGTCATCTAGTGTATTGAGGTTTATATGGGATTACTATAAGCTCTTCATTTCTCTCATTTTTTTGAAATGTCGAAGATTTTCGAAGTCCTTTCATTGTCGTACGAGTTATTAGGTACGTAGCTGAAGTGAACGTTTTCAAACCACAGTTCATAAGATAATTAGAAAATCTAAATTCAGGGAAACACTTCGTAAATGTTCGACTTTTCAAAAAGATGAGGGAAATGAAATTATACTAATCCCATATGAACCTCAAGACGCTAGCGGACTTCAACAGATATTCGATCAAGTGAATATGAAAGTTGCATATGAACCATCTTACAAATAACAAGAGCTTCTTGGTAACTCAAAAGATGAGTAAGAAAACTCAGAGAAGTCGATAATTTACGAAATCAGTTGTCAAGATTGCATTCCGCACACATAAAATACGAAAGTTTAGAAAAATACAGTGTCGCCCATCACGCTCTAGATACAAGACAACTCGATGCATGTGAGAGTCTAGAAATAGCAGAATGTAAAGACAGCATGAATGGTGACAAGGGGCCTATCCCTTTCAGCCCGTTTTTCAATCTATTGTTGAGAAAGTAATCAGAATAATCAATAATAACAGATGACGGACCATGCAGGTAGTGACTGCACTATTTCATAATCGAGAAATTAATTAGAATAATTAGCCGTAACAAACAAAGTCCCTATCGGACCGGAAAACTTTAGGTATCAAAACAACTAGCCCTAGTCTTTAGATTTGGTATCAATTTTCTTCTCCTGAAGATGCTAACCTTGTTAGCGAGGGCAAAAATATCAGTTTGGTGTTAGGGTAATTGATCTCTAGGAAAAGTTTAATTTTCACACCAAACATTCCAATCTCATCGTTTATTTACCTAGCGACATGTTACATACCTATCTAATGAGTTTTGTATTATTTCCCACCATTATTGACACTTTTCATTTCTTGGGGCCGTCTATTGAATATTCTCGAACCCAAATGACTAGGTAAGTAATGAGAGCTTTAATACGTGTATACAACAGAATTAAGTGTGGATATCATTTTTGGCGTTTATCTACTTCATACAGATTTTCATTTCTACGTTCTACGAAAGTTAAATTTCCACGGTAATTTTGTATATGCACGATGCACATAGAAAATAGTGTCAATACATAATATTTCCAAAACAGTATATCTCATGCATAATATCAGATACAACATTGATTCAATTGGAATTGCCGTGCAAACAAATGCCTTGCATCATTCGAGATGCAATTTGGGAATTATTGAAGGACATCAGTTGGGACTACAAGACTTAGTTGAGACTTCGGATGTGTTGTCAGGTCAACCATGTGGGATACAAGGAACATTTCTTTTCGGTATTACTCAAGCTAGATTTTTCAAACGTATTAAATCGATTCATCAATATTTAAAATCCAACTTCGAAATGGTGGTTACCTGTGCAAGCGATGTTGAGGACAAGAACCATAACTTTTATATTCAATTTCCATCACAAAATGTCATAGGTATGTAATAGTATATTTCCACAATAATTTCTGAATAAAATATTAAATACTTCTCAAATCCATTTTCGAAAGTCAATTATTCGATTGATTTCAAGATATAAAGTCTTTTAGTAGTGTTTCGTTTTCAGTTTTTCTTCCATACCTCAATTTATTGTCTATGCGTCCCTCACAACTATACATTCAAATTTTTGTTGAAGTGTGACATTTTAATTTTTTTTTGAGAATAAGGAAAAATCTGCTCGTCTGCGTACAAAAACTATATGGCATGTCCGTAGCAAATGCAATCTGTTCAATCGATTCGATACGATTATTTTCAGTAAATTACTGATTATCTTATTATAGCATGCAATCCAACCCGATAGTTTATTCATCACGCCTCTCGATTGTTTCAAGTGTTCTTCAGCTGTAAAACGAGATATTCCCTCTACCAGGCATGCCAAACACTACCGAAATCTAATTATAGTGGAAACTGGAAACCTACAGAAAACAGAAATGGAGAAATCCAATATTGAAGTGACTCTGTTATCTCTGAGAAGCAGCGAAGTTGTGAGAATTCGATACTACGAACTCTTCAAAAATACATTTACTCGTTCTTGAATTGCCTATTATTGTCGAAATTCGACCAATAAAATTCGGAATGCTCCCTATAAATGGCGCCGATCTTGTTAATTATGATTTTACTATCCCGGTGACGGTGAGAGTACTTCGTTTGAATCAGTTGAATGGAACGTTGATTTTAGTAGCTGTAATAAAACTGTCTGGATATCTGGGTATAAATGATAATAATGAATGTGGATGGAGTGGATAAACCTATCTGCATAGTACTTTTTGGGGAATTTAACCAACTCGAATCTGAAAAAATTTAAAAATCAATTGAGAACTGTACAGGTGTGAGAAATGAACATGGAGAAGCTACTTTAATGCTGACTGGGAACAATGTATCCCAATGAATCAAATCAATATGCATCGAACTTGGCTATTCTTCCTGAGAAAAAATGTAAAAGCACATCCCAAACCATAAAGTTGGTTGACGGATCGAAACAATACAACAAATTGCTGACTAGTTTTGTTCGTTTCTCATCCAGACGAAACCGGACTCTTTAGCACAGCAATTTTGCTGGATAGACCAACCACACTTATACACTCACAGATTCCAAATGATTTTTACATCTGTTTATATTACGGTATGTGGAAAATCTCAGAGAATTAGAACAGGGCAACAAGATAATATAATTTAAAGCTCTTTCTTTTTCATTTTCATTGGAGAGAAAACCCAAAAATCAAAAAATGTATCAAATGACATATCTAGGTACCTTCTGGAAAAACATTGAAATAATTCAATCCTTGTTTTTTTCGACAAGTATTTAGATTACTTGCAACGAGATACGTCGTTCAATAATTTAATATTTCTGTTATATCTTCGTGTGACACTTCTCTGAAATAACCATTATAATACCATCAGCATAGTGATATGCATCACCGAAAAATACTACTGGTGAAAGCCACTGGAATATACGGTAGACCCCAAGGTTTGAGAATTCTGTTTGAAAATAGTACCTACTGAAATATCAGTCAAATCAAAACTTGCTAGTATCTGAGAATCTTGAGTATACTGAATACCAAGGCAGAAAACAAATCATTTCTCTCGTGAGAAGAATATAGCTTACCGAGGCTGTTTTTCGAGTAGGCATAGCAAATAGACGAACTACTTCATGAAGCTCCCAAAAAAAACACTTTTGTCATTATTGGTAAATTGCATTCATTTACGCAGAGGTTGAAGATATTGATACGAAATCTTCTAGCGCCGGCCCTGTCGCTCGTAAACGCAAAATAATATAAAGGGTCGAGGGAAAACTGTTTGCCTGCGAGATCGCGGCCTGCCGAGAGAATTCGGTCATCGAGATTTGACTGGAAGTTTCTCCACAGGCGTAAGCAAGTATATATAGGGAGGCGATTCATCGCTACGGCAGATAGTTATTCAGATAGTTATCAGAGTTTCTAGCTTAGTGGAGAGGCGGAAAGTTTTACAGAGTTTTTATCGGAGAGAGCTTTGGTATTGCTGGGTGCGGATCGAAGTAGGGAATAACTAGAACAGAGAGTTTTAGTACAGGGCGTTGGATAGTTAGCGGATCAGTTTGAGTGATTGTATTGTATTGTATCGTGATAAAGAGTTGTAATAAAAATAGTTTACTGTTGTTTAAAATTTAATAAACGATCCTAAGGAAAGATCGTAAAAATATGTATGTACATTTTGGTTTCGTTGTAATGAATGTGTTTGGCACATCAATAATTTTTCACAAATCTCAGTTGTTTCACGAAGATTAATGCATATAGGTAATGTTCCGATTACTCACTGAGATAATGGCGGCATTTGAACAATGAAGATGAACTGGCCCTGATAACCGACAGTGCGACATATGCGGGACTTGGAAAAAGGCTGATGAAAAGATAACGTTTCATTTTCGAGAACTCAGTTGAGGCTTCGGTTATGGAAAAGCAAGAAGAGGAAGTGAACACCTATATCTTTCTTGTTTTTTCGATACTGAGATAGTTACTTCAGCGTATCAGAGTAAGCTTGTTTTGTAAAACATCGTTGGTGTGTACACTTTGGCAGGGATCTGAACACTGTGAATTCCGATGAGTATTTAGTATTCAGCCGGAAAAGTTATTTTCTACCTCGTCTTCTTCTCAGTGACCAAGTGGTCACTTTCCATCTTTACAAAAGGTTAGAAACAAGCACGTGTTTGAATAATTGCGAATAAAATGTTTTATCCACGACTATTGTATAATGAACCCTGTATACGTCTGTTCACTCGAACTCATTAAAACCCATTAGTCACGGCAGTGATTTATGAGTCATTAATCACTGCTGTCAGACGCTTCCTGGATTCAGCTTTAAATTGAAAATATCTTCGAAAACATCATCTAGGTCTTCTCAGGGATATGAAGGAGTCTTTCTCAAAAACTCCGAAAAAACTTCATTGAAGAGATTATCAATATATCAGATATTAGGATAGTATTTGGTGATTTTAATTTTAACTATATGGAATGTACAAAATTTCTGGGAAAAATCAAATGAATTCTTTTCTTATATGGTTTTTCAATTCTTATCAATAAAGCCACTCGATTTTCTTCCTCAGAATAATGATTTGAGGAATAGAAGGGATACCCTACCTGATTTCAAAATAATTTTTGACCAAAATAGCATCGTATGGTTTCAACTCCTCGAGAAATATTATTGCCTGGAACTCAAGAAAGCGAAACAAATGGCAAATGATACTTACATTGGAGATAATAAAACCAATGCTAGTTAGGGGTTATGAATTTCCTCAGAAAACAAAAACAACTCCGTAAGTTTTTCGGAAACGTTGACATCAAATCACTCCAATGAGCTCTTTTGAAATGTAGCTGAAGTCTTCACCTGATATGCCAACTTTGGTACTGATAAATTCTACATCAAGTTACTCTTTGTTATTAGCTCCTGTTACCTGTGTTGAAGTTCAAGAAGCTATAAAATCGATTAAAAAATCTGCTTGTCCATATAATGATAGAATCAATATAAGAATAATGAATGAAATCCCGGATATTATTATATTTATAGAAGATAATTTTGTTGTCAATAGGTATCAGTTTGAATTTCGAGAGGAGTTTTCTAATACTAATGCCACCAGTAGTGTTCTTGAGAAGATTAGTCAAAGATTTTGAGGTGGGAAAAATAGTGGGTTTAACTCTATTGGACTTCTCCAAAGCCTTCGACTGTGTTTCACACAGCATTTTACTGGAGAAATTATCATTTTATGGTATGAGGGGGTCTACTTTGAGTTTGACTGATACTTACTCCAGGGATATATTTCAGAGAGTTCTTTATGATAATTGAGTTTATGGTCAAAAGCCAGTCAATTTGAAAGTACCACAAGGATCGGTCGGTTTCAGGACCCCTTTCTCTTTTGATATACATGAACAACTTCAATGAGCTCATTAAACTCTGCCATAGTGTTCTGTTCGCCGATGATACATATTTGATATTTTTGGAGATTATGATCTTTCATTTGTTGATCAGACAGTAAAATATCAGGAAAAAGCTAAATTCTAGTTCAACCTCACCAAACTTCAAGTGAATAAATAAAGCTCAAAGCATGAGTTTCTTTCGAATTAACATTGACGTGTCGAATTTTTGGGCTCCTCATTAAATTGGTTCAATCTAATTTCAGGTTTGAAAAGTGGGTTAACAGGTGGTTTGTTCTTGCCTCGACAACTCAAGCAATGATATTTTCTTCGCTCTTCCAATCTCATATTTCCTATTGTATCAAACAACTGTGTTGAGAGAATCTTGCCGTGATGTATTCATAAGTTCAATAATATATATGAAAAGGCGCCCTTCTTTCTTAGTATACACAATAAAAAAAATTGTAACTTGATCAGAAATCAACAATTCAAATTGATAAAAACCTAGAGAAACTCTCATAACTCAAATTCGTTTGATATTTTACCAGATGATACGAAGATGCGAAAAATATGAACATGTTTCCTTTCAAGAAAACTATCTTCTGAATATTTTTTTTATTGTACTTCGGAATACTTATCCCATGCTCGTATTCAGTGACTCTATTGACGAACTCATACCGTACAATCATTTTATTTTATTGTGTTGAGGAGGTACCTATGTTAGTTGTAGCTTACTTTTTAACATGTTTCTTTGTTCAACCCATTTGCTATCTGCTTCGAGCGCATTTCTGTACATAATTCAAAACAGTTCATAAAATTTTATTTCATTCTATTCAAAACCGCACTGACACATTATTTACAAAAGCATTGCTGGAAAACACCATATGATGAATATCCAAACGGACACGTAAAAAGAAACTATCTCAGTCAACTAATCGCAAACGAGGGATCGTCTTCGCTTTTAGTGCTACTTGCAGAAAATTTGTAAATGTAATGATTTCATGTATATAAAAAATGATACATAGTTGAAACTGAAAGTTATATATTACGACAAATGGGGCAGAACTGAATCTTGCTTGAAGATTGTGACCAAACATACAATCTAAAATTGTTCGTTCCGTTAACCAGCTGACGAACGTCAACCCTCAGAAGTCGAAACTTGTGCGAGCAATGGATAAACGAGGCCTTACTTTTTAACGTGCGATTACCCAGCACGGTGGTCCGGCGAGGATTCGAACCCCAGCCTTCCGCTTGATAGGCAGATATGCTAACCACTACACTACCGAGACCACTAATTCTATTCATCAAGAATGTCTATAGTTTCTCTGGAATTCCCGAGTTTTGGGGGTTTTCTGTATCATTTTTAACGTTGAAATAATATCTATTCCATTTCAAGCAATTCTTTCATCTCATTGTTCATATTCATAATGGGCGGCTCAGGAACATTTGCATGGATGAGGCTCAAGCAAGATTGAGTTGAGCTCTACCGTAAGTGAAGCTTGATGTCAGGGTGATCCTAGCTGATCAGAAGATCAGGTGCAAGTGGCTCTGAAGCCATATGAAGAATGATTAATAGTCTAGGTAAGGGCCATTTATTTTTGCAAGTGTGTTTCCTGATGACACATGTTATTGAATGTTCAATGGATTATCAATCAATTAATATCTGGTCCCTTGAAAAACTCAGCTGCATCAACTTTGAAATGTATTTTCTTGTTTTCAATTCTTGGTATATACTCGTCTGAACTACGGCAGCTAGTTTCGAAAAGATTTTTAAACGTAGTTACACATTTTGAACCCCTGATCATGATTCTTCTTTCCCTTCATTCGAAAACCATTACCCTTCAAGCGCAAAAAAATGGCATAACCCATTTTTTTTTTCTCCCAGAAAACAGTCTATATAAATATGTTCTCGTTTGCCATATATTGGTCACACACCATATTCGGCATCCTTCGATAATTATTTAATCATTATTGGAGTTTGAATTTGGCGAGTTTGCAAGCAGAAAATCAACTGTCTATACGAAAGTTGCGGAATTTTACTAATAGTGTTCTTATCGGAAATGGGAATATGTGCGAAAAAACGATCGGAGAAAAGTGAAAATACACTCGTACTCGAAATAGACAAGGTGTTTCAAAATCAACCTTTTTCCTTGGTGGATAAAGTTCTTTCGGCTTTGTCATTCGTTATGTAATTTGTGCATGCGCACGCATTTTCTAGAAAGGAAAAGTTGGTGACCAAAATGTACAATGAAAATATGGAATTTATCTTCCATGGTAAAAGTGTGAGTGGAAGTCAAAATGAAAATAACTGTCAATCCACCTTTATACGGAGAGAGAGAGAGCGCTATTTCTTCAGATTCGTTTACATTACCTAAGTACGTGTAAGTCTATTTTCTTTTCCGAAACTAGATGTCTTCAAGACAACCTCTACCACGAATTCATAAGAGAAAATTGAATTTTGAAGAAGTCTTATTTTTTCAAGGCGAACAAATAGGGATGCATTATACTACCACCTTTCATTCAGTGTTATTGGTTCGGAGTTCCAAAGTCTATATAGTTAACTCTTCTGAAACCTGTTATGAAAACTCATAATGTGGAAAATATCTCAATTAAACCAAGAAATCAAGAATAATGGGAAAAAAAATTCATTCTAAGAAGGTGCTCAATCCTAATAAAAAGATTGAAATGGATTGTGGTCAAAGAATAAAAATTCAAATTGCTCAAAGAAATGAAAAAAATATGAATTATGAATCATTATGAATCATTATGAACAAATATTGACACCAAGTTTCAAGGTGAGTGTGGGGAAAGGTGCTGAACCTCAGGTCAATGTATTTATTGTAGTTACCTGCCCGAGATTTCATTTGACTCTTCAGCGTAAATAGTGGTCTTTTTCGTACGATAGATGACACTCTGTATCAATTGCCCCCGAACAATAGTGTGGTATACAGAAAATACTTTGTATATTTTAACGTGCGAAGTAAATATTGAGAATTCTTATTATCTGTTAACAGTGTAAACATTTAGTTTATTGATGAACATCTTTTTCCGCCATTACGTTTAAATAAATTGTCTAAGCTCACCGAACATTATACCTTAGGTCACAAGTGGGTCTTGTACCTTGGACCGTATCAAAAAACCGTACCAAAGGACAATCTTATCTTATGAGAATATATTTTTTATTCCTATGTTTTTCTATATCGCAAAGATTAGGTACTGGATCTGTACAATTTTTGAGATTAATATTCAGTAGATAATCGAGTCAAAAAAATAATTTATCTGATTCCAAAGAGAGGGGGGGGAGGAAAAGGGTGTGCCATCTAGTTTCAGTGATGATAAAAAAGCATTCACAGAAGACGAATAAATTATGGAAGTGGAAATTATTATTATTTGAGTGAATATGTAACCAATATGTATGCTCTGGTGGAAGTGCCTGAAAAAACATAAAATAGTATTTGGCCAAAATAATAAATTATGGAAATAGTGATGGTGAACTTCAATATTTACTAGTTGAAAACACTAATATAAATGAATGTAAGAAACCTTGTGATTCGAACAGAGAAAATATCGTGAACATTCTTTTTCCACCATAACGATTTACTGGATCTACATGCCCCAATTCACTTTAACGTTGGCTTTGGTGAGAATAATGTGAAATGACATTTTCTCATTATCAGTTGAGAAGTATTTGGTCAATATGTTTTCTGAATTATTCTTCCTCTCCTGATACATACCCAATAGTGACCTATAAGGTACAATATACAGTGTGATCCAACGTTCACGACTACATTGTACCTTGGGTCAAAGTGCACAAATTTACAAAAAATAATAATTTCCACAATCCATTTGGATTTGATAAATGACTGATATAATACTCACGACGTTTTGATCGCTGGTATCCGCAATCATCTTCGGATGATGGTATGATGACCAAAATTTCCCATGGTTCGCAACGGAAAAAAGCTGTATTGGCGCGAGGTAATCGTTCGTCGAGCCAAAGTTGGTCCATCTTTCGGATGAGTGATTCCCACACATCCCGGACTCCCATGCTGGAATGACTGATTGCTTCGTTGTTGAGGATGTAGACAGCGTCCTTGAATTCATTTTTGAACCCGTACTCCTTCCCTACATATCATTTGATGCGGTGTTGATTTGCAAAACATTGTCTGCTATTCTCGATTTCGAGATTTCCCTTCGTAGTATGTTTCTAACGTGTTTGCACATTCTCACTTCAAATAGTCTTCTGGTTTCTCCTATGTAATCGCAGTTGTTGGTGTCGCGTTAATAAAATGGTGAAGTCTATTTCTGCAAATTAGCGTCGTTTTCAAGGGAGAAACTGAATACTCATTTCTTTCTGTTCATTTTGTACGAGTGGGATAGTGTGGAATAACTGTGTATGCTGCCAGGAAGAACTCGTTTTATATGGCTGCGTTGGTGTGTACAAGTTAGCTGGTATCCAAGCAATTCATAAATTCAAATGGACAGAATGACGTTTCGAATTAAGAAAGATGAGGTAATGGAAGTGCCAAGAATAAAGTTTTTTCCGACCTGGCCTCTTTCTGACTGAATAATTGCTTATCCTCCAACCAGAAAAGAGGTTATAAATGTGCAAATTTTTCAATGATTGTGTATAAATATCATTTCACTACTAACAAGGCATAATGGATTGTATAAACGTTCACTGTAACCCTTCTACCTATTCTGAACAACAAGAAGAAAGTAACGTAAAAATAGCTTCACTAATCCATAGCATCGAAATAGGAGAATATTAAACACTTCCATATCAAATACACATCCAGGGCAGCGTTTGAATTCGACATGATAAAGAGAAAATTGCAGAATTTCCATATTTCCGAAAGGTCACACTGTGTGGAATGAAATTAAGTAGATGCAAAGTCTCTGTGATAATTATTCTCGAAATAAATGGTCACTGCGAGAAGTTGGCGATACAGTTCCATTTATATGTAAATAATGTAGGAATTATCCTTTGTGAAATTCGTATCGGAGCTGTGACGGAGAACTGAAGTATTAAAATTTATTAATTATTTGTACACATTGGGTCAACATACATGAAAATTGATGGTTATTCCTGGCGACGTGAATGTAGCTATGATGAATATTGCACCGTTACTATACACGAAGAGACACTGAATAATGACAGGGACGGGTCCAACCATTTCTATCGTTATCACATGTTGAAGGATACCAAGGACATTAGCATTATTACAAAGGATGGCCTGATTCGCCAATTTTATTATCCTGTCAGTGACGTCAGCGCGATGATACATAATCAAAAATATATATTCTTCGAATTCACAGATTTTTGATTATTGATAATCATTTTCATTGTTGTGAATTCATGTAATTATTCGGTATAAAGAATAAAAACTTCAAGTAGAAAACACACAGATTGAAATTTACAAAGCAAAACGCATTAACGAAATGGCAGGTGAAGAAACAAGACTAAATAATAATTAAACTGAGCTTTCTCTGATCAGTTAAAACGTCATCATCTCAGTTCAACTTAACCAAGAAATAGAAAAATGAACGACAGAAGGTATCGCTGTGACGTAAGTTGACAGGATTACATTCCAATACGGGAAAGTGGCCATCCTCTAATGATGTTTAATATCCTTGGGAGCGTACTCCTAAATTAAATATAGACCAATTTTTCTTTCGATGGTGTTCTTATAATAATGAAATGGTATTGGAAACTTACCTGAAAACTCTCAATATAATTACAAATTTTCAACGTGGTTTCAGACAACAATACCAAGACAATTCCCATGTTAGTCGATACATCATGAATCAATTTGAAAATGGTTATCTTTTGAATCTAATGATTATCAATTTAAGGAAGCTGTATACAAAATCACACAAATCAAAAAATTTTATAAACTGTAGACTTCTATTTGTAGGACGATAGTGTTGATATTCCTTAGCTGTACTGAAGGCTATGGAAGATTCGGTTCAATGTTTTGGGGACAAGCATCAAGTCTTCTTATGAAAAAAAAAATGTTTCACACTCATCTACCACTCAATTTTTGACATATCATGTGGAGGAGTATTCGTGAATGGTTTTTTAATAACATTATTTTGTTAATATATATGAATGGTATAATCTGCAATCCCCAAGAACATTATTATAAATAGTAATTATAATCCTCAATTAACATACTGTTTCTCACCTAACAAGTTATGTTTGGATATCAACAAAACCCACAATATAACTTTCCACCCTTATTGAAATATGAATGATTCAGAAATAATTATGAACGACAAACATATCGAGTACAACCAAATATTTGGAAACGATAATTAATTGATAATTTGAAATGAAACGAACATATAAAGTAACTGGATACCAAACTCCATGAAGCAATTTCCATCATGAGGACTGTTGCAAAAACCGTGTATTTTACCTTTGTCCATAGTTTAATGCAGTACGAAATAGATTTCTGGCGAAACTCACCTGCTTCCTAATCTACTTTCATTATTCAGAGACGCTCAATCCTATTAATTCAGAAATATCGTGATCCTTATAGGGAATATTTTTCTTGCAGCAGAATCTTCAGTTATATCTTATATAAATACATACTCCCAGTCTGAATCAAAGAAAGTAACACTACAATATTCTGGAGATCGTCTTCATTAGTCAATCGGAGTATAAAACCATGTTTCATTTCTAATAAAAGAACGCCAGATTGTGAATTCAAAAACGTTATCAAAACACCATTACACCGACATATATCATATACACTTAGGAATTTATTTGTCATTCCGTTGAATTGAAAATGTTACTACCTGTACCTCCCCCACGCCGATGACTTTTCATTCAATAATCTAGGAAATGAAGATACCTATTTACCAGGTTCTCAATATTGTAGTGGAAACACGTCCGCGTATCAAGTGAAAGACTGGGGTTCCACTCCCCGTCGGGCCATCCTACTGGGATTCACACTTTGAAAGGTAAGGCCCCGTTAATCCATTGCTCGTACAATTTTCGACTTTGCGGGTGGCGTTCGTCAGCTGGTAAACGGAAAAAGGAAACAAACCTTCCACAACCGCGGGCATATCTGAGAGACGATGGTAAATGACAGTTGTAAATCCAGCCTGCTGGACAAACGAACGGATCTACATAAGCTTATTGTGCATTTGTGTCATATTTCAAAATATTTTTTCTCGATAATGCCTCAATTTTGAGAGATTGTGAAATGTGGAAGTAGAAGCGGAATAGAGAAGGTTTCACTCAACCGATTCCCTTCTATTTTTGACAATAGAAAAAATATCAATTCTTCTACTGAAAAGAGACGTGAATTATGGATTCAGGCAACTAGAAGAGCAGATTTAAGTACTAATAAGTTGAAATGGGCAACGGTATATTCAAACTATTTTGTATCTCCTCAGAAGTACCATTAAAATCTCATTAAATCACAATTTTTGTGTATGGAAATACGATTTGTTTGTCCAGCAGGCTGATTGACAGTTGTCATGTAACGTCACATGCACGCGGTCTATTACCCTAACATAAGATGTCTAGAAGGATGGTGCTAGGACCGATGCGATATTGTTTAGAATTTTATGGCGACATTTTTCTGTCATTAGTGTCATTTTTACGTATCGTGGTGTGTTTCTCAATTTCATCGCTAGTTGACGCTAATTGGAAGTGCATAGTCAACCGATCGATCGACAAACTATATTCTTTGATTCGAGTAGTCAACAAAATGAGCAAAATCTAATGTCATACTCATAAAAAATAAAATCAAATTAAAGGAACACAATTATAAGGAATTATAACTTGTTGATCATTCAGCGTCCAAAAGTAAAAGTATGGCCAGCCGTCAGGTCGGCCGTTTATACATTTCCTAGGAAATTTGTAACTCTTTTCGTTGCAAACGCCATCTGAGCTGATTTGGTGTCGAAAAGCCATGATGCTTATTATCATAGTAGGAATGTGTCGCCAAGTATACCCCAAACATGCCCAGGTATAACTCAGTACACCATCCTTCTAGACATCTTACCCCAACATCAAACTAAAAAAATATGCACTCGATAATCCTTCCGCCAACAAATTTGTTTTCTTCAAATGTTTTACCTTGGCATCAAACATTTCGAATATCAGTCTGGTAATACACAAATAATACTTTTTCGATTCGATCTTCGCAACAACCTATTGAACAAAGAATTCCAATTATCAATGGATTGGCTTTGATTAAATCCTGCTCTGAATAGTCTTATCCTACCGTTCAGTCATAATCCACTTCTCAAACTGTAGCAATCCTATAATTCCCAGAGTTCTCCCTACAATGATTCCACCCTCTTTGCGTAATCAATATCCTGAAACAACAAGCTTTGAATACAATCTCAGAATCATTCAGCGGGTATCCTTCATTGAAAGGGAGATGAAGAAATCAATGAAAATACTGCATTTGAGTATAAACAGTGAAAAAATAGTTATTCGTTACACTTTACAACCAAATTTTCATTGCTGTATAATGTTTTCATTCCTTCATGAACTAATATCGTCAACTCTACTATGAAGCTTCATTATCTTTTTTTCAACATTTCAGTCAAACTGACAGACAGAACTCTGCACCTATATTTCTCTTCAGAGAAGAAAACTTTGTTATGCATTGACAAGTAAACGGAAATATCGAAATTGTACTGTAGACAGCGTAACAAAATAATTCACTTTATATATAATTTTTTCAACAAATATTTCATACAGGACTGTTAACAGGAGGATCATTTTACTATTGCTACAAGAACAAAAGTTGTCATAATTTGCACTTTTTGAACGCCAAAATGTTTTCGACTATCGACCTAGAAACATGGTCAGTAGCCTCAGAGGAAGAAATGTTGGTAGGGTGGTGGGTTTCACCACCCATTGCAGAAATAATTGCCCGAATAAAACTGAAAAACAAGAAATATTTACCAGAGTTCCCCATTCGTTGATCCCACTCTCCTTTCGCATACAATATTATGAAACGAAATAAGCTTCGAAAACAAGCCTGGAGGAATTCAAAGCAAATAAAAATGAAATTGGACCTTCAAACCAATTATTTATGTCGAATGAACATCACCAATTCGGAAATACTCGCCTACAACTTATCGAGAATGTGGCAAAATGGATAAAAACTTTGTAATGCCGCAATAACAAAAAGGCAATTACAATGATATGACCGCTAGTTCATAACACAGGTGGATGATGTTCGATTGTTATGTCCTGGAGTTGTGACATTTATTACCTATGCATCATTTTTCTTCATCTACTGCGATGGAAATGAAAAATGTTATGGTTTGTCATGAGAATAGTTTGCAACGCTGTATTTAGAGAATGGCGCAGGCCTTCATGGGTGAAAAATTGAGTTCTGCCTGATGAAAGGCTGGAGTCGACATTTTTGGTGATATCCGTGCTTGATGGTCGTGGTCTCGGATTTGATGTATCTTGCGTTAAATAAACAATATTGGATTGGAAGCTTTGGTGTAAAAGTTGAAACTTTTTCTAGAGATCAATTACTCTAACACCAAACTGATAGTTTTGCACTCGATGCGCGTTTCTCTAAAAAGGTTAGCATCTTCAGGAGAAGAAAATTGATACTAAATCTAAAGACATGGGTTAGTTGTTTATATACCTAAAGTTTTCCGGTCCGATATGGACTTTGATACTGCTAATTATTCTAATAAACTTCTCGATGAACTAGTACAGTCACTACATACAAAGTTTGTTGGTCCGTCATCTGTTATTATTGATTGATCTGATTACTTTTGTAACAATAGATTTTAGATTTAGTACCAATTTTCTTCTGAAGATGCTAACCTTGTTAGCGAAACGCGCGTCGAGTGCAAAAATATCGGTTTCGTTCTAGGGTAATTGATCATAACGATGTACAAATTTTGCAAACAATGCTTAACACGATGTATTTTCATTCCCATCAAAAAATTAATGAACATGCAATGTAATTATAATCCTTATTGCCATTGATTTAGAGAATAGCATAAAGTTGAGCTTACACTTCGTTAGGGTCATAATGTTGATATTCTTGATTTTAGTATTGTTTTTACATTTCAAAATCCATTTGGATGAGTTACTCCCTTTGAATTATTCTTTCAAAATTTCCATTTTTCACTATTTTCTTTGAAAGCTCCGACACCCTAAAGGGCGGATTCACTCTCCTTGATTAACAATGAGTTTGTCTTAGAAGATTATTACTGAAATTGAAATTTTCCACCGTCCAACGAATGCTGAATGATAGTGTACGTACACCTCAGTATCAGCAGCGGAGAATTTCTTAGACATAAGCAATTGTTTTTGTCTGCCTCATTTCCGATTGTTTCTGTAAGGAAGGTAATTTCAAACTGATTTCCTATAATCATAATATATTCCTGAGGTAATTTGCAGTCTTTCTCATGATATCTGAATGATCAACGCAAAATAGGAAAATATACAATGATGAACCCGAAATGTTAGAAGGAATAAAAACGAAATATACTTTTGTCTCAGTTTTAATCACATTTTCGACATGGTGATTTTCACTTTGTTTCAAAGTTGCCAACCTCGATTGCCCCAAACAATTCCCCTAGCCCCAGGTACCCCCACGCCAATAAACTCATGACATTTCGTAACTCTCCTATATAGTTGGGTATTAACAGACGGCTCACAAACCAAAGAAGGCTGAGGATGTTGAGTTCACTCCAGATCACTAAGCCTAAGGATTAAGTGGGAAATGGAAAAAATACGAGCGTGGTTCGAACAGAACTGGGTGGTATCTCAATCGCCACAAGAGAACTAACTAGAAAAGGAATTTAAGGCAAAAAAATAATAAACTGCACTGATAGTAGACAAGCCTTATTAGCCTTGAACAGACAACGTGTTATCTCAGGGCTAGTACAAGAGTGCCACCAAGACTCAGCTTACGCCTCGGCAGATAACAATATTATCCTGAGGTGGGTTAAAGGACACGACAAGAAAAAGGCAATCGCATTGCCGATTCTTCAGCCATGGAAGCGGCTGGACTGAAAGTTTTAGGGCCCAGCAACACCCACGGCCTGATGACTTCGATATTTGCGGAAATAGCCGAAAGTCACCCCCATGCTCAATCCCTGAAAAGATGGGATTAAATCAAAGGATGCAGTCTTGCCAGGATTACCCTCGGCGACCCTAGGATGCTGGATCCGAAGAAGTATTTGGCGATGACCAGGAGAAACGTTCATTTAACACTAGGATTTCTGACAGGTCTCTGTCAACTAAGGAAACACCTCCATACTATGGGGCTAGTTGACACACCTCTATGTAGGATGTGTGAACAGGAAGATGAAACTGTCAGGCATGTCTAATGAGAGTGTCCGGAGTTATCGTCAATAAGAGAGTGTGTGTTCGGTGAGTCTTGGCCTACACCGGCCGATATAAAGGAGATATCTCCTAGTGACCTGTCCACCTCCCTGAAAGGGACAGGATGGACGATGACCTTGGAGGGCGAATCCTTGGGAGGATGTACAATGGGTCATATTGTGGCCTAAGTGCTGTGGGCCTACACTCACCCTCCCTACTCTACAGATACAGATAGTTGGCTATTACTTCGATTTATGAGATCTAGAGGAATTGACTAAACAAAAGCATGTTTTTTTTATATATGCCCAGAGGGTCAAAATGTCGAATTTATGGACAAAGGGAAGCTATTCACTTGAAACCTTTTTTTTTCTCGGCCTGTAATTTGGTGGCGGCTTCAGCGGGATGAATACCGAACATGTAGCGGCCTACTTCCTTAATCAAACTCCTTCACAGACTCTCACAAAAACCGTGGAATTCCCTCAAGCCTCAGAATTCACCCTTCGTTAATTCCACCCCCTTTGCGCATTCAATATTCCGAAACAACAAGCTTCGAAAACATCCTCGAAGCCGTTCAGCGCCAACAGCTCAAAAGAAAAATGGAATTAGAGCTTCAAATCAATTATTATCAAACGAACATCACGGAGCCAGCAATAAATCTGCTCGAGTATCTCTTATTAATCGAGTGGTGTATTTCAATCGGGCGCCGAGTCCCCGAAGGGCATCAGAAATTAATGTGCGGCTTGTACTAGTCCGGTCCTTTTGCCGCAAAAAGGTCGACGGTGCCACGGATGTGACACGTGTTCCGCGGTTTTTGTCTGAAACGGGGATTTTTAAGGGAATTAGTATGGTTCAGGAGTTGGTGACAAAAAACAAGATGAGGCTTATAGAAGTTATCATTATAATACTCAAAAATATTCTTGACGAGTGTACAAAAAATGTACTTTACCACAAAGGACGGTATGCTCTAGATGGGAAATTCTGGGCCTTTTCTGAAAATATTTTTCAACGCATTTGAATACTTATAAATGAGTCACGTAGTAGTACTTTTTTTTTCAATCTAGAATGATTTATCTTATGTATACCTAGAAAAAATAATAACTTCTTATCAATTATTTTCAAGAAATGTGAAGTGGCAATATTGCTTATCAATGATTATTTGAATGATTGATTGTCAGAACTGACATTTTTTTATTAGTGTTGTTGATAGCAAATAAATGCATCTTTTTTTTTTCGATTCGTTCATTCAATTCAATTAATCGGCAAATTTTTTATTTTAACGCTTTTTAAATCTATCTAGTTGTTAATTTTACATGTCCCAATAAAGTGTTTTGGTTGCAATTGGTACATCAATGAAAAAATACTTGAACAGCGTCTAATAATGAAACATACCGGCAGTTTCTAATGGATATCCGAGCTCACAGAGATGTTGATTGGTTAGAGCCTGGAGAAAACTCCCGCATCTGCATCCAATGTTCTGCTAAGTTTAGGCGAGAAGATGAACTGGAGCAATGATTATATTATCAAAATCAAAATCCTTTTTATTATTCATTTCTTTAGGCAACGTAATAGGACAACCTATTATCCAACAAGATCCCATTCATATTGAAAATGAAAACGATGAGGTAGCCGTTGATAATAATGAAGGAAATGGAGGGAATATCAGAAATGTACTAGTCAAACTTCCAACTATGCAAGCATTTTGTTGCGTAAATGGTACTTACTAATATTCGGCAGCGTATTTCAAGAGAAGCCGTTTTGAAGTTATTGATTCAAAACCGGATATTTTGCAACTTGGAGAATCAATCATTCCTGCAACATTTCGAGAATGGTTAATTTTCTGAAGAAGCTGTTGCTCTAATGCGATTGCGAGATGCTCCTACGCAGTTTACACGTGGTGACAATGAATGTTCAATCAATCTGCTCACTGTTCGGGTAGTATCTAGATGAAAAATGCAAAATGTTTGACTTTGACAATGAAAATATGGATGACAACGATTGCAAGTGCTCAACCGGATTAAGTAAAGCGCAGTTCGCAACGGTTGTAAGTAACTGCGATAACTTGACAAGTAGAAGAAAACTCAAAAAAACTGCGTAGCTATTTTTCATATGAAACATGAATTGATCCAACTCAAAACTTTCAAGTATGATGTTTGGCATGAAATATCTCATTAGCAAAATATTCTACTACGTTCTGAATTCACTGACAGCTCACTTTGGTCCTCTTCATCTTGGTTACCAACACAATACTCGTAAGAATATGCTGCTAGAATATGCTGCTAATCACAGTACTACTACTTCTAATCGCTTGTGTCACGTTAATCCTAATTCATCGGAAGCTCTTGTTAATGCCACATACTTGCAGCAGATCTCAGGGTTTTTGGGTGTTGTGGGTTGACTGATTAAAAAACGGTGTTCGGTTGACACTTATAATGAACTTCTTTAAAATGGTGAGTGACAGGTTCAGGCGCGATAGTAATCTACGAAAAATTATAAGGAGTAGAACAAAATATCAAAACACGAAAATTGAGTTTTACCTACCTACGAAAGTGCAGGCACAAGCTGAAGCGCTGCAATGCAACGTTTAACATTTAACAACCAATAAACACTTTGAAAATTACACCAGATTCGCGACGTGCAAAGTTGCCAAAGGGAATGGTCGAATCTCACCACGAAAAACTAGCGGGTTTTTTCTGGTATCGTTCGAAACTGTTGATACGATGCGCCACCGCTAACCGTTTGCGACATCTCAACTGGATTTCTAAATTACTGGTTGCCTAAATATTGGCGGTATTTCACCCGCGAACACAAGGACTCTTATGATTTGTTACATCTTCGCCCCCACTCTCTATGAGTTCACGTGTCGATAAAAAAGCGTCACTGGACTCACCAAATAAAATAACAGACAATATAAAAAATATGATCAGCACAAAAATTCAAGTTTGTTCACAATACCTCTTCAAGTGACTGGCATGAAACATTCCCCTTTCACGACCATCTTCATGCATTAAAACGTAAGTATTATCATGTATTCTTTTTTTTATTCGGTAAGGCCCTTCAAAAAGCAACAATAGTTTCTTTGTTTCAGATTTAATCGCCGAAGATACGTTATTTGCTTTGAGCAGAACCCTATCTTGGGGTTCAAACCGATGGTAAGGCCGTCCGTGATACAAGACAGCTCGACGAGCAGCTTTCGAGCGAAGAGAAGCTTCCGCGAGAATAAGTTTTTCCGTCTGTGATAGGGGGACTCGCCCCGTAGGAGGAGACAGGTCTGCAGGTAACAATCTTGGCTTCTCGATTCCTAATTGTAGTTCGTTCGGGGTGAACCCCGTAGACTCATGCACTACCGAATTTAGAAATTCTTCAAAAGTTTTTAGATGGGTAGCCCATTTTGATTGCTGATCGTGACAGAATGCACGCATTATTCTACCGATTTCCCTCATACATCGCTCACTAGGATTAGCCGCTGGATGCCGGACCGAAATATATACTAACTTCAAACCTAAGTCTTCGAAGGTTTCGCGCCACCGTTTCGAATTAAATTGTGTCGCATTGTCATGCAGCATCCGCTGAATAGGGCCATGCGTTGGAAGATAGTCTCGAATTATACGGTTTATAATAGCGACGGTCGTCGCTTTTTTCAAGGCATAAAGTTTGATATGCTTAGTAAATACGTTAAAAATAACTAAAACATACGCCACTCCACCACGACTTTTAATGAGGGGTCCCAGACAATCAATAGCTATCAGGTCTTTACTTGAAGCCGGCAAAATTTGTGACTGCGGGGGACAGGGTAAGGTACATATTTTTGTTTTTTGGCAAAGTTCGCAAGCTTTAATATTTTTCTTGATTTGGCGTTGCATGTTTGGAAAATATATCTCGTTTTTCATAGAAGCGTGAGTCTTGAAAACGCCAAAATGCCCCAACGCCGAGTGATAACTATTAATACAATCCTTCACAATTGATTCGGGGATGCACAATAACGCGTTTTCATCAGGGCCATATTTATACACAATGTCATTGTAGATGAAAAACCTTCGCAAAAAAACCTCGTCACCACTCTGCAATTTTTCACGAATCTCTTGTAACTTTTTGTCGGACTGTTGAAGATTTCTAATGTTCTTCAGAAACTTCTGAAATGACTCTGGGAGGCGAACCTGCATAATTTTAAAACATTTATCAAGAGGTGTTGGTAGCCTAACACAGCTATGTCGAGAGAGAGCATCAACTACGTAATTCTCGCTCCCTGCAACATGTATGACTTCGAAAGAAAACTCCTGCAAAGCTAATGCCCATCGAGTTATACGGGGGGAAAGGAGACGACAGCTGTTAAGGTAGGTCAGAGTTTTACTGTCGGTATACAGAGTGAAAACAGTGCCAAGTAAATACACTCTCCACCTCTGAATCGCCCACAACGCCGCTAGAACCTCCTTCTCATTAGAGTGATACCGTCGCTCACGGTCTAACAAAATTCGGCTGGCCCAAGCGACAACCCGCTTTTCGCCCCTTACCACCTGGAAAAGTTGGGCCGCTATACCGTTGTCACAAGCATCCGTCATTACATGCCAAGGCAAAGATGGGTCAGGGTGGTACAACATAGTAGCTTCCTGCAACTCTTGCTTCAGGGACTGGAACGCCTGTTCTTGGGCTGCTCCCCAAGTCCAACGATTTTTTTTTCGTAGAAGGGAGGTCAATGGCTCTGAAAGAGAAGCGAACTTCGGGGAAAACCCCCGGTCATAATTGCAGAGCCCTAGAAACTTCTGCACTTCCTTAACATTCCTTGGCCTGACATAATCCCTAATCGCCTGAATCCGCTCCGGGTCTGGACGAACTCCCCTTGGGCTGACAATGTAACCTAAAAAGTGCATCTCCTCTTTGAAAAACTCACACTTCCGCAGCTTGATGGTGAGGCCAGCTTGCTGTAAACGAGAAAAAACTTTTTCTAGGTGCAACAGGTGTTGGTCAACCGACTCCGACATGACCAAAAGATCATCCACATAGGTGACTAGAAACTCGGAAAAATCATCCCCCAAAATAGTGGACATGGCTCGAGAAAATGAAGAAACTGCTGTACAAATCCCGAATGGTAAAACCTTGAACTGGTAAGTTTTATTTCCAACCATGAACCCTGTATATTTTTTATCTTGCTCTCGCAAGGGTATTTGCCAGTACGAGTGCGACAAATCTATCTTGGAGAGAACGTTTTTTCCATGTAACCGCGCAATGATATCGTCTATGCGTAATACCGATTCAAAGTCTGGTATCATCACGGAGTTCAAGTGCCGGGCATCTAGGCAGACTCTGACAGAACCATCCCGTTTAACCGCGGTCATGAGCGGAGAAATGTATGGAGTTGAAGCACGCTCTATGACTCCCCAACTCTCCATTTGTTTGAGAGTTTTTTCTACCGCTTCTCGATGCACAACCGGAATAGGATAGTTTTTTATGAAAAACTCCTTATCTGTCGATAAATGAATTTCATGGTAATAAAGAGTTGTACGACCGGGAGTTTCGGAAAATATTTTTTCAAATCTAGCCAGTAACTTTCTAAACATACACTTTTTTGTTTCAGGAATATCAGATGATGAAGTCACCAGATCAAGATCACCACTTTCAGAATGACAGGGCGTGTTTTCTTTAGTTGAATAGTTTTTATTAATTATAGCACTAATACTAATGGTTGGGGGATTTGCCCACTCATGGTTCAGATTCACTTCATCTACAGATATTATCTTATTTTCAAGGGTCAGAATTATATTTTTATTTCTTAAATCGATGGAAGCATTATACATTCTTAGAAAGTCAATTCCAATTATTATAGGGTAGGACAGGTCGGGTATTAGTAGGAATTCGTGAGAAAAAATTTCTTTGTTTGCTTGAAATGTAACATAGGCCTGCAATAACACTTTCCTAAACTTCGACTTGAAGGCCCCAACAACACGAATAGCATTACAACGGAAATGAGGTATATTGTTGTGGAACTCTGATATTTGTTCCCAAACTTCAGTAGAACAGGCAGTTACTGTACTCCCTGTATCCACCATAGCTGGAAATTGAAAACCATAAAGACTCAACAAAATTATTGGGGATCGAGTATCAATAAATTCATGCTCAAAATCACACTCCTCGAGTAAGTCTTCTTTTGGGTTATTTCTCAGAATTAGGTTTGATTTTGTGTTTTTTTCTATTTTATTTTTGTCAAAACAGGTACTTGTTTTGTCTTTTATTAATACCGCTCCCACACACGATGACATGTGTGGGGACCCAATTAGTTTTCCGACTCATTTTTTCCTTCGGGTAAAGCCTCTAAAACAAGAGAAGAGATATTTTTATTGAAATGCCTAGGGGAAACGTTATTACTGGGCCGACCGCCACCTCTATAAGGTTGTTGAAAACCTTTCTCAGAACTAGATTTCAAATGATTTGTATCATTTCGTGTGTAAGAGGAATTATATGTTTCATTTTTGAAAAAATAATCAGCCTGTCTCAGCCTACTACAAGCGGTTAACAGATTGTCTGTTCCTACTAAAGTTGCAGAAATATTAGGAGGGAAATGTCTTGCAATGATTGCAATCAATTCTTGCTGTGTGTAAGAGGGCACCAAATGTCTTGCTAAGGCGACTTGTGAATTGAAGTAATCAACGAACTTTCCTTCCTGATATTTCCCTGCTTCTAATTTTAGTTTGATCCCCAATTGTAAAGTGGAGTCCCAATATTGCTCCAAAAATGCTTTTTTGAACTCGGCATACGAATTAAACATGTAGCTGTAGCATTCGAACCATACTTTGGCAGACTTTGCAAGTAAACTTGTCAAATAAAATTTCATTTGCGGAAAAGGTACGCGTTCAATATCAAAATAAACTTCAATATTATTTAGGAAATCAATGGGATGCAAATCTCCTTCATTATCGTAAGTAGGTAAAACCCTCACATCTTTCAGATCAGGTGGAGTATAGGCATTTCTGTACAAAAATCGATTTTCCGCCAAATTTTGATTTTGATAAACATTATTCCCAATATTTTTGTCATTCGTAAGTTGGGTATTATTCGGGTAATTAATTATCGGAGCCGTGTTTGAATGATTACCTTGCAATGAACAGTAATTTGGAAAATTATAACTGGAATTTAAATGAGTTAAATTTGTGGCAGGCAGATTATCAGCTGTTGATGGCAAAAAAGAATTGGTTCTGCTCGGGTCCAACTGTTTTTTATTCTGGTCGCAAAAAAGTTGTTTGTGAACACTAGAGTTGGATTCTTTTGAAATATGCGGAAAACTCGAAAAATTTTCTGCCTGAGACAAATTTACCTCTGGATTTTGAAAATCATTTTGAAAATTTTGCACAGTTATGGTGCTTGGTAATGAAGGATTTGACGATGATGTCGTGGTTGGGATCCCGGTAACGGACGAATTCAGCGACGTTAGAATCTGCGTTGGAAAACTTGCAGCCACAGGAAAATTAGATGTATCAATTGGGTTACCTGTGGTATTCAAGGTGTCACCTTGAGTATGTGTCGGGTGTTGGCCTTCGGCTGTATCTAGTTGACGCTGTGGTTCTCTCGAATTTCGTCCCTCGGGATGCTGATCTGTTCGATTTCCACGAAGTCGCATGAAGTATCCCGTTGCTCCTGATGGTGATTTCTCCAAAACCATGATTTTCAATCAGTCCCTCGCTTGGTCGCCAAGTTGCAGCAGATCTCAGGGTTTTTGGGTGTTGTGGGTTGACTGATTAAAAAACGGTGTTCGGTTGACACTTATAATGAACTTCTTTAAAATGGTGAGTGACAGGTTCAGGCGCGATAGTAATCTACGAAAAATTATAAGGAGTAGAACAAAATATCAAAACACGAAAATTGAGTTTTACCTACCTACGAAAGTGCAGGCACAAGCTGAAGCGCTGCAATGCAACGTTTAACATTTAACAACCAATAAACACTTTGAAAATTACACCAGATTCGCGACGTGCAAAGTTGCCAAAGGGAATGGTCGAATCTCACCACGAAAAACTAGCGGGTTTTTTCTGGTATCGTTCGAAACTGTTGATACGATGCGCCACCGCTAACCGTTTGCGACATCTCAACTGGATTTCTAAATTACTGGTTGCCTAAATATTGGCGGTATTTCACCCGCGAACACAAGGACTCTTATGATTTGTTACATACTTGTACCATGAAAAACCTCGTGATCATCTTTCGCAGCAAAAGACATATTCTTTGCCGAAACGCTCGAATTTAGTTGAATTCTCGGTTGTGACAGCACCAGACGGATAAATCATTAATGACTTCGCCTAGTTTAAAACGCTTCTATATCACTAGAGATTTCATCGATTCTGCAACAAGCAGAATCCGATATCACTATAACACACAAGTTTCTCTATATGGACTCTATTGTCATGTTCCGATATTCCTGAACAGTACTGTCCAGTAAATTCAGTCGTTTCGATTTTACTGACATTCACTGGCAATTATTTCGCGCCAATTTCCGAGGTACCCTGTTAGAGACCAAAAAGTTACTGGTGCTACTGCTGCGGAAGTGGTCCCGTAGTCCTAGTATTCCCAAAATTGAGTTAGGTTAGGTTGTATTCGAATAAACGTCAACGGATAAAAGATCAAATTTGTTGTCAGATCATTGCAATTGCAAAATTATCAAAAATGTTTCGAGTTGTACTGGAAGATATTTGCGTAGAAGTCGATGCTGAATGAAATGAATCCAGCAGATCAATAAAATCTGCGGGAACTCCATTTTTCGAGATTGCAAGCCTTACTCACTTACTTGAAATGTTGTCTGAGGATCTTAGGGGTGTAAAAACTTACTACATTTTGAATATGCACTTCTATTTTTGATATTTTTTCTCTAGGACCTCTGATTTTGTCGAGGATTATAATTTCAGTCATTATATTCTCTAAAGATGTATTATTATCAGAGCTTGAGCTCTCTAAATTTTCTATTTCCGTATCGCTATTGCTTGATATTTCTTCCATTTTTTAATTCATTTTGAAATAAGATAGGGAAGATCACACCTGTCACCGCTGACAGTTCCTTTGAATGATGTCCGATAGCGATCTGTTCCGATATTATCAGCAGTAGATTACTATCACTGCAAAAAGCGTTCCGAAAATGCTTACTGTGGCCAGTAATACCAGCAATATCGGAACATGACATATGTATTACATTGCAACCACAAACCTCAGATTGCAAACTAGAATACGCACACAAGCGACGTTGCCAAAATGTCTATTTTAGTATTGCATTGCCTTAAAAATTTTTGCTGAAGAAGAGCTTATTTGAAGATGTTCGGGAATGGTTTGTAAGCTGAAATTTTGGGAAAATGTTCAGTTTTCATTGACTTAAAATTGTGCGAAATCTTATGACGAGCAGATGGCCCAGAAAAGCATACCCACCTTTTATATAGTCATTTCGTTGATTATTCGTTCATCAAGATAATGGAGATAAACAAGCATGTGACCTGAATGCCACACCTTTTTTTTTGTAATCTTACGATCGTCTCTATTTTTCACCAAAATATGTATGGGTTTTGGATTTTTTTACTTCTGATTGTTTGATTCGGGGGTATATTTAGTCTACAAGTGAACTTAAGGCTCCGCTTTCTAACTTATGGAATATGTAGAAACCATTATTTTACCCTGTCTGTATAATTATTCCAATTTATTCATCTAGGTTAGTTTCCCACTCTATTTCAATGAATTACTTGCTTATGGATTATATATAATACGGATTGAGTAGAGAAGCAAAGAGAGTTTATCCTCAAAAGTACCAAAACTTCCCGCTAGATGGCGCCACGCGGTCGAAGCAGTCCATGGAGCGCGGTGCAGCATTAGAAAAAATCGTGACGTCGGAAAGAGTGGTAGATGCCTTTTTGGCACAGTCTGGAGGTGTGGGGGTTGACCTAAGTGTGTCGTACCTCGAGAGGGCCCTCTGCCATTGGTTGTTATGTGAAAAAACAAGGCGTCCCCGCTGGAGCTCTGTCATTGGTTGTTATGTGAAAAAACAAGGCGTCTCCGCTTGAGCTCTGTGATTGGTTGTTATGTGAAAAACAAGGCGTCTCCGCTGGAGCTCTGGGATTGGTTTTTATGTGAAAAACAAGTATGGCGTCTCCGCAAACACTCCACCATTGGTTGTTAGGTGAAAAACAAAATATGACGTCTCCGCTGGAGCTCTGTGATTGGTCGTTAAAGAAAAAACAGGCGTCTCTGCCACCATTGGCTGAAAAAAGCAGGGCGTTGCTAGTGAAGCTGTATGATTGGTCGTTAAAGAAAAAACAGGCGTCTCTGCCACCATTGGCTGGAAAAAGCAGGGCGTTGGAGCTCTGCCATTGGTCATTGCTGTGACGCTCCACCATTGGCTGAAAAAAGCAGGGCTAGTGGGGCTGGTCATTAAAGAAAAAACAGGCGTCTCTGCTACCATTGGCTGAAAAAAGCAAGGCTAGTGGCTGTCATTGGTCATTGCGGCGGCTCTGCTAACCATTGGCTGGTTCACTCGGACGTCCTTTGATGAAAAAAATGCCGCCAGAGTCGAACCAATATATTTCAACCATAAAATGAAACACATGACATAAACTAATAAAAATTCAACAATTCATTCGAATAATGCGAGATAAATAATTTTTCCAAACGGTGATGAATGTTTATTGAGATAATCATATCAATTGAATGCAGGCACTGAAACAGGAAGTGCAGAATAGATAAGAAAATTAATTTCTGCAACAAACAGGAAATTCAATTTCGTTATCAGCATGCTCCAGACGTGTTGACAGGAAGTAATAATAGATAAGAAAATTGTTTTGAATGAACAATGGGTTTTTCCAGTCGTTGAGATGAATGTTTCAATTATCTAGAATGTGGGTGTAACATTCATCATTCATTCTTAGTGAACAGAGCGCGCGGTTGCCGGTTTTAAAATAAAGCAAAGGTAGATGTTGCCGATTGTAAAATTTGTTACACTTGGGGAGAAAAAGGTGTTGGTGTAAATTTTGGGCTGAAGTGTCAAAAAATGCCGAAACCTGGAGTCGAACCGAGGGTCTTTAGATTTTCAGTCTAACGCTCTTGCCACTGAGCTATTTCGGCTATGTAAATGAAACAAGTACATAAACAAATATTTTATTCAGAACACAGTGTAATCATATTGGGAAAGCGAATCCAAAATGTCTCATGCAAATCTTGTATCAAATATGGTTTTTCGATGCATTTCATCCAAAATTGGTTCAATCGATCGGGATAATTCTGCGATGCGTCTCTGGAAACGAAATCGATCGATCGGAAAATTCTCCCAAAATTTGCTTCGTGATTGTCTGTAGGCAAATTGCCACACATACAAGTGGTGCACTTGATTAATATCCTCGTTGAATGTCACTTTCTTCATGTCTTAACTTCAATAGATATTTGAGTATAAATTTGAAAATTTGCATCAACGATACACTTGTAATGAAGTATAGTAGTCCTGCAATTGTTTTTATATCAGATTCGAGACACAGCTTGGCAGGTTCGATTTTCTTCCAATCAGGTAAGTCTCCAAAAGTGCGGTCTTCAAAAACAAGTCTCAGCTTGTAAGAATTGGAATGGGCAGGTATTTCGGCACTCAAAACATGCAGATGACCTTCATTCAGAGCAGTCGGAATCATTGGCATCCAATTTGAAGGCCACGTTTCGTTTCTATAGCCGCTAGCATTTTCAAAGGTAACAAACACTTTGGTCACTTTATCCGGCGGATTGATGTACAGAATATTGGAAAAAATGGCAGACAAGATTATATAACTTGATCTTAACACGGCCATTGCAGACAATCAACTGATCTCCCAATCGACTCACTCATACATTTATGAAACACAAAGACATGAAAACATTTTATTTTTCAGAAATAGGTACAGGTGTTATTCTACGTGTAGGTTTCACATTGAATTTAAATCTATTTAAATTGAAAAATACATTGTTCCATGCTGCTACCAACGGTGATGGACATCTGAGCTTCTTGAATTGTTCCACTGAAGATGAAATTTCAGGATCGACTACCATACCATTTGCTGCACCATCCAGCTCCATATTTTGAAACAGTGTATCAGACTACAGCGCACTTTTTGACCTCTATGATTCATACACAGAGGTTTCTCAAAGGAAAAAACTGGAGGCTGATTGGCTGTAGCGTTCTCAGTATGAAATTTTTCCAAATTAACAATGTGTGGTGGTTGTGATGTGTATTGAGCAAAGTAATTTTGAAGAATGTCGAATTTTTGATGGCCCTTCACGTATATCACATCAGCATCTTCCAACTTTTGCCAAATAATATTCAAATCAGAGTATTCGACGAAACCATCGGAATATCGCAAGCCGTGCACATTCTGCTCAACATATCTCACTTGACGTTTCTCTGCAGCAGAAAGTGAACTATATGGCTTCGGAGGCTTCAGCAAAAAATGATTCGTCTGTGCGCCATCGGTTATGGAAATTTCTTTGGGGTAAAACACACCACTCAAATCAAAACCTTGAATGTCTACTGCTACAAGCTTCATCTTCGGCGTCTCTCATACAACTGATCGTAACCCGCTCAGCTTCAAGATAAATGACGAACAATCTCACTCAAAGGTAAATTTTCTATAACACAATCGTGAATTATGATACAGTAGGCACGTGTGTTGGCAGGAAATCCATTTTTAGCTTCAATATCGAGCTTCACATCCACCGTACTCGATTTCACAAATTCAGCTCTTTTCGAAACGTCTATCACGAAAATGGCTCGATTTTTGAATGTTATGTAATCGAGTAATGGTTGTTTTCTCGAAGTGTTCATGTAGCTGGAGTAGAAGTCTGTGTAGGTGCGATGTGCCTCAACGAAATCGCTTTTTTCAAAATCCAATCTCATTCGCTCGTGCGGGTAGATATCGCTGTTCAATGTCAATCTGATATCCATTATATCAATATTATCAAAGTATGTGGGATCTTTATGCAAGTTGTCCACACGGCCTGTTTGGAATACTGTGATGATATATCGAGGGCTCTCCATGGCAGAAGCAGTTTTGACAGCCCAAATTTCTTTCGTTGATCCCTCAGTCAATGCTGGTAGTTCGTGAAGTTCCCATTTTCGAAAGGGTATCACTATAGGTGTATCAGCTTTGATGGATTGCAACAAATTCAAACGAATTTCATCATTTGGGAAAATGTGC
Source organism: Zygogramma bicolorata (assembly GCA_032362365.1). NCBI lineage: Eukaryota > Metazoa > Arthropoda > Insecta > Coleoptera > Chrysomelidae > Zygogramma > Zygogramma bicolorata. The sequence continues at coordinate 1,700,775 of JAVJAQ010004239.1, read as the reverse complement.
TTCACTTTCAATTCGATACCTTCGATTTGCAATTTGGCTGTAGTCTTTCCAGGTGCATTGGCAGCATCTTTGATGAATATGCTGTTGTTGTCGTTGCGTGCACGAACCAAACGTAGAGACTGTTTACCGCATGTAGCAAAAGTATAGTCATTGAAAATGCCCAAAAGGTGTCTGAGGGGAATGTGAAAGGTGAAAAATCCATCAGCATCGTTTCGTAGAGATCCATTGGGATAATTCCATCCAGATGTACACATGTGGCTGGTATCGTCTGCACTATAACACAAGTATCCTCTGAGTGTACTCACAATTCCAGGATTACGAACTGTATCCAATTCTTTGCCATTGAGCTCGTATGAGATAGAGTCGAAAAAGAAAGCTGGTGCATTATTAACAAAATTAACAGTTCCATCTCCAGCAGTTTTTTTCATTGTTCCTCTGATACTTATCACAGCATCGTACATGAGTAACCATGTTTCACTTTGTTGAATGGAAATTTCAACAATATCATTATTCTCGAAGGATTTCACATATGGGTAATGAGTTCTAGTTTCCAAACGTTGAATCGATTCGTCGAATTGAGGTCGGCGGTAGACGTCGAACACGTGTCGAGACAACATTGTAACCCAATGATTGCAGAAAGCGACGATTTGTAGCGGAAAGTTTGGAAGTGACTGATCTGCTCGGCAGCTTCTCCACTACTGGGGGTGCAGAGGTGTGAGCATTGAATATATTATCGAAAACCAGGCCCATTACAATTTTTTCAGAACCAATCTTATGACATTAAGTTCACCTCTGAAATCCACCGGTGCGAAATCTTGATCGAGAATGTGTACTGTAATATTGTTTATTTCACCTTTGCTCGACACAGGTAGATAGATCAAATTTAGTGGAACTTCGTCGATGGCAAAACCGGGGTCGTCCCTAGGTGCAAACTCGTAGATGGTATGTGAAGGCCGTCCGTTGAAGTATGCACCTGAAGTTATATTGCAATCCAGGTGAATTGTTCGAACTTTAACAATTTTCACTGGTAAATCAGACTTATGAACTTGGCCAGGTTCCAGCAATCTCTCTGAAAATCCCAGTAATTTTCCAATGCAGTCCGCAGGTCGAAAATCAATAGCGTGTACTTTGCTATATATTTCACACTCTAGAGTATTGAGATTGGCTTTCAGAGAAAATACTTTATCAGTTATATCTTCTTCCTGTTCGTCGTTTTTCTTCCTCTTGATATCCTGGGGTTTTTCTATGAATTTTGTTAGGAATTTGGCAATGTTAGTGATTTCGTAGGAACCAATGGGAATATTGATAATTTCTCTCTTGGTCGTATCAGCGTTCTTGAAATAGTAAAACTTTCTATTACCCTCCTCAACGTTGGGAATGCTGTTGTACGAGTGAAAACCAATCAAAGCCAATCCGTATTCGGAGTCAGGGTCCAAGGAAATTGGGTTGGTAAAGTCACTGCTAGCTGTGGAAGTATGACTTGTCAGCGTGACAATCAGAGACATGACTGAACCTCAACCAGTACTACACACTAGTTTTATAGAGGAATTCCAAGCACAAGTGTCCACAATTTGACTCATTAAAATTTTGATAGCGATCATTGTTGTATGAAATTTTGACATTTTTTCCCAGGTATTGCACCAATTCCACAGGTGGTTTCAAATTGCCAAAACTGTCGAAATATTCCACCTTATTGCCTTGTTTGCGGTAAGCTACCCAATGTGTTCCTTTGTTCTTTTGCAAATCCAAATTTATGATGGCACATTCTTTGTAAGCAGGTCGAGTGAAATTTGCGAGTTGATCACGCATAAAGACTCCCTTGAAATGGGGAATTTTCAAACGTTTCACATATCGCATCAACTCCACATCGTAGAGCGCTCTATTGGGTAGCTTCAACGGGAGTTTTTTTGTTTTCGCAGGAAAATTCCATAGCCACGACGACTTTTCCTCAAAAATAATCCTGAGCCCTGTTTTCCAATCTCTTCCATTGCCTTGTTGTGCCGATGATCTTCTTCAAGTTTCTTCTTTGCATTCTTAGCATCAATCACAGTCTTGGCAACTCCTGCAGCACCACCAGCCAAACCACCTAGGGCGCTAAGTGCAGCAAATATTGGTATCAAAGGTAGAATACCACCACTTTTTCCTTCGATTGGTATTATTCGAGGTACTCGAACCTTCTGACGACCACCAATACTGTTGATGTGATTTCGTGCTGTACGCATAGCCAAAATTGAAGCTTTTCTCAAATTATTCTCACTCATATCAGACAGTTGATGAGGTTGCAATTGTTTTCGCAATGATGAGGAAATTTTCTGCACAATATTTTTTTTGAATGATGGCTTCTTCACACCCATACCAAGTTTGCGTTTGGTCTTCATGGCAGTAGTTACGAACCAAGAGGCTGCTTTCTCTCCCACAGTAGCGTCTTTCGATTTGAATCGCTCCCAAGCACTGTTCTCCAACTCCAAATCAGCCTTATGACGATCTTCCAAGGACTTGTTTTGAGAGTAGGCTATGTCGTGGCGGAGGCAGGCAGAATCTAGACCATTTATGCCCTTTTGACCAAGAGCTAACCTCTTCTGCAGTTGTGTTCCAGGTCCGCAGTATTGATATCCAGGCAAGTGTAATTCGAATGGAAGTTTATTGATTAGAGTGTTCACAATACCACCACCTTGCCGTTCGAAGGTTAGCATTATACTGACAAATGTGCTCAGAGAAACTGTGTATAAAGAGATTCAGTCCCAGAGGACGGTTGAATCTGAAAGCATTAGTCGCGTTCAACGAAGCGTTTAACGAAGCGTTAGTCGCATTTAACGGTGCGTTCAACGAAGCGTTAGTTTCATTTAACGAAGCGTTAGTCGCATTTAACGAAGCGTTTAACGAAGCGTTAGTCGCATTTAACGGTGCGTTCAACGAAGCGTTAGTTTCATTTAACGAAGCGTTAGTCGCATTCAACGAAGCGTTAGTCGCATTTAACGAAGCGTTAATCGCAGTTAACGAAGCGTTTAACGAAGCGTTAGTTGCATTTAACGAAGCGTTAGTCGCATTCAACGAAGCGTTTGAAGGTAGGAAGTGCGTAGTATTTAACGAAGCGTTAGTCGCAGTTAACGAAGCGTTTAACGAAGCGTTAGTTGCATTTAACGAAGCGTTAGTCGCATTCAACGAACCGTTAGTCGCATTAAACGGAGCGTTAGATGCTTTTTCCACAGTTTAATGTGAGCCGTCATGAAGGTTACCCAGCAAAAATGTGCACTACCTATTGAAAACTTGGATTTTGTGAAAGTGTCGAAAAATAGCAAACATGGTGTACTATTACCCGATTCTTTTCGAGCAATATTTTGCGGCCCAAGTGGATGTGGCAAGACCAATGCCATGCTGAGTTTGTTATTCAATCCGAATGGCGCTAAATTCAAAAATGTCTACGTCTACTCGAAATCATTGTACCAACCCAAATATCAGCTACTTCAAGATGTGTTGGCAAAGGTGAAAGGTATGGGCTACTTCCCCTTCAAAGATAACGATGAAATAATCGACCCGGCTGAAGCTCGAGAACATTCCATATTCATTTTCGACGATGTGGCTTGCGATAAACAAAATAAAATTAGGGAATATTATGCAATGTGTCGGCACAAGTCAATCGATGCCGCCTACCTTTGCCAAACTTACTCGAAAATTCCCAAACAATTGATACGAGACAATTGTAATATCATTGTATTATTCAAGCAGGATGATATGAATTTGAAACATGTCTTTGATGAACATGTCTCACCCGATTTCACCTACGACGAATTCAAGACAATGTGCTCGAAATGTTGGAACGAAAAATTTGGCACTTTGGTCATTGTCAAAGATTTCGATAGGAACAATGGCAGATATCGCATGGGATTTGACAAATTTATAAGAGTGTGATGCTGAGGTAATTCGTCAGTAGGCATCATGCCATCGACAAGTATAGATGATCAAATTATTGATGCTGAACGTAAATCAAAAATAAATCAGTTAGCAAAAGGAGTGCGAAGGAAATACTTGGCACTGAAATTGGGCAAGTCTGAAGAAGATGAAGCTATTCAAAAATTATTCCAACCCATAACTGAACCGCTGAAACAAATTGTTGCTCACTCAGCACCCAAACGAAAATTGAAACCACCCCCACTGAGACCATTCAAATCGAAATATGTCAAACAATTGATAAAAACAGAACCTGAAAAAGTGGACGAAACGCAGCAGCATTTAGAACCCACCAAATTTCTACAGCTGGAAGAGGTTGCTGCTGCGGATGCTGAAGAAGAAGAAGATGAAGATGAGGTATTCGATAGTTTGGAATCAAATCAAAAGATTCCGGAGGATGTATTGAATGATTATCTAGAACAATATCCAACAATGTCACGGGAATATATCATGGAATATTTGGGTAAAAGTGAGCAGATTGATATGGTTTACGGTCCTATATACGACTTTGTTTCTTCAAAATGGTTCCTAGGGGGAAAGGAAATTGATTTTCGCGAAGGAAAAATCATAACAGAAGGATATAATTTCAAAGAAACACCAGGTCTGTATCAATTGCTATTTTATGATTACCCCAAAAAATATGAGAAGGAAGATTTGGAAAATTATAAAAGGATTTTGGAGTTGACAACACCTCATCTGAATAGTCTTGGACGTATGAAGGGTACTATCAAAAATAAATACAAGCATATCATCAGACCTCTCTTCCGACACCACACTACTGGGAGTGGCATCCCAATCGATAGTTTGACATTCAACGAAAAACCAGTTGAATATGTATATTGGGATGATGTCAATGAGCTGGTCGACAGACTTCGATTACTCATGGCTGCAAAGGCTGCTGGAAATACATCTGTCGACAATGAGATCGTGGCAATAATCGATGAGTTGAAGGAGGCTGGAGTTATCCAATAAATATGAGTGTTTTCACCTGTACTGCATCAGTCTCATTATGAGTATCAACAAGTTCGGTTACTCTGCCAAATTGACATCTGATGAAGAGCCGCAAGGATCTTGTGAGTGCTCAGGTATAGTCTTAAACTATACTCACGATGGAAATATTGATGCAGATTTTTTGAAAATAAGTAATGTCAAGATGCCAACAGATGGTGAAGATGTGGCCAATAAGAAATATGTGGATAACTCTACGGATAACTTGCTTGAACAAATTACACGAGAAGCTTTGGAAAGGGGGAAACTTGCCTCACTTTGTGCACAGCGAAAACAAGATATAGTAAATGCTATGAATTTGAGAAGTAAGAATATTCGAGAAGCCATGTTACTTATCGATAAACGAATTACAAATACCGATGAACAACTTGCTGATTTCAAGATGAAAACTACATCTCAAATGGATAATCTACACAACGATTCGGTTGCAAATATGAAAAATATTCAAACTGCCATGGTACAACATACAAATGACATCGAAAAATTAACTGATGAACAAACCACCTTCAGTACTTATGTAAAAACTATTGTAGAACAACACAATAAAGGTTATACTCAGATTGAGGAAGTATTGACTAAACATGAAAAGGATATCATCTCAATGAAAAAGGATACAACTTTATTGGCTGATGATACACATTCGAAACTTACGGCTGTCATACTTCAACATAACGCTGATATTACCAAAATAAATTCAGTTATACTTGAGGTAAAAGCTACCATCGATGCCTTGGTCGAATCGCAAAAAGACCGTTTGATCACGCCGAAGCCAAAATAAATTCACAGTATAGTATGTGCCATCGGAATGGAAGGACATTCAAAGGAGAAAATTCAGCTGGTAAATGAGTTACATCGTCCAGTTCGCAAAAACTTTCCACGCCGTCGCACCATAATTAAGGGTTTGGATGATTTGTGGCAAATGGACCTTGCCGATCTTCAAAATTACGCCAAAGTCAATCGAAACTACAAGTACATTTTGGTTGTCATCGATACCTTTTCCAAATACCTATGGGCTGAGCCGATCAAAAGTAAAAATGCTGCAGACGTCACCAATGCAATGACCGAAATTTTGAAAAGGAGTGGAGGACGATGTCCCAAAAATCTACAGTCAGATTTGGGCAAAGAGTTCTACAATTCAACGTTCCAAAATTTGATGAAGAAACACCAAATCAATCATTATAGTACGTATACTGTGAAAAAAGCTGCTATTGCCGAACGTGTGATTCGAACTTTGAAAGAGAAACTCTTCAAACATTTCAGTTTGAATGGCTCCTACAAATGGTTGGATATTCTACCTCAACTCGTTCAGAATTACAACAATCGCAAACATCGCACCATCAACATGAAACCCTCAGATGTTACGAAAGCCAATGAAAAGCACGTTCTCAACACTGCCTATAATTTCATCAAAATTGCTACTGGACGAAGAAAATTCCAAGTCGGTGATATGGTTCGCATTTCCAAGGCCAAACATATTTTCGAAAAAGGTTATGTGCCCAATTGGACGTGTGAGATATTTCGTGTGGCAAAAGTCAAAATTACCAACCCCATTACCTACTTGTTGGAAGATTTGCATGGACGTCCGATCAGTGGTGCTTTCTACGAAGAAGAATTACAAAAATCAAAAAATCCCGATGTTTATCTGGTGGAGAAAGTGCTTAGAAAGAAGGGCAATAAGGTCTATGTGAAATGGCTGGGTTTGGACAAATCACATAACAGTTGGATTGATGCATCGAATCGTTTGTAAATGAGAAACTAGCACAAATCATCAGTTACATGGGGGCCTTTCGAACCAATCAATAGCCGGATGTGCACTCGATGGTATAAATTCATTTTGATTTGATGAATTATGATCAGTTTCTAGCAATCATGCCTGAAGAGCGTAGTGAGTCACCAACTTCTGATTACGGTTCCTCCGACCACTTTGACTATGATGGCGAATTGGAACGTGTCTGCCAAATTTACCAAGAAGCCATCAAATGTGAACGTTTCTACATACTCAATTCAGTGTTCAACTTTGGTGCAAATTTATTCAACTTGCATTGTGGCCTTAGTCCTGCACGAGGTTTCGAACCAGCTGTCAAGATGGTGTATTCGCTGAACGCTGATTGCCAAATGTCCTTCAATACCTACGAATGGGGTGTATTCATCAGTTTGCTGAGCAGATTATCGGATACTCCTGCTGCGACCATGACCCTAGATTGCGGTGACTCCATCCATATTACTTTGAAGTGCAGTGAAGATATAAAATTATATGTTATATCCAAAGACATTGAAATGTTTCATTTGTTGGAGAGTGACGTATATGAAATTTTGCAATTAGATTCTCTGATTACCAAAAAATTCAGCATGTTGTCAAAAATGAAATTTTACGAATATTACCATAATTTTTTGCAAACAGCTGCCAAAATATCCAAACAATGTACTTCAGATTCAGAAAGTATTATATATGCCTTATGTGATTTATGTACTAGTTGTGAAAGCTATTGTATGCGTGAATGTATGTATTTTATCAGAGATAAAGTTTCAATTGATTTTGATAGAAAAAAATTTGAATAAATATATTAGAGGACATCTTGCGTTTCATTTCAGTTGTGTACTGCAAACAGTATGGAGGTGGAAGCTAGAATGCAAGTGAATTTCAACACCTATGTCGATAGACTTGAAACTTTTCGTGATTGGAGGTCTGAATTTCCAAAAGATAAACTTGCTGATGCCGGATTCATTTATACTGGCAGAGATGATGTAGTTGTGTGTCCAAAGTGTCAAATTGAAGGATTTAGATGGACTGCTGGAGATGACCCTCTGATGGATCATTTCAGATGGCAACCTGATTGTCAATTTTTTGATGATGAAGGAGATTATGTGAGACGAAAAAGACGCCCCGTATATAAAGATAAAGTTAATTTTGAGGCTCGATTGAAGACGTTCGATGACTGGCCTGTATGTATTCAACAAAAACCACATGACCTCGCCGAGGCAGGATTCTTCTATACCGGCAGAAGTGATCGAGTAAAGTGCTTCTACTGTGGCCTCGAAGTGAAAGAATGGATGCCTGAAGATGAAATTTGGGTTCAACATCAAATCTACCATGATAAATGTGAATTTTGGAAACTCAAAAATCCAAATTTTGAACTCAAAAACATTCAATCTCCATCAGACACTACAGATCAGCATTATACTTGTAAAATTTGTTTAGAAAATGAAATGAAAGTTGTGTTTATGCCTTGTAAACACTTAGCTTGTTGTGTAGATTGTTCTATTGAATGTGAAAATTGCCCGATATGTAGAACATCTATAGCATCTTTTTTGAGAATTTTTGTATCATGAGAAACAACTCGACGCCTCGCGCATGTGAGAGGAGGTTCGACGGGTGACAGCCTAGCACATGTGAGAGGAAGTTCGACTGAAGCCAGCCTCGCGCATGTGAGACACAACTCGACGCCTCGCACAAGTGAGATGCTAGTAGACTGATAGCGTCGCGCATGTGAGACACAACTCGACGCCTCGCACAAGTGAGATGCTAGTAGACTGATAGCGTCGCGCATGTGAGACACAACTCGACGCCTCGCACAAGTGAGATGCTAGTAGACTGATAGCGTCGCGCATGTGAGACACAACTCGACGCCTCGCACAAGTGAGATGCTAGTAGACTGATAGCGTCGCGCATGTGAGACACAACTCGACGCCTCGCGCATATGAGACGCAACTCGACGCCTCGCGCATATGAGACACAACTCGACGCCTCGCGCAAGTGAGATGCTAGTAGACTGATAGCGTCGCGCATGTGCAAATTTGAAAACTTTTATGTCAAATACTTGCGATAATAATATTCAGTTATTGCTTCGCAGTCGAGCGCTCAACAATGTCTTCTCTCATGAAAGTAGTTCGTGATTTTGATGTGAAACAATTGTCTCAAAGTCTAGTGAAGGTTGACTTAAAAGATATTTGCAGAAAATTCAACATCGATATCGAACATGATCAACGGAATGCATTTTTTTGGAATATCAATGTGACCAAGCATGTGAAATTGACGGAAGATTTGCTGGATTGGCTTGGCTATACCGGAACATATTCCCAGAAAAAGTGGCAAGTGACACGATTATTGAGGAAAAATGAACATGTTGAATACAGAACAGTTTACGACGAGTTGAATCCTCAAAAAAGTTATTATATTTTGGATGCCATAGATTTCGAAGGGCTTCTTATGCAGATGCGATCACCGAAAGCCATCGAATTACGTGAACTATTTTCCCTGATGAAATTCATTGTTATCAAGTATTGCGAGTACGAGAAGTACTTTGAAAAGCATCGAGCAGAATTTTTAAGTACGCAAAATTCTCAACTCCTAAAATCTGTCAACGACTTGAAGGAAATTTTATCGGTGGAAGCCCAAAAATCTGAGATAGATAGAAAATTAGCTTCTCAGAGATTTGCGGAGGAGCAGAACGAAAGAAAAGCAGCTGAATTAGAGCGACAAAGAGCGGAAGCTAGTCGGCGGAAGCTCAACACACAAATTGAAGAGAACATTTCAATTTTGGTGGAATCAATTGCACCAAGATTGACTCCCCTTCCGATTAATGTGAGAAAGCGTAGGAGTCTCGGTTTATATGAGGTAGAGCATGAGAAAGAATGGTATCTGATGAGACGTCAGGAAGATGGTTGGCATGATGCTGAGAAACGTCTTAAACGAAGAGGTATGGTTCCATTGAAGAAATGGGCAAACGTCTCGCACCCTATTGCTTTCAGTAACGCTGTTAAACATCATTTGCAAAAAGAACATTTATTCAATACCTTTGGTAACAAGATTCGAGTGCGAAAAGAAGAGGATCAAATACCGAATGAATATATTGTAAAAATTGTTGATCAAACTCTACACAATGATAATACTGCACTTACACTTGCACAGAAAAATGAACTTATTATACAATAAAACATCAATTTACTGTTTTCGTTTTATTTTCACATACCATTTCCCATTTCGAATTTATTGATTTTCACTTCCAAACTTACAATCTTGTGTAAGGCCCAACCACTATCTCTCTCTTGAAATTCTGAGAGTTTGTTCGAAATAACATTAACAACATGTTCGAGAAACCATTCCTTCAGATCAGTTCCCAAATCAATGATAACATTCTTCGAATGGAAATATTTGAATTCCTTGATTTGAGCAGTAACATTATTCTTGATGAATTCTCCGCAGAAGGTAGTGTTGACTTTCATTGCAGGCATTTGTCTCAAGAGTCTGCTAATTCTGTTCTTGAAAAGGGGGAAAGCGTCCTCGAAGAATGGAATGATGTCTTTGTGTTCAAAATTTATAATCACAGCTGTACGAATACGTCCATTGAATATTGATGTTACTTCCTCCCATTTGACTCGGTGAGATGTCTTCTCCTTTAATGCTCCTCCCACAGTGTGTAAATTGTCAGATCTTTTCAATTGATTTCGAAAAGTTTTCAGGTGACCTGCATTACATTGAAGTTTCACTTGAATACCATGGTTGACTTTTCCTTTTCGAATTGTTTTATTAACTTTTCTCAAATTTTTGTTAATTATTTTTACAAGTTCATTTGTGGATTCTTCCGAATTTTTCTCAAGTTCCGACAGATTATTTTGAAAATATTTAACAAGTTCATCACTAGTACGAGCAGTTTCACACATGATCTGTATCAAGTCTTGAGCTCAACTGAACCGAAGAGTCAAATTGTTTCACATTTGTATAAGAATAGGGATGACTTGATACATTGAAAAATTTTGTTTTTTTCGAAAAATGCGTATGTTCATCACTATTTTCTGGATTTTTGGCAAGTAATGTAATATGATATTCTCAAAGTATAAAAAAAGTTGTTTAAAATGAGTACACGCAGCCGTCTGCAGGATTTCACACCACAGAAATAGCCTGTAAGGCCTTTTAGGTATCGGAAATTGCTTAATTATGTTTCTTGACTTCAAGACGAATCCACTGATACCGGTTTCATCGAAATCCGACGACCAGAAGTTGGAACCTGAAGTTGCCATATTTGGACTCTCCTCGACTTGAGTATAATTTGTTTTGCTCCACGATGAATTTTAGCATAGCTGAAGTGAGTATTTTTCGATGAAACATGAAAATAATCGATATGCCCCTTGTGCCTTTTTGACACTTCAGCCCAAAATTTACACCAACACCTTTTTCTCCCCAACTGTATTTGTAAATTTTACAAACGGCAACATCTACCTTTGATTTACTTTAAAACCGGCAACCGCGCACCCTGTTAATTGAGAATGAATGATGAATGTTACACCCACATTCTAGATAATTGAAACATTCATCTCAACGACTGGAAAAACCCATTGTTCATTAATTTTCATATCTATTATTACTTCCTGTCAACACGTCTGGAGCATGCTGATAACGAAATTGAATTTCCTGTTTGTTGCAGAAATTAATTTTCTTATCTATTCTGCACTTCCTGTTTCAGTGCCTGCATTCAATTGATATGATTATCTCAATAAACATTCATCACCGTTTGGAAAAATTATTTATCTCGCATTATTCGAATGAATTGTTGAATTTTTATTAGTTTATGTCATGTGTTTCATTTTATGGTTGAAATATATTGGTTCGACTCTGGCGGCATTTTTTTCATCAAAGGACGTCCGAGTGAACCAGCCAATGGTTAGCAGAGCCGCCGCAATGACCAATGACAGCCACTAGCCATCTTTTTTCAGCCAATGGTAGCAGAGACGCCTGTTTTTTCTTTAATGACCAATCAGCCCCACTAGCCCTGCTTTTTTCAGCCAATTGTGGAGCGTCACAGCAATGACCAATGGCAGAGCTCCAACGCCCCGCTTTTTTCAGCCAATGGTAGCAGAGACGCCTGTTTTTTCTTTAACGACCAATCATACAGCTCTACTAGCCCTGCTTTTTTCAGCCAATGGTGGAGCGTTACAGCAATGACCAATGCCAGGGCCCCAACGCCCTGCTTTTTTCAGCCAATGGTGGAGCGTTTGCAGAGACGCCTTGTTTTTTCACATAACAACCAATCACAGAGCTCCAACGGAGACGCCATACTTGTTTTCTCACTTAACAACCAATGCTGGAGCGTTTGCAGAGACGCCTTGTTTTTCACATAACAACCAATGGTGGAGCGTCACAGCAATGGCCAATAGCAGACACTAGCCTTGCTTTTTTCAGCCAATGGTGGAGCGTTTGCAGAGACGCCTTGTTTTTTCACATAACAACCAATCACAGAGCTCCAGCGGAGACGTCATATTTTGTTTTTTCACATAACAGCCAATGGCAGAGCTCCAGCGGAGACGCCTTGTTTTTTCAGCCAACCAATGGTTAGCAGAGTCACAGCAATGCCCAATAGCAGACACTAGCCTTGCTTTTTTTCAGCCAATGGTGGGGCGTTTGCAGAGACGCCATATTTGTTCTTTTCAGCCAACCAATGGTTAGCAGAGTCACAGCAATGTCCAATAGCAGACACTAGCCTTGCTTTTTTCAGCCAATGGTAGCAGAGACGCCTGTTTTTTCTTTAACGACCAATCATACAGCTTCACTAGCAACGCCCTATTTGTTCTTTTCAGCCAACCAGAACCACAGCCAATGGTGGAGCGTTTGCAGAGACGCCATACTTGTTTTTTCACATAACAACCAATCCCAGAGCTCCAGCGGAGACGCCTTGTTTTTCACATAACAACCAATCACAGAGCTCAAGCGGAGACGCCTTGTTTTTTCACATAACAACCAATGACAGAGCTCCAGCGGGGACGCCTTGTTTTTTCACATAACAACCAATGGCAGAGGGCCCTCTCGAGGTACGACACACTTAGGTCAACCCCCACACCTCCAGACTGTGCCAAAAAGGCATCTACCACTCTTTCCGACGTCACGATTTTTTCTAATGCTGCACCGCGCTCCATGGACTGCTTCGACCGCGTGGCGCCATCTAGCGGGAAGTTTTGGTACTTTTGAGGATAAACTCTCTTTGCTTCTCTACTGGATTGAGATCATTTTAAAGATTGTAGGGAAGACTGAAGAAGATTCAATTCTCCAAAATGGTTGTGAAGAAATATCAGAAATCAATTTGGTTTTCAAATGGAATGAGGATCAGAAATGAAACGGATGTATAAATTGACCATTAAGTTTTATTTCGAAACCTGAAGACAATTCAACTGAACTCCAGATCATACGAATATTCACATGACCCCGACAATCGATCCGATAGCAACTTAGAAGTAATGAAAAATAGCTGTTACAAAGTTGTTCACTTCAGAGAGAAAGCGTGTTTTATTGGGAAACCTTCAGAATTTGTTCAGGAGTTAGTTCGGTAACAGTTTATTTTACGAATAAAGTTGGGATTCGAAGGAAAAGTTTATTGGATAGTGACTAATTCCGAAAGAATAAATATTTTAACTACGAACATTGTAAGATTACTGTATGAAAGACAGGTTTCTTTTCTGTTATATCAGAAATATATTTTCTTTGTAACACACTGGATCAGTTAGCCGAAATTTTGCTCATCCTAGAATTTTTATATGGAAAGAGATTTTTTACATTCCCCTTCCTACAAAAAGTAGTGATTATTTTCAAACGATATATCCTCTCACAAGCATATTCAGAGAAAAATATATTTCAATGAAAATGAATTGAAAAAAATAAAACATTGTTAGAAAAAAAGTGATGTCTTGTGTGGTGAGATTGAAGTTGGACAGAGAAAAAATTTTTCAAAGGTTAAAAATGAATTGTAAAATCAACTTTTGGAATGGTAAATTCAACCATCAGTGCCGACAGCAATAAAAGTCAAAGATAACAATGGTGGTGATGTCAGTTATAAAAAGTTATACGTTTTCGACAATTGCAGAAAATGATATTGTAATATCATATGAGGAATCGCTCACGAATAAAAAACTGAGATTAAATCAAAGCCCTAATTATCACCGAAACCACAAAGGCATATTTAATGGTCAAATGATTTTTCCTACTACTGCTTTTTTATCTTCATTTCATTCGTCAATTGGTCCCCTTGCAATATAGGAAAATTCATCAATTTTCCTTCATCTCGGATATCCTCCATTCGAATGTACTGGTCAGATGGTTAGCCCTATAATGGGATTTTTGGATTCTTCAGGTTTATTCTTCAAGACGGAACCATCGTAGAAGAACACTCCAACTGAAACTGGCATCAACCACCCCCAATATTTTCGCTGATTTCGACAAGCTAGAAATGATTTTCATCCACAATCATTCAAGAATATAATTATTTCTCAACGTTCTGATGTTGGAAACTAACCAAATCTTTTCACTACCCAAATCTTTTCCAATAAAAAAATTCCATTTTTTTTTTCAATCGACATTCTGCCCATTGGAGTTCGAAGTGTTAGATCACCAACGTAGTTATATAAAAAAAAGCCTACCCTAACACAATAGTTGTAGTGCAACAATTGAAGCGGCTGATGAAGCACACAATCACAAAATTCGTTCAAAACTTCTTGAATGTCCAAACAGTTCTCCTTGACTGTCATCACCCGAAGACGATTGGGAATACCAGCAATCGAAACGTCGTGAGTACACTCAGCTTGAAACTTGGTTTCAATATTTTTTGATAATATTTCATTTATTTCGTTATCCACTTTTTTTACCAGTATTTCACATTCGAAAGCTTCATTTTTTTACACATATTCGATATCTCGATTTTTTGTAACAACATTATTTTCTTTGATAATCAATCCTCAATCTCATTAGTGACTGAAAAAAATTGATTCTGATTTAATTTTCTCACTTGATTTATATTTCTATCCTTTCGTGCTTAGCAACAGGTTTCAATAGAGTTAATAATATAGACAATGGAAGTCCGAGTTTGGCATCGGAGTCTTCTTTCTAAACTGTCGTCTTATGGTTCGCCTCCTCAGTTTCGTGCTTTGTTGAAGAATTTTTTGTCTGATAGGTCTCTATATGTGGTTGTTGATGAAGTATCATCTGATATTCTCCCAATAAATTCAGGTGTTCCACAGGGTTCAGGTCTGGAGCCCACTTTGTTTTTGCTTCATATCAATGATTTGCTCAAGAGAACATCTTGTTCAGTACATAGTTTTGCGGACGACAGTATTCCTTATACTAGTTTCTCTTCCAGATTCCCCATACCAGCTCGAGCAACAAAAATTCAAAAAAACATTCACATCAATAAAATTAACGATGGATGTCTCTTCTCAAGGAAAGCTGATCTATAATCATCTAGTATTCAGATGTCAGGAGTAAGTTTTCCTACAAAGTCAAGTATTTCGAAGCTAGGAACTACGATCAGTGATAATCTCTCGTGGGAAAACCATGTGGGATCGTTTGCTAAGGGTGCTTCCCAGAAACTTGATTTCCATTTCGTGCGAAGAAATTCTTCACTTCTTGTCAGCTTTTAATGATTTACAAGGCTCGGATACGACATGTCTTGGAATTTGGTTCTCATGTGTAATGTTCGGCACCAAAACATTCATTGAGATTTCTCGATTCTACTCAGAGAAAGGCAGTCCGTCCCGTGTGTGATTTTTCGCTCACAGACTCGCTCACTTAATCGAAACACCGTAGAAAGGGCAGAGACTTGTCCCTCTTATATAGATATTTTCACGGTCGGTGCTCTTCTGAATTGTTATCAATCGTTCCACCCTTGGCAATATCTACACGGATGACTCGACGAGTATAGAATTCCCACCCCTTTGTTGTTAATTTGGAGACCTGACGAACCTCTCTTGCTCAGGGATCTTTCTTCAATAAAACAGCTGAGCTTTGGAACTCCTTACCGAAAGAGGTTTTTCCTGAGGCTTACAAACTTCGAAAATTCAAAGTGAATGTTAATTCGTATCTCCTGTTCCTTTATTCACGCTGTGTTCTTTGAATATTACAGGGCTTTCCTTTCGTGTGAATCTGCATATAAAAAAAAGAGAAAGTATTATGAAGGTGAAGGTGTCTTCTCATTCAGATAACTGCAACATCATCAAAGGCTACGCCTCCACACCAATTTATAGATAGATTTCCTGATTTTTTTTGTCATTTTGCATATTATGACATATATCCCTTTTTGATAGGTGATTATTTGCTTTTCTCGCTTTCAGAACGGGTTCATCTTCTGAAGTATCAGGGACTTATGAGTCGAAATAATTACTTCATTTAAATTTTACTGTCGAAAATGAATTCAATATAAAATGTGTTTAGTGTCTGTGAATGTATAAACATTTCTCTTTGGAGAAATCATTATGATATATTACTTACATATGATTGGCATATCAACCACATTACATGAAAAAACGACTATATACAATGTTCAACATCGACTATAGAGAAAGCGACATCTAATTGGTAACTTAATGTAAATATACTTTTCGTATATTGGCATTGCCTACATTGTTCTCTATAAACCAGATGTATCCTTCCAGAGATTTATATTAACCAATTGAAAGAGCAATAATTTTTTCGATATTTCTGTGCGAAAAATTGATCATTTGTTAACTTGATTGATTCAAATTAACAAAATATTTCACGCTTTTATTTAATACTAAAGGCTTCCTGTCAGTTGAAAATAACACCTGAATTATATAAATATCCAAAATTCTGTAGACCGCGGAGAAAATTTCCTTTTTGAATAATGCCTTTCGATTCGTGTTCTGCTTCTAAGGTTTTTCAACAACTTTCTGACAGTATATTGAATATATTCTTCGTATATTCGCAGTGTGTTGGTACAAGCAATATACAATTTTTTTATTGAATAGAACAAAATATTATACAAACCTCTGCAAAGTTCCATTGCTCCCTCGAGAAACTATTCAAATTCAACATTCACTATAGTCTCGATAAATATTATTTTTTCTCGAAATGAATGATGCACGTTACTCCTTGGAATATAACTTAATATCTCTGGTTCCCTTGATGAAGCTCTTTTCTCATATTACACCATATTACACAACAAACTAAATCTCGTACAGCGGTTTCGTTTCCGTACTTCACTGCCGGAAATGAGTTTCAACTCTGGAGATTTTCTTCAAAATCGCACGTTACGTTATCATAATTGGAATATTCCAGAAACTCATTTGGGGAGATTTTAGCTCGTTTGGTCTTCGGAGGTGTTTTCCTATATCTCTGGCTCTAACACGCTCCCACCAAAAAGAGAAATAGATTTAAATTAGGAAGATAATTCAATTTCCTACGAATTCCTCACTTTAATTCCTGTTAAACGACGTTTAATTAGACCGCCGATACTGTTCTACCAACAATTCATATGAACTCGGAAGTATTTAGAGAACTCTCCTTTAGCGAAAACGTATTGTTCTGTTGGGGGTTGTTGAATGATTTATCTGTGAGAGCTCATGATAAAAAACTACAAGAGTTTCGCATGGGTTATTATTCGATAGTTATATTAGGAATCTACTTGAGTTGTTGCCATCCAGTGGCTTGATCCGGAAGTGAAGCACCTGGCGGCGGCGCCTTTATCCATCCTTCGTGGCACTGATGGGTGATTAATGCGTATAAATATATATATATATATATATATATACTAGATTTGGAAGTTCTCAGGTTTGCGGTCTGTTTACTGATAAAACTCATTTGTTCTTGATCTCAATATTTCGCTAATGTTTATTAGCTTCATCAGGAGAAAAGCTACAAAGAATGTGACAAAATTTTCCAAGAAGTGACTTCTCTACACATTCGAAGTGAACAACTTATTGGTTGAACAAACGCCATATATATATATATATATATATATATATATATATATATATATATATATATATATATATATGGCGTTTGTTCAACCAATAAGTTGTTCACTTCGAATGTGTAGAGAAGTCACTTCTTATATTCACGATTTCCAGTGGAAGAATTCCTTTTATCAACTTGGGAAGCAAAATGTTCCATGTTTTCATATCGTACTAGTCGTTTGGCATATGAACATTGCACCTGAAACAGAAACATATTCGAAATTTCATTCAACACGCTGAATATTTCCTTTCAGGAGAATGCATTTCGATTTGTGATTCGTCCCAGGGGTTTCTCAAAAAGTTTTCGCCAGTCTACTAGGAAAATAAGAAAACACCAAGTCTCCGATGGATGATGTTTTCATTTGAGTAATAATAAACGATGAGATTGAAACCTTTGGTGTAACTTGAACATTTTTGTAGTGATCAATTAACATCGAATCGATATTGTTTGCATTCATCGCACGTTTTGCTAACGGATTTAGCATTTTCAGGAGAAGAAAACTGATACCCCTCATGAAGATGCTAACTTTGTAAGCAAAATGCGTATCGAGTGCAAATGATATATATCATTTGGTATTGGGGTAGTTGCCATGGGCAAAAACTAAAGTATAATTGATGTGAATCGCCGAATCACAAATATAAGAAAATAGTGAGAATTTTTCAGCCACATTCTTGTGAATTAAGTTTCACTGATGACATAATTTTCAAATATAATACTGTTTTTCTATGACCTTTGAGAAACTTGTCAATCATATAGCATCTTGCTGGTAGCGCAGTCTAGTAGCATTGTCCAAATGAAAAAGTATCATTCTTTTTGCAATTTGAGATCGATTTCAGTTGATTAGTAGTGCACTCACCCACCTAAGAACCTGACGAAATATGTCAAAGGTGAATATTCAAGTAACTTATACTATGGGAATGGATTAAATATAGAAATTTCGACGGATTGAAGAATAAAGTGTATACTTGTAATACTTATTCATTTTTAGAACATATTTTACGTGAAGTTTCAGAATCATTTTCAAAAACTGCATGTGTGTTGTTCATCAGACACTCATCTTGAGAGGGATATCACTTATCGGTACTAATAAGTTATATGAACGTTTGGATTTCCCAGTTTGAACCATCTCAGAGATTGTGCATCACTCATGATTTCATTCAAGCCAATGAAAACTTCAATACCCTATCATCCAGCTACTCTAGACAATATTGACTTGAAGGTCTCTCTCAAACTCACTTCTATGTGATGTGTCGATATTTCTATAGCACTCGTTGTCATTGTCATAATTTTTTAACGAATTTATATAAGCTTGTCATTGCTCCAAATTTTTATCCGACCTAAATTTCATTGCTCCAGTCTTTTTCCAGTTATAAGACTCAGTTTTTATACTACTACGTATTGATGTGTAACTTGTTTACTACTGGACAATCAAGATGTAATCATTATTCATATTTAGGATACCTAACCGCAAAGCCATTTAATTTTTCCGACTGATATTTTTGAACTGTTTAGAAACTGGTGACATATTTTTTTTCTTTCAATTCACTGATAGGGAATGATTCTAGCTTAGGAAAATATCAGACTTAAAGACGTGATTTTTAGCTTTTCTTCTTGTTGATGTAGGAGTGATACAAAACTATCATAAAAAAAGTAAAATCAAATATTTAGCAGAGCCTCTGCTGATATCTGTGAATCCTTCGAGACGTTTGAATCATTGACATAACGAAAAAAAAATTCAATAGGGGGACATTTCATCTTCCCAACTAGAATAGACTCGACCAAAACCCAAGTGAATGGGAAGCAGATTCAATACCAACAAAGTGACGTACTCAGAAAGAAAAAGTTTCTCCACAGGAAATTTATAATTTTTCAAGTCATCTCCTCCAATCAATATCAATCGATCGACTTCCTGACTTGGCTTTTATCGTAAAGCCGCACTGTCTCCTCCGAGGAGATTTTCAAAAGTGTTTAACAACTGGCCCAATTTTTTTTGTTTTTTCGTTTTTCTCCGAATCACTGGAGGAGAAAATGTTACCTTCCTAACTGAAACAGACTCAATTAGAACAAAGATGAAATAGGAGCAGATGCAACACCAACAAAGTGACGAACCCAGAGGGCAGTTTCAGCAAATTATGATTCACAAATGAAGTTAACGCTGTTTATGCGGTTCAAACAGTCTGTGCCCAGTTTTCCACGCCAGTTCGTGCCTCCTTCATCGCCAAGAGTGTTTATTTAATCCCAAAAATGGAATGGCAAACAGTGACAAATTGGTAGGAGGATACACTTCTCGAAAGAGAATATTATGATCCTTCCTAATTGTTTTTCATTCTTCAATCGAGAATGAGATTATGATAATTTATTCTGATTCTGTATATTCTGAAGAACTCGTGCGGAAACCCTCTTTAAACAATGTTTGTTGGTTCATATTCCGGACTGTTAACGTAATGGAAAATTGTGATGGAACTTCGCCTTATCGATCCTGGCAGACCTCACTGAACGACT
Organism: Zygogramma bicolorata; assembly: GCA_032362365.1. Lineage (NCBI taxonomy): Eukaryota > Metazoa > Arthropoda > Insecta > Coleoptera > Chrysomelidae > Zygogramma > Zygogramma bicolorata. The sequence continues at coordinate 1,680,587 of JAVJAQ010004239.1, read as the reverse complement.
CGTTTGCTACTCACCAAGGCCATAATTCGAATGGCACACTACGATCTGATGATAAAAAATCGTCCAACTACATGTGGGTTTGACTGTAACGTGACATAGAAAATTATTGGTGCGAATGGTTTCATAATCATGTATTTAGTGGATATGTTGGCTGATGAAGTTGATCCTTTTTGAGGATGATTGGTTCCTTCGTAGGAAAGTAACAGTTTCGCTCCTTCCAGCTTTTCGTAGAATAGAGATTGCCACTTGCAGAAAAAAAATTCTGCATTCCATGCAGCCCTGCCCCAGTAACGGCAAGTCTCACCGTCTGTTCCTGGTTATTTTTCTGAGGTTTTAGCGTGTGGATAGTGGTCTATAGTAGTTCAGCTACCATTTGAGATACCTTTTTCCAGATTCAGATGTATTTACCTTTTCTTGACGAGGGTCTGCCTATTCTTATTTCTGATGAGTTCTCAGTGACGGAACTCTTGTTACATGTGTCTTTTGGAGAACCCACAAAATGGTTTCAACTCAGGAAAATGAGTGCTAGTTTTTACTTTTCCCTTTATTTTTCCTTTTGTCATTATTTTTCAGTTGTCTCAGGGTCAGCTCAGACTACTTCGTATTTTTACTTCACTACAACCCTTCATTTATATAGTAACTATATCAGTATACCACATAAATGCGTTGCTGTCTGACGTTCTAGATTAGTTGGATAGTTTTTGGTCGAAACGGTGGATACTTCTATCCATTGAGAAACATTCATTCAAGAAAATGAATTTAAGTTTCTTCTCATGGTGCCCTATAAAAAATTCATTCTCATTCAACATAAAAATGGTTTATCAACTCGAAATCAACCACTTTTATTACTGAACAGTAACATGCGGGTTGTCTTGACGTTAGGATTCTACACAAAAAGATCACCATTTGAGAGGAAACAAATGTTCAAATATAATGTTGCCGTATAATTGTCAACAGTTTTTCAAATATTGCTCCTGATATAAAAGTGTTCGGTGAAGAGGAAAGAGATGCGTACTGATTTCCTGTTATTGAACCATATTCACGAGTTGGTTCCATTTTGTGTTATGTACACATCGAATTGTTCATAAAACTAAAAGGTGAATTTTGAAATCTAGTATGAAAAATTTTTGGGTTAAATGTGAGCATACTTCTGACTAATTTTTTTTTTATACTTTGTTCAACCATCCTTTGCCGTTACGTCATACACTGTCCAACTTTATTTCTTATTCATGAAATAGACGAGACGGAATTATGACGTCATTAACGTATGTCTTATTTAATGTCAATGTGAATTTTATTTGTTACTTTTGACAGTTTACTTGTCATAGTTTGATTTATTCAGTATTCTTGGTAATTTTCGCCTTTTTCAATTAATTTTTCATTGTCAAAATGCCTTCCCGGTAAAATGAGAAAGGGCAAAGCTTAATTTTGAAGTTGATTGACTACTTCTCGAAGGAAGAGATGCTGGAGTGCCGCTTTCACCGTCAAATGCAGTCTACAACGTATGTATGAAATTTGAAACGAATCAGTTAAAAAAACGGATATTTCAAGTTGAAACAAAACTACAATTTTTTCATACAAACACACCTTAACATGCATCATTATATGTCATTGATTATTTTTGAGGTTGAGTGTAAAATAACATTCGTTCGTTGTTCGTTGTTCAGTGATATATTTGCGTAGTCTACATTGTGTCCTGATGATGTTTGGACAGGGCTGAGGATGGATCTGACTTATAGGCGGCATGTTGATGTTTATAAGTACAATTAGTTAGCCTTATCTTTAGTACAAGAGGATACCCATGCACAACTTAGGTTTTAATGGGTCTCTCTATGTTTGTTTGCGGTGAGTTATTTTTTTGTACTTTGTCACTTTCTATATACAAAAATATACTCTTTCTAGTCACACGTCTATTGATCTAGCCTACATATGTTTTTTGGCAATCGGAACATGGAATTTATGTGAATACGTGCCACATGGTGATCATAACCAACCATAAACATGCTTTTCAATTTGGGAGGGTGACAGTTAAATGCTATCTCTCTGAACTCATCGATATAGGTCAACTGTCTTATCGATAATGAAGTGAATACTGAGAACGACCAATGAGAATAGATAGCATTCAGCTCAATCCTCCAAGATCTAACGATGAACGTAAGCTAATTACCGTAGGTGGATCGACAAAGCAAAGGATCTGGTGAAAGTGCTCGGCATAGGTCCATAATATGCAAAAATTGCAAGATTCAAGAGGAACGTCTGAAACTGAAGTTTTCTGCCATTGCTCTCATGTGTTGCTGTCACTTTTGTTGATGATCTCGAAATTTTCATCCTAAAGCCTCGGTTTCACTTATCAACCTGAGAAAATTGTGATATATTCAAACGTCTAAATAGTATTTATTTATGAGATCTTTTTTTTTTTCATACAGAAGTATTTTTTACCATTGATGAGGAACCAGAATATACTTCCTCAAATAGCCATGTTGAATTTAAGAGTCTTGCCTCAAAATACAACCTCTGTCTTCATCTTATATGCGCTACACGTAAATAAGTATAAATCAATGTTATTATTCAGTCCGAAGGAATTGGTTCAAAACGTAAAAATGTGGAACGCTTTCATATCTCAAAACCACACTCACCAACATTTTATCCTGGCAGTATATGGGCAATCGGAATCAATTGATTATAAAACTTTATCAATTCCGGAGAGTACAACTCACGTGTATTCCCAAACTATTCGAAGTTGCCCAATAAACTCCGGGCAGTATATCCTGTCACATCAACTCCACCTTTCTCCAGTGTGTTCCTCACGTAAATAATTCTGGGAAAGGAGGATAAGAGATAATGGAAATTTGTAAAGGACAGTAAATACATGACATTTGTTTTGCTCGTGTCTGAATGCTGGCTATTTTATGAGGAAGTCGTTATCTCATATAATAGTGTTATCTCGCCTGACTGTCTTGCCATGAAAACTCTTCCAGTGAATAATCAGTTTCATCTCTTTTGGGGTTGAAGGAATATTGAGGAGAAACTTCCTTTACAACTCTTGACCGGGGAAACATATCATGACTTTTGAATTTGGATTGAAGTCACGGTACAAAAAGGTTAGCCTCTATATCATTCAATGACCATCGTGACATAGAGTCAGAGTAGTATTTGCATTTTGTGCAGTAGCTGAGTTGTAACAGCGCGAGCGGATCTAATTTTGGGATTATCATAATCTTTCAAATTTGATATCTGCTTCAATTACGAAACTGGAGTAGTTCGGTTTCCACTTCATGAATTGTAGGTCCTGGAAATACTTCGCACAAGCTCATGGACGAGTTTTTGGGGTTTCCAAGCCTGAGATATTCATTGAAAAATATCAAAAAGAACATTTTTCACAGATAAACCTGCAAATTTTTGCTAAAACCGCCATGCCACCTCGTAAGGGGTGGTTGACGAATGACTCGTAACGATGAAACATTCCCTAGAGGAACTGGAGCTTGTTTGGAAGTATACTGGAATTCAGCCAAAATACTAATTATCCCGCCCTTCTCTGGCCATATTGGTGAAAGTAGATTGGTATTGGCCTTCCTGTATGATTATCGGGAATCTAGGCAAAGATTGTTCATTGCTTGGGATACCTATGATCTCTGAGAATAGTGTATGTGAATTTTGTGGGGATCAAAGAATAATAATCAAATTGAAGTGATTCCAACACGATTTTTGTTCCAGAAAAAACTTTCGTACATATCCGAAAATTTCATAAAAGCACGGATCCAGGCAAAATTTTTTATCTCACCTATATGTGTAAAATTATGTATGTATGTATGAATGAATGAACATTATTACTATTTTTTTGTTTAAACAAATCTAGTCGGGTCCGTACTCCCCACTGCTCCGACCCAGTGGGCGAACGCGCTAGTATAGTTAACTCTTTGTTGCACGCTAAAATTGGGGAAAAATATCCCCTTGTTGCACGAAAAAGTTGAGAAATGACCGTTTGCTAACCAGCAGAAAGTTCCTTTACTGACCATTTGCCGCGTTGCCAAGTGCTATCCTTAATAACCTGATAGCTACCGCCATTTCTCTCATAGAGAAAAAACACCAAAGAAGTTCATTATAGTGATATAGATGAATATCTCAGCTTCAGCACATCAACAGAAACATTTGAAAATGGTGGTATATATGTTGTACCACCATGCATCAGTTGAGGCAGACTGGGTGGTCGAAGAGGACTATATCAGGCTTATTGGCCTGTATTTGCCTGAGGGTGGGGAATGAGAAGTTTCAAAAAGTTCGACACCTTTCATTCTCCACAACGGTCTCAATATCCCCTGGAGCGTAAGGCAGTACCGGTGTCCTGTCTATTCCATACGAGTGCCGAAGAAAATAGTACAGCACTCGTAAGGCCGCGTTGTGGCGATGGATATAGGCCGAGACCGCATAAGCTGCACAAGATGGCAGCAAATGCACCAAAGTCTCGGGCGCCTCTGTCGGCAGGCCCTGCATCTTATTATTATTATTATTATTATTATTTGTTAGAAATTGACCATTTGTCTCGAATAATCGTAAATGTTTTCAGTATGAGCATCTCTCTTGGTGATTCAACATGGTGAAAATTTCTGCATATAAATTTCCTATTTACTTTTTCATCCTCTTTTTGGAGATATATCCAGCTTTTTGCAGTGATTTAAAGTTTCACTCGAATTCACTTATGTTTCGACCAAAATTAGGAACAGGTTTTCACCTGATGAACGATAAGATTGGAACCTTTCGTGTAAAAGTTTAAACTTCTATCAATTACCCTAACACCAAACTGATATTTTCGCACTCGAAGCACGTTTCGCTAACAAGGTTAGCATCTTCAGGAGAAGAAAATTGATACCCTAGTTTTAATTTCAATTTTCTTCTCCTGAAGATGCTAACATTGTTAGCGAAACGCACTTCGAGTGCAAAAATATCAGTTTGGTGTTAGGGTTATTGATCTCTAGGAAAAGTTTCGAGGTTTTCACCTGATGAGGCCATTTTGTATGCGCTCACAAACTTTTTTTCACTTTCATTGGGAAGAGCGACTCCAAATACATGAAATCTACTTGATTTCAAGAATCTAGCGCGTATTTTCACAAAGTCACTGCTTTTTCGTCTTATTCAAGTGGCCTCCATACCTTGTTTGTACGACTTGAATTTCGTGTTTAAGCTCATAAATCTTTTTTATGAGCTAAGAGAAATATTCTCTTTCCTGTCACAGATGAAGTGCATTTCAAGTAGGTAATCGTTTACTGAAAGAAACTTTCCACTCGACATCAAAAGCTGGAAAATGTGTAGGACATGAATTCCATTACCTCTTAGTAAGACGTCCTAATGCGATCCTGCGAAGTCACAACATCTGATACCCCGTTATTATGATTTTAGGATTATCGTAGTTTTCTTCGACCCTTTCTAGAAGTTTTCTCATTCCCTCCAGTGTAATCCGAGACATGAAAATGGATTAATTCTATGAAGGAGTTTATAAACGCACCAAAGCCTTGAGAGCGTTTCCGAATTGAAAAACGCCCATTGCTGAAGAATTATGGCAGAAAATCGTATTTGAATGAGAGCATGTTTTTTTCATCAGGGGTGCCAGTCAGAAGTAGTCTCAGGGTATTTGTTAACAGATTTGTGATTTCAGGCGGAAAAGTTCAGCGTTGAGAGTGAAACAGAGGCGAAAAGTGAATATTCTTCAATTATATCAGTGCATTGTGAACAGAAAAGAATTTTTTTATTTACAAACATATATGTAATTCTGTCATTACTAACGTCATTGAAGATTGGGAAGTGTCACATTACAGACCACTACTTCCCGCCCTCATTTCATCTATTCTAGACTTTATCTGTTATTCGTTGACTTTATCTGACATTTATTCATATTGATGACAATTGTATACCCCGTAGTCAATATATCTTTTTTTTTAAAAAAAAAATGTTCATTCAACAATAATTTTTTACAAATTTTACAGCAAAACAGCAAAGAAAGTTCTCTGATCAGTGTTTAGAACACTGGCCTCGAGAACAACTATCTTAATATTACAAGTGCGAACACTTACTACAAACCTTTAACAATTTTAGTGACTTTCAAGTGTTTTTTCAAAATTCTTTGATGACTGCACATTTTCCACACTATGTGGTAAATCATTATAGCATTTGATTGCATCAGTGACGGGGTCATTTAAATCTATGTTGGTTCTTGTAAGGACCTGGTACAAATTATTGTGTGATCTCGTTTCATATTCATGCACATCAGTTTTACTGCACATACCCCAAATTGGTAACATATATCTAAAGTGTGTCAAGAAAAATGCATTGTAAATGTTTTTTTTTTACTTTTTCTAGTTAGATAATCTCTACCTCGGTATAAAGCAACTATCATCGATGTAGTTCTATCCAAATTTTTTTTAATGTGACTAGACCAATTCAAGTTCTCATCCATAATCAATACCAGGTATTTGATGCACGATAGTTTTTCTTTATAAATATTATTTATTCTTATGCAAAGGTTTTCTTTCACTTCTTTATTTTTCTGTTTGAAAATTTGATATTTTGATTTATCGATGTTGATTTTTAATTTATCAGAATACAACCATTTACAGTAAAGAGCGAGATCTAGATTTACTTCATCCGTTGAAGCCTGTTCGCTATTTCCTTTATAGAGAAGAACTGTGTCGTCAGCAAAAGCAAAATACCTTGTATCAAGATTGGCACACCTAAGATTCAGCAAATACAGACAGTACAACAGTGGTCCCAAGACAGACCCCTGGGGGACACCATAGTCACTGGTTAACCACTCACTATTTGTTTCCCCTACTACTATCTACTTGATTATTCTGAGAAAACCGCGTTCTTGGTAATTTGTCCTTGAATGTAATATTTTAGATATGTTCAGAACGAAACAGGGATTAATTAATTTCAATCGATATATGATGGTTGTAAATAAAGAAGTATACAAACCTCGCTAGGAAGTTTCATTCCTGTCTCGAAATCGTAGCTAACCTCGACGCTTTGCGTCTCGTTGAACTAACTGATCTCGCGACAGGTATGAATCACTTCCCACCTCGGTGTGTAATTGACTATTACTATCGACACAGAAAGTGCCATATCCTTCAATACATTTTAGACCAGATAGTGGTAAATTTCGTACACATTCTCAGATTCAAATGAAAATATAATATCTTGGCCCGGATTCTAACCTGAATAAACATTCGACTACGCCAACACACTTCGTCAATAACAAGAATTATACCTATAACATAAATATGGTTGATAACATCGTAGCACAACAAATGGCTCAATTTTCAACGTTGCCATATACTCAAAACTTTACAAGTAATTGCCTTCGACTATCAACCGCCAAGATATTGGCAGACTATGTTGCAAACATAAACACCCTCAAGAGCCAACGCTGGTGGATATATCGACTACAGCCACAGAGGAATATATCTTGAAATCTGTTGAAAACGAAACAGTACCCACTAGTGGAAATCTGTTCCTAAAAAAAATGGGAAATTTAATGAAAATTGAAATTATTGTTCCTGCAATTAATATTGCTAACTGCGATATTATCAGTATAAATTTTTGCAATAACAATCAGTTGTTGAGTTATAGGTTATGCAGTTCAAAGTTGAATGTATATTGTATATATTTTCAATGTAATGAATTGATTTCAAAAATAAAATACAAACTGTATCAAATTCACCATGGTTTTAATAAACTCTGGACAACACTGAATTTTCACTCTGCGGCCAAAAGGCAGAGCCTTGTGCGGGCAGAGGTCGGCCGATTATCTTGGGTGTCGAGGCGCTCTAGGGCGCCTTACTCATTTTCACGGTAGCGCATTCACTCTTTCAACTGTAGGGAAACTCAGAAAACCCACAGTGCTCTGGGTCGGTTGGTGTATTCATTCAAAATATACCACCAACCAGGATTGGTATCTAGGCAACCAACAATTGCCTATCGCTCTGGGCTTGCCGACCGCAGATTGATTCAGGAGTGAGGAAGCTAAATTGAATATACGACAGCACCATAGACCGCTTGGCCACACAGACCATAACAGATTTCGAAAGATAAATGACTATTTCATTTTCAAATCTGAATGTTGAATTCATCTTGAATTGATGTCAAATAAATCCGAAATGGTTAATTTTTTTAGTGACCTTCGTTCTAATCGTCGAGTGACCACTTATATCAATAAATGAATCTGCAACTAAATTTCTTTTGAATACAGATGTCTCTTGACATGATCATATTGCCCCTGAGGAATTGACTATGATTTGCTTCAGTATTTAGTCCTTCACACCCAAACATAGTTTTCGAGACTTTCACCGGTTACAGTTAAGTTTTGAATATCCGGTATAAGTACATCTCATCTTGTTATTCGAAATCATTACTCTTGTTTCGAAGAAGTATTATGATAATAATAACCTGTTGTGTTTGTGATACTAAATCTGTTCACTCCTGAAACCGAAACAAATTTGTTTCCAGATAAAACTATCCTGTGAGCTTATCAGTCGGCGTACGAATAATTTGTAAAAAAATTTCACTTTTTATTGATTTTTAGGAAAAACCAAGGAAGGTCCGCAATTCAGTATACTCTCCACACAAGGAACATTTTTCCAAACGAAATTGACCTCCCATCGAAACACATAAGCTTTGGCCGTGAGCCATCTTGCCCTGTCGAATGTCATAACCGACTTTTTTCAATAGAGACAATTAGTCGAGACACTCGCATTCTCCATGATTACTATCAGTTGAACAAAAAGGAACAGTTCCTGTAACCCGATCTAGTCTAATAAGAAGTTATTCCCGGCCGAGCGTTGGCTAATTGCCATTTACAACAATATTCGAGAGTCTGGCTATCCTATTTCGCTTATTAGCTTTGTAACAAGACCTTATCTTCCCGGGAAATCCGCACGTACCATCTACAACGGGACCGGAGTGAAAAATAGAAATGTCCGAGACGACTACGTGCCTCGATTTTTCCTTCATTTTTCTTAGGCCGGATGTGTGGGGAAAAGGTCTTTGAGGAATGGTGATATATGATTCGATATACCTTTTGATACGGTGTTCATTGCCAATCGGGAGATGTTTGTTGTCAGAGACAGCTCTGTGAGGATGACGATATTTTTTATATTTCAGTGATATTGACGGGATTATCTATCAATAAAAGTCAACACATGAAATTCTCGTAATGAAACGTTTATAATATTTCCTAATAATAATGAGTGACCAGGTGAAGCAAAATTATATGCAAACACATACAGTGGCCTCACAGCAAGCTCTCACATCAGGACCTCGAAGTGAAGGTGAAGTTAGTTCTTTATTGTCATTATTGAGATATGAAGGCCGCATTCGATTTTGTAGGCATATGGACTGTTTTAAAATTTTCACCAACTAATTGTTCACATTGAAAAAATTTTAAGATTGCTTCCTCCTGATACTGGGTGAATAAAAACTCGAGAATATTTTTTTGTTCAAATGAAACGCTGTTTTGTATTTTGACTGAGAAGTGTTTGTCAAAAACATACCAAAGGATTTATGAATTGTTACATTTTTTCTTGTTGGTCTGGTAATAAATCACCCTGGATGCAACGATAACAAGCCGAACTCATTCACTAAACATTAAATAACATTCAACAATATATTTCGGGAAACTGAAATACACGAACATAATCTATTTCTCCGTAAATGACAACCCAATGATTTTTCTTTGTTTTCATTCATTAAAAAAAAATTTTCTTTTATATGCAGATTCACACGAGAGGGAAGCCCTGTGATGTTCAAAGACCACCGCGTGAATCAAGGGACAGGAGATACGAATTAACATTCACTTTGAACTTTGGAAGTTTTCAAGCCTCAGGAAAGACCTCTATCGGCAAGGACTTCCAAAGCTTAGCTGTTCTATTGGAAAAAGATCGCTGAGCAAGAGAGGTTCGACAGGTCTTCCAATTCACAACATAGGGGTGGGAATTCTGTACTCGTCGAGTCATCCATGTAGATATTGCCAAGCGGGGAACGATTGATAACAATTCGGAAGAGCATCGACCATGAAAGTATCTATAGAAGAGAGACAAGTCTCTGACCCTTCTACGATGTTGAAATGAAGTGAGTGAGTCTGTGAGCGAAGAATCACCAACAAGACTGATTGCCTTTCTCTGAGTAGAATCGAGAAGCCTCAATGAATGTTTTGATGCCGAACACATGAGAACCACATTCCAAGACAGGTCGTATCTGAGCCTTGTAGATTATTAGAAGCTGACAAGAAGTGGAGTATTTCTTCTCACGAAGAAGAAATCCAAGTTTCTGGGAAGCACCTATAGCGATCGATCTCGCATGGTTTTCCCATGAGAGATTATTACTAATCGTAATCCCCAGCATCGAGGTACTTGACTTTGTAGGAATAGTAACTTCTGACATCTGAATACTAGATAATAATAGATTGGCTTTCCTTGAGAAGAGACATGCCTGGGTTTTTCTAGCATTAAATTTCACCAAGTTTATGTCACCCCATTCTATTATTTCTACCAAGTCATCATAAATTTTATTGACGTGAATGTTTCTTTGGAAGAGAAACTAGTATGAGAAGTACTGTCGACCGTGAAACTGTGCACTGAACAAGATGTTCTCTCCAGCAAACCGTTGATATGAAGCAGAAACAAAGTGGGCACCAGAACTGAACCCTGTGGAACACCTGCATTCATTGAGTACACTATATCAATACATCAACAACCACATACAGAGACCTATCAGACAATAAACTCTTCAACAAGGCACACAACTGAGGAGGCACATCATAAGACGGCAGTTTGGAAAGGAGACCCTGATGCTAAACTCGATCAAATGCTTTTGAAATATCGAGTGCAACAGCTATCGTTTCTCCAAATTCTTCGATTGAATGCTGTCAAATATGAGAAACATAAGCCAATAAGTCACTGGTTGATCGTTGATGGCGAAATCCGTATTGTTGATAATTGATTATTTTTTATTTCTCTAGATATTTGATAGGCTTCATATTGATTGCTTTCCATGACTTTGGAAATGATAGAAAAGTTATCTTCTCTTTTTTAGGAACTGGCTGAACTCTTGCTGTCCCTCAGGACTGAGGAGAAACCCCCAAGTTATATGAAAGGTTGAATAATTCGCAAAGTACTGGTGTCAATTCGGGGGCACATGCTTTCACGACAATTGCTGGAGTTCCATCAGATCCGCAAGCCTTATTCGTCTTCAGGTCCATTAAAATATTTCTTATATTTATTTGTCTCAGTATATTTTCTGAGCTATGAGTTAATTCTCAATTTTTTATCTGATTCGTCGATTATTACAATCGAATGTTGATCTTTACAGTTTCTTTCGTTTCGCAATATATATTTCAGATATATTATATCGTTATACTCTAACACATATCGTATATTGCTTACTCCATGAGGAAAGAAACATCAAATCAACAAATGTGGCATAACCACTGAAGAGCACGGCTTTGAAAATCTCACAGATATGTTTGCATCTCTTTTTCGATGGTACCTATTATAGAGGATTCCACTCTCGTTGAAACTGGCTGGTTTTCTGTGGAGAATTGTTCGTATGAACTTCTGATATTTTCAGACAATACATGTGCATAATGAACATTTCTTTTCTCAAACATCACCACTATCTTGCCGATCATCTGTAAAGGCCTATCGTACCATTCAGTTCTCAATAATACCGATCATATGAAATAAAGACATTTATGAATACAGTTTTTCAGATAAATTCGATGACTCTGAAGTACATCTGAGAAAACTAGTAGTGATTTAGCAGATATTTATGCCTGATAACATTTATTGCCTAGGTGAAGAAATACCAATCTTTGAAATCAGCACACGTATTCTTTGACTTTGTCGATATTTTAGAGAAATCATAATTTGCAGATGATTCAACTCAAATTTATGTGTTCTGTCCAGAGCTGTGCCAAGCACTGACAAAAAAAGCTTTCAGCACTGAGCACTCTTGAAAAGTGATCCGGAATCACGAGCACTATGCACTCATATTGACAAAATGCTCGCGATTACTAAGCACTTTCAAAAAGTATTTCGACATGGCGAGCACTAAACACTTTTCAAAAGAATGATTCAATATCAGATGCATTTGCTTGGGTTGGTTAATAATGATGGGCAATTAGAACATATGTTGTAGAGCAAAAGAAAAAAATCAAAAGATTCAAAATATGTCTATGGGAGGAAATTATAAAGGTTTTTGGTTTTGAAATTTTTTTGGTCATTAGATAATTCTTGCTTGAATTTCTGTGTTTTCTTATTGTCTTTACTTTGAATTCGTTGGTCGAATAAGGATGTTTTGTCAACTCTCTATGATCGTTTTTTTCATCCTAACAGAGCAAGACAAGCCTAAATCTGAAGAGGGATTGATAGTTGTAGTTGAGGTGGAGCGTACATTTCAACGTGAATACTGAAAAACCAAAATGATGAAAAGGTTGAGTGTACATTCATATTTCAACAAGAATATATGAGCTTTTTTGTAGAAAATGTGATTACATGATGAAATATTTTGAAAATATCATCTCAGTAATTATTTTGACTATGATTTTTTTTGGATTCAGCATCGAAAGGGTCGTTAAAAATGCCACTAGTTTGCTCATTCAACTTAATTCGTATCATCAAGAATAACGAAGTTGGCAATGATGCCAACTCAATTCAAAACACTCTGCATACAGTACAGATATATATAGTTTTCCGTCAACTTTATCATCGAAAAAATTTTCAGAAATTCACAAAGGAAATATTGAATTTAAAGAAGATTCCCAAAGCAAAGTAATTTTTGTTACTTCCTTCCATACACATCCCTTGATTGGCCCTCCAAATCGAACTCGATGTCAACTACTAACAAGCCATACAAAGCAAATAAAATTTTGCCGAAAGAACATACAGGAACAATAAACTTTCTGACTCGCCCCGTTGTTTTTCCTCAAATATATTTTTTTCATGAATCAACCTGAAGCAAATCCATTCAAATATTGAATCCCGAATTCAGAATTATATTTCGGGTTTGTTTATATCATTTTTAAGTACACTCTAAAAGAATAGAATTTTCTCTTATGATAATATTCAATATCACTTACACTTTTCACGGAATGTGAACTATATTCTTTGAAACAACTGGTTACTTTTCAACATCAATACCCTTTGTGTCTGAAAGTAGACAAAGGATTGAGTTTTGTCAATGGATATTATTGTTCTAGAAATCAACAACTGCATCATGAATCTGGAAAATTTCTCTAGAGCCCATTTCTTCAGGAGCCGCCTACATTGACCATTACTTTTCAATGCAGACATTTACTGCGCTGAGACATTCGAAACAAGATTGTGATCTTTCAAAGATGCATATGGAAGCGATCAAGACTCAACAGTTCGTCTTCAGTGGATATGCTACACTACCAGCAACGTTTTCATGTTTCGACAAAAAGTAAGCACTAAACCTTTTTGTAGGGCTTGGTGCTCGAAGCACCAAGCACTACGCACTGGTTCAAAAAACGCTCGCGAGCACAGTGCTTACGAACACAAAATGGCTCTGAGTGCTCTCATGAGCACTAAGCACAATGGTTTGGGACAGCTCCGATTCTGTTGCTCTCCACTATGTAACGATAAATTAATGAAAAATATACTAGGGCATCCCAAACTATCACGCGCAAAAAATCCCTATTATTTTAAAATGAGTCAAGAAGTATTGATCTCATAGACTCGATATTCCAGAGAGATCATGATTTGCAGACAATTTTTCTCAAATATCTGATTTCTGAGGCTCTCCACCATGTAACAGTAATTCAATTAAAAATGAACACTGGCATCTCGAAATATTCCGCACAAAAATCTCCATTATTAAAAAGCCAGGAAGTTTTGATCAAACAGCCTTGGCCTTCATCATTATTTACTCGGATCACAAGCCTATTAAATCTCCAGTATTTTTTCCAGCATCCCTTTGTTGAGCATCCTCCACTTGGATAATTCATCTCGATTCATTCAAAGTCGGTGATTTATGTAAACTCGAGAAACCGGTATCGATTTAATAACGTCAGTCCTCTCAAGAATTGATGATCTCTCGAGCGGATTTCAACAAAAGTAACATCCATAATTAATCATCTTTCAGGAGAAACAATTGCTCATTGAACAGATCGTCCATTGAACCTACGGATAAGAACCAATTCGATGAAGAATCATAGAGAACTATGCAGTCGGCCAAGTAATCCGTAATGCTCCTTATATTTAATGATGCATTTCTGATGCTATAATCCAGGAAAATTAGTCTTTGGTGGAAATTCTGGGATTCATTTCGAAACTACTGCATTCCTTCTCCTCGTAGAAGAGACAAATACGGCATGCTTGCCTTGGAATATAGTTCTCACGGATGACCCGACGAGTGCAGAATTCCCACCCCTCTATTCTGAGCCTGAAGACCTGTCGAACCTCTGTTGAACAGAGCATCTTTTTTCAATAGAACAGCTGAAGTCGCATCAGTGCGCTACGGCACTCAAGAATATTAGCTGTCCTTACCTACCACAAAAGGCACTGTTCTCTGGACGCATTCCTGAGAATATTCGATAATGGAAAGAAACTCTCAATTAGAAATGAAGATTTTACTTGACGCAATATCTTTCTGGACATTTCAGATTATAACAACATGAAAAATATCGAGGATTTCATTACCTTTCGAACCAGAGACAAAGTTACGTGAAGCATGATAATGTGACACCGAAAATTGTCCAAAAAAATAATTTTTATAATTGAAAATTCACAACATATAATTGAAGAGTTCTGCCGACGTTTCGAATCTCCAATACTTATAAAAATGAACCACATTCTGTTGTTCGGTGCCCATAGTGATTGAATTCCACTAGACATTTCGCAACAAAACAACACATCACAGCGAAGGAGTCGGCACAGATGGTTGTGTTCCCGGATTTTTTTTCATATGCAAATTCACACAAAAGGGAAGCCCTGTAATGCTCAATGAACACCACGTGAATCATGGGACAGGAGATACGAATTGACATTCACTTCGAGTTTTTGGAGTTTGTGCGCCTCAGGAACAACCTCTTTCGGCAAGGAGTTCCAAAGGGGGGAACGATTGATAACAATTCGGAAGAGCATCGACCGTGAAAGTATCTATAGAAGAGAGACAAGTCTCCGACCCTTCTACGATGTTCCAAAGAAGTAAGCGAGTTTGTGAGCGAAGAATCACCAACAAGACGGATTGCCTTCCTCTGAATAGAATCAAGAAACCTCGATGAATGTTTTGGTGCCGAACTCCACACATGAGAACTGTATTCCATGACTGGTCGTATCTGAGCCTTGTAGGACATGAGAAGCTGACGAGAAGTGAAGTATTTCTTCGCACGAAATAGAAATCCAAGTTTCTGGAAAGCACTTTCAGTGATCGATCTCACATGGTTTTCCCATGAGAGATTTTCACTGATCGTAATCCCTAGCATCGAGATACTTGATTTTGTAGGAACAGTTACTCCTGACATATGAATTTTTGATGATGATAGTTCGGCTTTTATTGAGAAAAGACATGCCTGGGTTTTCGAAGCATTGAATTCCACCAAGTTCATGTTACCCCATTCTATTATTTTTGCCAAGTCGTCGTCAATTTTATAAAGAGTACTGTAGTCCGCAAAACTATATATTGTAGTTTCAATCGTAATATTTATGTACAGAAAAGTAGGTTATGTAAACTGTTAAGGGCATACAAGTTCCGAAAGGAAGGAGAACCTCGCGTTTCGACTTCAGATTTGTGTTTTATACTGAAAAGTAAAGTATGTGACAACTTATATCTATTTTTATTAACAATTCCGAAACTCAGTAAAAGAACGTTTCAGGAAACAGCGGCAGAGTTTTTCTAAGCTGTGAGAGATACACATGGAGAAATAATGAAACATCAACCTAGACACACACATATCACAATGTTCAGTGGGAGTTTTCAAAATAGTTAATGTCCGTGACTTCATTGAATTCACCAGTGTCATTGAAGCTCAAAACTTATGAAACTCCCATAACACCAACTCCATACATTTTATCTCTACGGATGGTTTCAGCCTTCATGCCCCGCGGTATCTTCAAAACAAACTGAAACGCAATACATATTTTTCCACGAATTCACAGTGCAGAATGGAAAACAGAACTGGAATTGAAAATATTATCCTGAATCGCATTTTACGCAAGAGTTCTATTTGTTTTGATCAAAATGAACATTACCGTCAATACTAGATTGAAAATTTAATTCCAGTGTACGTTTTTTTTTCTCATTTCATTCATTGGTACATGAAAAATAGAATGAATCTCATGGATTATTCGATACTCGAAATACATACTACGGAGAAGTGTATTACCCTTAGGGCCAGTTTTCCAATGTAGTGTTAGGAAACAGCTGTCTGCTAAGTCCTGGACAAGCGGATCACTTTGTTGATTGGCTGTTCAGGACTTAGGTAATAGTTGAGTTTCTCATCAGTAGATTTCAAAGCCAACCTCCAAAAACTGGCAATGTCAAAAAAATCTTATACGATCGTTTTAATAGAAAAATAGAAATGGCTCATGCACCATGTTATTGTTCTGTATATATTTTCAGCATTCTGGAATCATGCTATTGATAATTCTATTTATATTCAATATGAAAAATGTGAAGCCCTATTTTCCAACCAATTAACCCTGAATACTACGCCACGAAGGATGACATTCAAACAGAACTGTCTGAAAGCAGTTGAATCCAGATCTTTCATTACTGTATGCGATGTGTTATCCAAAAATGTTTTTTCGGCTTCTGTACCCCTACTGCATTTAGGCTCCTACCACCAGTGATAGGAGAAATGATCGTAAAAATTCAACGGGAATCCTTCGGCCAATGGAATGAAATAAATGAGGAAAACTAATTTGTTTTATACATCACATTCCGCCAATCCCCATCTTGTACATGATGACCCTCAGACCACATCAGACGCTTCACAATTCCTTCACGTAGATTAGTGACACTATAGGCATTCATCAGCCCTACTTCTCTGAGGTAGTCAAAAATCTATCTCAAGTTCATCCCTTTTTGGATGAGATTGAAAGGCTGCCATACGTATGTAGAAAGGAGGATAAGTAGCCTATTCCCATCATGCTTGTGCGATGTAGTTTCTGGTGTTTTAACAAAAATATCTTCGTTATCAACCATTTTCGATGATCGGCGAGACAGCAAGTCATGACAGCAAGAAAAATTAGTTATCGATTCTTGGATATAACTAGATTCAGTACCAATCCACTAACTTTTGAACAATACTTGTCCTGAAAATATAATTTTTGATTCAATTTCACAGAGAATTTGGAGAAAAAATTCAACGAATTTCGCTTTCGGGCAATTGAATATAGTCATGAAATTAAATTTATTATGTTAAACGTCACATACCCCATCTTCTTACAAAAAAACAATTCCAGGAGTGGCTGCCATCAATTTATAATACACGTTTATTCTAAATAAGCAATTACCTAACAGCTGTCAAATACGTAATAAACGGTTTCAAACAGAGGAAGTAGGAAAAAACATGTTCATGAGTGTCCCAGAAGACAGGGTAATGTGTACGCAAGGATGGTTGATGTTTTTGATTGCCGTAGCGCCCTCCAGCGTCTTATTACTTCAACCATCAAGAAACCCAGAAAACCTACGGTGCTATCAGGTCAGGTGGTGTATTGGATCAACCGACCTCCTCATCCAGGATTGGTATCCAGGCAACCAATCAATTGCTTATCGCCTCTGAGTATCACCAGAAAAATCTTCTCCGTGAGCGGAGTTTGTACCCCCCTGCGAACCGACAGTGAAGAAAGTAAATTCAACAAGTGGAAGCCAATAGTACTATTAACCTGTGGTAGAAGTCCATTATGTCTCGAGGTGAAGCGTGGTAGATTTACTATGCAGAAAAACTCAAAGTTGTCTCCACAATTTAATATCACCCTCATATGTTGGAACGGTAAAACCGTCAATTAGTACATGTTTCGAACCTATATAGGCTCACCATCAGCTAATTTTTATTATGGAAAGAAAAATGTATAATGAAGAAAAAAAGATCATCACATGTTACCTATGAGTAATCGGTCACAATGATATATTAGTGTTAATTGAAATGAAAAAAAAATCGTTATAATAATTGTAGTAATATGAGGGAAGTTTCAGCAAGGATGTTGTAAACCTCCCTCATATTACTACATTTGGAAAACTTTTTTTTTAATTATAATCAACAATCTGTCATTGTGACCAATTTCTCATTGATAACATGTTGTGATAATTTTCTTTTCTCCATAATAAATTTTTCTCTCCATAATTGTTAATGAAAATTAGCTGATGATGAGCCTGTATAGGTTCGAAACATGTACTGATTGATGGTTTTACCGATCTAACAGCTGAGGGTGATATTAAATTATGAAGAAGAGATTTTCTGCATCATTAAAACTACTATTGGGTGAGTCTGCGTCAGGCTAGCTCAGAAAAAATTTACCCTCAATGGGTTTTTTTTTTAACCAGCCCCTACGAACGTTAATCCTCAGAAGTCGAAAATTATGCTAGCAATGGATTAACGAGGCTTCATTACTCAACTTGCTCACCACTACACTACCGAGAACTAACTTTCTTGAATCTTAAGTAAATTCCATAGCCTGACTCTCCGCTCATTTTTTGTCTATGTGAAAATCGCAGGAACCTTTCTGAATATGCTCGTATGATTTTTTTGTCGGCATTGAATACCGGGCGAATGGTTACTTTTTCAAAAAGAATGAATGAAATAGTATACCGGATGACCCGAAACAAATTTACTCCCCTTTATCTACGTTGTTATTTCTTATGGATATTTCATATTCGGTACTTAGAGCCAAGATCAAAGCATATATGATACTTCCGGTCTGATAGGAAGCGCATCCAATTTTAATATTTCAAATGGAATCTATCTATTTTTTCATTAAGATTCGGTACAGAATTACCTTTCCAATGATATATAAAAAGCATACTTTCAATTCACGATTTGTTGGTATAATTGTGTTTAATATGGAATTTAGAATAATACCATGTGTTTAGGAACAATTCATGGCAGAACTCTTCATACAATATTTTCATTCAGATTAGCTATTTTTGAAATTGAATTCTTCTTCATATTTCAACATCAAGTCTATCATTTCTTAAATGTCAACATAGAAATTTCTAGTTGGTTGTAAACTCCATTACAATACATGTTCTGTATTTCAAGAGGTATTGGAGTTTTTCACTAAATTTGAAAATTCCTTAGGATTTAAGAAATGATAGACTTGATGTTCATGTGTTTAGGAACAATTCATGGCAGAACTCTTCATACAATATTTTCATTCAGATTAGCTATTTTTGAAATTGAATTCTTCTTCATATTTCAACATCAAGTCTATCATTTCTTAAATGTCAACATAGAAATTTCTAGTTGGTTGTAAACTCCATTACAATACATGTTCTGTATTTCAAAAGGTATTGGAGTTTTTCACTAAATTTTAAAATTCCTTAGGATTTTAAAAATGATAGACGAAGTTGAAGAATGAAAAATAATTGAATATTAAAAATATCGGGAATACAGAAAGTAATATTTACAAGATATCAACTATATCAGCAGATTGTGAATTCAGAGTATGTTTGTGATATATCATCGGAAATTCTATTATTGATAGTTATTTCCAAAAAATAGATATATTTTTCATTTGAAGTATGAAAATTGGATGCGCTTCCGGTAAAACCTGAAGTGTCATACATGGTTTGAAACCTAGCTAAATTGTACATTCATGACATCAAATTTCAAATATAACTTCAAAATAACAACGAAAATACAGAGGGGTAAATTGGTTCCATATCACCCGGTATTTAATATTAACGCAATATATCTGCTCTATTTTGCATACCTCTGTTCAGGTTGATTTTCCGATATTTACAAACGAAGATTCGGGAGAATTGATGAAATATGTTCACTTTCTAAATCGATAATTGTAAATCTGATTCCTGGGTTCGATTATTCTATCGGATAAATCAAACCATTAAGAACGAACCGTGATTTCAACTCGCGAAAAACCTCTGTTCTCATTTCGAGTGGCTACTATGTATATCGATCTTCTCTACCAAATCTCTGGAATGAACTGATCAAAATTCACATCATGTATGAATTTCAAAATAACCCAGTCGACATTTTTCTGCGATTCAATCTATTGCTGGCATGCATTTCAGTTGAGTATGCACTCGCCTCAGAAACATAAAACTCTAGGTCGTGCATCGTTTCCATATTCTCATGGTGCATTCGGCGGATGCAGGTAATTTCACACCTGTCAGAGTTTGAGCCGTTGAAACCTGAAACTGCTGATTCCAAAACGATGGAATAATACAAAATCGAAATCAGCAAACTACTAACCCGCACTTAAGTTGTGACGGATTTTCAGGAAAACTATTCACACCTTCTGAACATGTACAACAGATGTATCAAAGAAAGAGCTGCAGAATATTACGAGAGGAAATTGGAAAACAGTCACCAGTTTTTGCTGTAGATCGTGGATGATGAGCTCTGCCTGGTAATTTTTTTGGTAATTTTATTCAGATACGAATAACATAATCTTGAAATATGGATACTATTTCTTGATCTCACCGACATTATTATATAAAAATAATAGTTTGAAAACATGAAATAAAAAGTGAAAAATGTTTTTTTGGAAATATTATCAAGAAAAGTGTGAATACAAATTTTGATTATTTGGAATTGACTGACAACAATGCAAGCATATGGAAAATTCGTCCCGACATCCTCATTAGGACCTTCAGAATCAAAGATTTGTTCTTCTAGCTACCTTGAATAGAATATGATATTTGGCGAAGGAGCCAGTTTGTATTTTTGGGTAAGATCCCACTCATCATTATTCAAACTTGAATGTTTACAATATGCTTCTATACAATTTTTGCGACTTCAAGACGCTTTCCATGTTGCGAATTTTGGTGCTGATGGTCATAATAATAATCCATAATAGCATCATGATCTTCAAAAAAATAATAGTTTACAAAAGTAAAGAAACATGCTTTCATAGAAAGTCTTACTAAAACTGAAGAATAAGTAATATTTGATGAAACCAAAACACACTTCACCAAAAAAACCAACTGACGAATGAGAAATAAATAATAGTTTGAAAGAACTAAAAAATGAATTCAAATGTAATAGTATATTAGTTACTAGTGCGGAAAGTGACATTTGGGAAATATTGTAGCACGAGGCGTAAGCCGAATGCGACAATCCCACTCGTGGGAAAAAACACTTTCGCGCGTGTAATGTACACTATTTTTCCTACGACCACCAGTTCATTTGAACAAAACGTAACAAATATCAGATTGAGTAGCCTAACTAATATTACGTTATATTTGTAACAGTCTATGTTTATATATTGTTCCTATGAAAAATACACATGAATTTACAATTACTCTCATAGAGAAATGAACAAATGATGATAATCAACGTGTATTTGAAAAAATTACAATGCAGTAAATACTTATTCGATACCACTGGGGAGCATATTCATTTATATGGAACCATAAAAATTTGAAGTGAATTGATTATTGTTACAATTCGTAAATTGTAAAGGTGTCTGCGAAAGATTTGTTTCGATATTTTCTCGGATGCTGTTTGTAACTATTGTGTCCATTGAAGAAGTTGAGGATTTTGAATTTATGTTTTTTGTTATGGCTGATTGAGCATCAGTGTCTTCCGAATTTTCACGCACAGCGCTGACAATTTTAGTGGCGGTGTTCATTCTGTTGTTGTGAGAATCATCTATATATCCCTCAGCGACAGCAGAGGATTTCCATCCTCCGTGTCTCTTGAGAGTGGTAATATCTTCTATTGCATCTACTAGGATCGTAGCCGAGGATCTCCGGAAACAATGACTGGTGTAAGATTCTGCATTCTCTAGTTTTGAAAATTTTGCCACTGAGGTGGGTACAGACCCCAATTTGAAATACCCACCACTAGCTTGGTACATTTTTGGTTCTGATAGCTGAGAAAAAAACCTCTTTTTATGGGTTGCTGCTCTTAATTTAGCATATTTTTCATATTTGTCATAAAAGTCATCTGTAATATTAAATTTTCTGTCTATTTTATTTTTTGTATTTTCAATCTTGACTATTGCTGCTGTACCTAGATCTTCAATGTCATCTACAGTGATTTTTATTAATTCTTGCTTGCGACATGCTCCTGATATACCGAAAATTCGAGCAACCTGTAAGTTAACATAATCCTATATGTTAACTAATGAATATCATATTGTTGTGAACTCACCTTGACAAATAAAAATAGATCATCAGGAGCTGTTGTAATAAACTGATTTATTTGCTGGGTTGTCAAGATCATTGTTTTTTTCTGGTTTATTACCGTCATTTTTTCTTTTCAAAAAAGCTTTCACCTTCAGATATTTTGAAATATCTACGTTATGATCAATGTATGAAGTAGCGCGCGGCATAGAATAGTGAGACTACTGTGTATTTGGTCGTACTTTCTTAGATAAGTTATCTATATATGCTAGAGTTACATTTTCAGAGAAATAACTTTTGATTCCTTCCATTCTTCTCCAGTTGATGAATTCATTATAAGCCCGTTCATACCTATTTTTGAACTTTTCTGGTAGAATTTGTAAATAGGTTATTTTTGCTGTCTCTATGATTTCTAGTGGAGTACAATCCAATTCATTTTCAAACTCCATAATTATTACGCAGGTATTTGATATATGCGTGGTGTAGACACTGAAAATTTTGTACAGCTGTAAGATTTGACAGGGTTTTACTTTCAATTATGTAGGTAGCAAGTTTTAAGAATGTTTATTTTTTGTGTCTTTCAATCGTTTCAAAGCCTACTTAGCATTTTGTATTTTCAAATATGTGCCCGCGCCCGGGTCCCGATTCTCGAGAGCTAAACGAATACGCTTGCTTGTGATGTTCTATCCTATTTCAGCACATATATGCCGTATCGCTTTACGTTATTCTGAACGATTCATACGTCCGTCGAACGTATAGGGCTCCGGATCACTGGTTGCCTATCTCAAATAGGGGTAGTTCGTATGTATGTATCAACTAACAGCAATCCGACAGCTGACAGTAGTTACCTAGATTGATGAAATGAATATAGATTTAATGTTTAATGGCGTCGGCCACGGCGAGAATCGTTGCTCAAATGTATTTTTTGTGATAAATACTTATAATTCAATTATTAATATTATAATTGTGAACTGTGAATAATTGAGTTGCCTCACTGTTTTCTTTTGAATTTGCAATAGCTATCGCAGTCAAATGAAGAAATGATGATAATTAACGTTCATTTGAATATATGAGAATAGTTAAAGTACTTAATACAGCACTTCTTTTTCTTCTCCTTGTTTTTTATGCATAATTAGTTACCTATCCGTCTAGTTTTTATATAAATAATAACAATTAATGATTGCATCAGTGAATCAGGATTCACGGGTTTGACGGCTTATTGACAGCCGTGCGGAAAGTACTTTCCGCCCTTGAAAGTAACTTTTCGCACGGGTTAGGATGAAGGTCACTTTCCATGGAAGTAGAGAGTGTGATATGTGTTACTTTCCTAGGAAAAAAATATACTTTAATAGTGCATATAAAAAATGAATTGCAATGTAAAAAAAGCGTGGGCTGCATAGTGTCAGTAGATTGCAAAAATAGCACCCTACGCTTTTTTACATTGCAATACATTTTTTCATATACCATCAATAAACAAAAAAATGTATAATTTTTACTTTTGAATTCATTTTTTAGTTTTTTCGAACTATTATTCATTTTTCATTCCTCAGTTGAATTACTTTAAAGTTTTTTTGGTTTTTTCAACTATTACTTTTTATTTAGTTCTACTCAGATTCTCTATGAAAGAATATTGCTTTTTTCTAAACTATTATTTTTTTGAAGATCATGAGGTTTTTCATAGATTATTATTATGGCCAACAGCACCAAAATGTGCAACATGAAGAGATCTTGAAGTCGCAAAAATTCTATAGAAGCATATAATATTATTGAAAACTGCAAATCTTTCTGTGGATTGTGAATATTTAAGTTTGATGAGTAGGGTCTCACCAAGAAATACAAACTGGCTCCTTCGCCAAATATTTTGTTCTATTCCAGGTAGCTAGAAGAACAATTCGTTAATTTCTGAAGGTCCTAATAAGGATATCGAGACTAATTCTCCATATGATTGCGTTGTCGTCCTTGATAAGTATGCAGAAATTTGAATTAATCAGACAAGACGTTTCAAAGTTGGTCAAAACCACATTCAAAGTTTCCTTTACAAACAGAGATACATACCAAGCTGATAAAACCGTGTTAAAAATGTGAACTGGTCATTTAAATGAAAAATCACGTGTGCAATCAGTTGTACATTTCATTAGAGGAACCTGACCCGTTTGTGTTTGATTACGATTTTCTTCAAGGTGTCCTTGAGAAGGGTCGCGACTGTTCATAAGCGTTTTTTTTCAATGATCTTTTAGGCATTTTTGAGTGAACACGTAGTAAACGATAATATCAGTAAACAATCGATTTTTCAACCTCAAATGAGAAACCCATCTACCGAAGTAGCTTCAGTGCTGCTGTATCGGAGAAGTAGTTAGTTGCTCCCAATAAAATAATAGTATTACTGTATACTTAATTTCATGGCTACCTTTTCATAGACTCATTCATAATATATTGGATGCCGGACCAATTAGAAGTCACAGGCACAGAAACTTTGATGAGATTGCTAGACAAGGACCATCAATAGCATACATTGAACCCAATTCGCAGGTGGGGGTAAAAACACAGGTTATCGAAACAAGTTGGAAAACACAAAATACTACATGCAGGAATCAGCTGGAAGTATGGCATCATACATTCAAAGGACATATATTCATAATCTTTTTTTACAGCAGTTGAATGATGCATACCTTATCGATATGATGTCGAACAGTTGATATAACACCTTACCCACTGCTATTACCCTCGCCCATTACCAACACCATTACTCACGACCGGTATAAAGTGCATAAAAACAATAATTTGTATATATTTCCTACAATCTCCTTACCCAAATATGACTCTCCAGCCAAGGTCACTATTTTTTAGTCACATATGAGTATTAAAATATCTATCCACACCTAATATTAAAAAAAATCCATTCAGGTAATAATTTCCATAGTATTTCTTCAGTAAGACTTCCGACGTGCAATAAATGATACCACTCTTTTAACAGATGAAATTAAGACTTTAACATATTTTTTGTATGGACTGGTTGAAAAAAAATATTAGTTCTGGAGTGAGAAAAATAAATTAGCTAAGCAGTACGTGAGATATGCCGGGGAACAAGTAAATCTAATTTTGAAAGGAGTTCAGGTGAGCCGTCAATCTCATCATGTATTAGTTTCTACAAAAAAAAACTGGTCTGGCATTTATCCTTTATCGGTTGTAAGTTATCCATTTCGAAACGGTGCAGCATCACAAATTCATCGATTCATCTGTCAGGATAGAACCATCAATTCGTGAAGTTCAGAACTTTAAAAATCTTCTTGGAACTTTTTCCAGAGCAGCAATATGAATGTTTCAGTAGGGATTCCGAACAATTGGCGCCTATTTCAGTTTAGATAATATCAGGAAAAAATGTATAGTTTTAATTGCTAGTTCGTCAGAGAAGTTTCTACAGTTTCGAATATTAAATCCCAGTGCTTTCATTGTCTATGATATAATAATATGAATCGCGAAGTCAAATTTACTGTAGAAAAAAAATACCGGAATTTTTTGTCATCTCTTCTAGTATGATACCGTTGATGCTGTAGTTATATAGAATGGATTGCAATCTGTGAGTGTAAGATATGGCAAGATAGGTCCACAAAACGAGGACGTTAGCTGTAGATGATGCAATTTCACTGAGTTAGGTATTTTGTTTTATATTTCCACTCTGTTTTCTATCACATGATAACTTGTTAGAAACTCCACTGGTTTGAAAACAAAGTCATCGAGCGTTTGTGGAAAAAGTAACCTGTAACAGGTCTAAATGGGCTTCCCATTGCTAATAACGAAATATTTACAATTCGACGGTACATTTTATGACCAAAAAGATGCTGTCGCGATGGAAAGCCCACTTAGCCCTGTTACAGACAACTTTTTCATGAAGAGATTTGAGGAAATATCATTTGGGACCGCTATGCAACGCCCCAAATGACGGCTCCGGTATGTGGTTAAAACGTTCGTGATATGAAATCACCGGTAGGATGAGTTGGAGAAATTTCTCAATCACCTGATCAACCTTAACCCAAGAATTCAATTCGCTATGATAACTCGCCTTCCTGGATTTGCCAGAAAGCGAAATGACGTATACCGTGAAGCGACCAATACTTACAGATATTCACAAAGAGACTCCAACCAACCCCCAAGATCAAAACAGGGCGTCATAAAAAATATGCTTGATAGAGCGAAACAGATTTGCGAACCGGAACTTCCGAATGAAAACTCGACATTTTATAAACGCTCTGCGAGCTAATAGTTATCAGAATAGGGAGATAGAACGGGCAATACAACCTGAGACAACCGATCGTCCACACCTTCGAACAAAGGAAGAAACATCACCAAGGGAAACCGCTTTTCTGTCATACCTGAGGGGTGCCACGGACCGCATTGGAAAAATTCTGAAAAAGCGTAATATCAAGACAATTCACAAACCCAGGGCGAAAATACAGGAACATCTGAGTTCTGCCAAAGATCCAATAGAACCTCCATTGCTGGTGTATACAGGATTCGGTGCTCATGTGGGAAAGCATATACAGTGCTTCGCTTTAATGTTACTCCCTTAAACGCGTAAAAATGCGTCGTCGTCAAGAGATTTGAGGTCATCTTATTTTGATGTCGAAAGGGGCGTGTTCAGCTAAAGCCGATCTATAAGTTTGGTTATTTCAAGATGGCAACTGGGCGCTATCTGAGAAAAAAAAAGAAATGGGGGTCTTGTGACACATCCTTCTGAATCTCCTGACGAATACTCCACAACCATAGAATATAAAGTGAATATCTTCACCTTCTACGAAATGGCAGAATATTTGCCTGAATTCATAGACGTTCAACTTTATAATTTGAGGAAATGAGTTCAGTTTCGAAGATGGTTGCCTTGAACTTCTTCACAGAAGAAGCCTATCTGATATTTCACGCCCAACATGTATGAACACAGTAACGTCGATATTTTTTTATCATTCTCTGCCGTATATCCCATATTGATGCAGATTCAGTTTCACCTTTTGCTTCGAATAGTCTCATTAAAGAGTCTGAAGTTGTCAAAGCAGGCGAGCGGGCTGGCCATTCCGTAGGACCTCGACGACCAATCCGACGACCGGAGAAAGTATTATCCAAATCGTCTGTTACTTGTCTGTAATGTGGTGGTGCTCCATCTTGTTGGAATACAATATCCATATCGAATTCATTAGGATTCGCTCCGGACGATTTCGGTGATTAGAGGGTCGACAGTGGTTGCCTGCATATTCAAATACAGTTCCCATGTTGAATTTTGTTCAATGAATAGAGGTCCCACAATATGGTTTCCCAATATTCATGCCCAAACGTTGATTTTTTCTGGTTATTGAGTATGAGTTCCCCAGAAAACGTGAGAGCTGATGCCACTGCAATAACAGCAATTTTGTCTGCGAACAATGACGTTGAGAAAATTTACATTCGTCACTGAAACAAATTATCAAGGCATTGTGACAATCATGATACAAATGATAATCTAGACGATATAATATCCGAAAATATCAACAGTATTGTCAGTAAATATTTGCAGATGATGGATCAACAAAGAGAAAAATTAATAACTGAAACTGAACCTTATGGAAATCTACTACAATTTGAGAGCTGATATACATGTTTCCAAGGATCTTGTATTCTTGAATAATAAATTAATCGTTCCAAAAAGTTTACGAGAAATGTTTCTGGAAAAAGTACATTCGGGACATTTCGATTTGATAAAGACGGATGCACGAGCTAGACAACTTTTTTATTGGCCATAATTGTCAACTGATGTAGAATCTTATTTCTAAATGTGTTACATATGAGCGATTGAACGATGACATCGGAACATTTTGTGTGAAAGTTGAAACTTTTCCTAGAGATCAATTACCCTAACACCAAACTGATATTTCTGCACTCGACGCGCGTTTCGCTAACAAGGTTAACATCTTCAGGAGAAGAAAATTGGTACTGAGTATCACATAAGGCTGAAGATGACTGCCGCACATGCAGCTGAAAGCTCTGGAACTCAAAATTCCAGACCACGGTCCTCAAGCCCGAAAAACTTGCAATGTATTTTTTAAATATATTCCTTTTATTTTCTTTTTGGTTTCATGTAAAGATAGTAGTAAAATCAGATCAATAGCTCAGGGATATAACAGGATATTTCAATCTACATCATTAGCGTGATACTGCATCGCAAGTATGGAGAATGTTGTCGCCAACTCTATTTTGAAAAGAAATAAAACATATAAACTCCTCTCATTTATATCGAGCTTCTGTCATTTATAAGTCTTCATCTCTAGTACCACAAGATGAGTCTATTTAGCAATATTTTTGTTTTCCCACATCTGTGCGACCACACAATCGCTATTGTTTTTCTCGCCAAACACGACCCTATTACCCTCTGCAGCCTGTATGATAATGCCCTCTATTAGCTGAAATATATCTATGAGAGATCTCTTAACGGTTAATGTAATGCTCTTCGTCTACGCATCTTCACAGCAATTCGGGGTAATTTAATGGATTATGGGGTCGCTGATACTGGATACAAGATAACTAGAGCCAATGTAACCCTGCTGTCCTGTTTTTCAACGGAAAATTAGATTGAATGGAGTCGCAGCTGTTGTGCTGATGAAGGTTTGATCTCCGTTAAGTGAGTTAGCCCTTGTTGAATGAGTTTGATTCGGACTTCTCGGGACACATCATTTGGTGTCTTCTCTGGTTTCTAAAGGAGCTAGGTATTCCTTTGTGAATAGTTTATTTTCGAAAAGTTATTTCCAGATGCATTTTGATAAAGTTCATGTTCGTTGATCATTAAAAAACTGCATATATATTTCGTCAGAAAAAAATGAATTTCAATATTATAAATAATATAATAATAACATCAGTTCGACTCAGAATACTATGTGACTCAATTGCATACCTGCCACCATCCATGTACAGCCTAGACCAATGTGAGGTCGCTCCCTGGACAATAGATCCCCCCACTACACACTTACAATATATGAAATATAACAAAAAAGACACAGACGTTCGAATCTTCAACAATGAAATTAATAACATCAAGGAAATGTATCCCGGATGTCGAGTCATTTACACAGAGGGGTCCAAAACAGATGATGGTACAGGTAGTGCATTTTTTTGTAGAGGAGATTATCATGCTTGGACATTACCACACTCTACAAGCATTTTTACAGCCGAATTATATGCAATTACTCAAGCCCTTAGGTATATCGATTTCGACACCATCGGCACATTCTTGATCCTCACAGATTCCCTGGCATCAATACAAGCACTCAAGAATCCTTTCCATAAAGACCCTTCGATCCAAACAAACCTGGTACTAATGAAGTGGCTGAATTCAAACAAAAAAAGAGTACTATTCGTGTAGATACCAAGCCACTGTGGAATTGCAGGAAATGAATTAGTGGATCGTGCAGCCAAATCATCTACTAGAAATAGTACTGAGGATATTCCAGTGAGACCTGAAGATATTGAAAATCAATTTAAAAATCGAATATGGAACTCATGGCAAAGAGAATGGGGTCGCTCTGATTCGAAACTGAGAGAAATAAAAGTAAAGGTTGCTCCCTGGAAAAATCTGATAGAGGTTCCCAGGCGAGATCAGGTAGTGATAACACGAATAAGAATTGGACACACAAATCTGACCAACATTTTCATGCTTGCTGGTGATAGACAACCAAGCTGTGAACACTGTGGGCGAAGGCTCACAGTTAAACACAAATATTAACGTTTATACAGGGAGTTGAAGAAAAAAAAAGGCAAAAAAAAAACATATATATGAACAAATTAAGAAACAAATGAAATAAAGTACTATGTCAGTTGCATATACATATATAAATGAAAGGATGGGTATAAAATAGTATAACTGAATCAGTTGAATCTGGCATTATCGATACATTATGAAAATAATTTTGTGGATAATTAGTCATTATTATTGATAGCTGTGAAATATCTTTTGATCTCTATGTTGAATTTCGCAACAGAATTGATATTTTTTATGTATGTAGGTAGGCTGTTATAAATTTTTATTCCAGAAAGTACAACGATTTTTTTCCAAAATCGCTTTTTATTTGTATGGTTTTCAAATTATTTAACTGTCTGGTTAGATGATTATGGCTATCAGAACATATTATGTAGGAGAGATTTGAATATTGATATTTATTCTTAGTTGAATGGATAAAAACACAAATTCTTGACTTGAACAAAGAATCTATATTTAATAGGTTCCTCGGTTTGTATAGTTTACTTGTTGGCTCTAGAAATGGTAATTTATAAATACATTTAAGGGTTTTATTTTGTAAAGATTTTCATGGTTTCAATACATATTTTGATGCAGTTCCCCAAACAGATATCAAATAATGTAATTTTAAATAAATAAGACTGAAGTAAATAATTTTTAGATAGACAGAAAAGACCGTATTCTATATAAAACTCCAATGTATATCCTAAAGCATGTATGAAAAATGAGATTGGAACATGTGGTGTGAAAGTAAAAACTTTTCGTAGAGATCAATAATTACACTAACAACAAACTGATATTATTATTCATTGCAAATAAATACAGTTTGGTGTTGGGGTGGTTTATCTGCACGAAACGTTTTTCATTGTAACATGTACCGAAACAATTGAAATATTTTCAGGTGGAAATTTATTTCAGGGTGATTTTGGAACTATTGTTAATGAAATTCGTTAGAGACTATCGAGAGTTAATGACTCCCTGTGAATATCTGAGAGGTATGAAACTTTCTAAAGAAATACTCGTCTTCTCACTTACTACCCAGGTAGCACAGAATATCCTACGGATATTCATTTGATGTCCATAAAACATACGTATATCCATAGACATGACATGGATATCAATTTGATATACACAAGTGGACATGTTCTGGATGGATATCCATAGGAGACATATTTCAGAAGTGGAAAATGGTAGATATCCACTGGATATCCATTAGCAAATCTTTTATAAAAAATAAATTTGTAATACCAAATAAGTAGGAATATTTTCATTCACCATTTTGGAGTTCAAAAGAGGACTGATATCGATATAGTATCAGTTTTCTGATACTATAACTGATATTGATGTAGTATCAGTTTTCTTCTCTTGAAGATGCTAACTTTGTTAGCAAAATGCGTGTCGAGTGCAAATGATATCAGTTCAGAGAAGTCAGTGAGAAACAGGAAACGGTGATATTTTTAATAATATGGATTTTCATGAAGTATAGGCCGGTTATAGTTATTTGAATACCAAGGCCGCAAAATGCTTTCTCGAGGTCGCGAAAACATTCTGCAGCCATAGTATACGCAATATATTTTTTGCAACCGTAGAAATTATATAATTCCAATAAACATGTTTTAAAAAGACAGCATTTCAACGCGAATAATAGTAAGTAAACTGATGGCGTAAATATCACAGTATTTCCATAGAAATGAGATAAGAAGCAATTCGAACGTTCAGTTTGCCGACAGTTACTCTGGTCAACGGCGGTAAAAAAATTGCCGTCCGTCCCCAGGGGTAACGGTCGCAAAAACTATATTTTTCACCAGGTAGGAGAAGCCGAACATTCCTGGACCGTGAATGTGGCTCTTCCTAGGAGGTAAACATACTATTTTTCCGCAAGTCGTTTAAAATTCGACAGATATCAATTACTTTCGGAAAAGTCACAAATAAATTCATTCAAAAATAAATGGTGGTTCGAAATTCGTTGTAAAGTTACTCGAGTTACTATGGAAACTGTTTTCAATAATTCAGGCACAACACTAACAACAATAAGGAAATATCATTATCTTGCAGTGAGAAAATATAATTTTCTTACAGGAAATTATAACTTTTTCTAAATGAAATTTTGTCAATATTTTCCAGCGATTTGCGGAAAATATTATTTTGCCGCCTCTGATCCGGCTGCCGGATGCACGAAAATTCAATTCAACTCAAAATATGCTTTATTTTCGTAAGTACATACACACTTGTTGACAAAGCTTGTAATATAACATAATATAAGTATGAATGCAAACCATATACATAAATAAGAGATAAAAACAGATAGTACAAACATAGTTACTACAAAACAAACAGAAATTGCAAAAATAAGCTTGTATACAGCCATCGTTGATAGTACAAAATTTCACTATAAAACAAACAGAATTGGAAAAATAAGCTTATGTAAAGCCATCGTTGAGATATTTAAAACACTAATAGGTTCAGGTCAAAATTGAGAGAGATTAAAAACATTAAACCAACATCAAAACACAATACAAGGAAGATATTTTTTTTAGAATTCCTGTAAAAAGTATTCATCCATATTATATAAAGGATTTGCGATAAGTAATGCTTTCACCTTAGTACGGAACATATGAATACACAAGATATTTTTTATTGCATTTGGCAAATGATTGTATAATTTTATTCCATTATGAATAATTGACTTCCTGATCAGAGTGGAATGGAGTATTATCAATTTGACCTGGCCACTCTGTCTTGTATTGTAATCTGTCGAGAC
The DNA here is from genome assembly GCA_032362365.1 of Zygogramma bicolorata. NCBI lineage: Eukaryota > Metazoa > Arthropoda > Insecta > Coleoptera > Chrysomelidae > Zygogramma > Zygogramma bicolorata. The sequence goes on along the minus strand of JAVJAQ010004239.1, from coordinate 1,647,756 downwards.
TACCTCAAAGGTATTTCTGTTTTTGTGAATCAGTGAGACTGTTTCTAATATGAATATATACAAACCACCATTAATATATTGCATTCTTTAAATAATTCCCTACAGGAGGATCTAGCAGTTGCCCCACACATATATCTCAGGGCCCTTTTCTGCAAAACAAAACTCCTCTGGAACAACTGGTCGCTGCAGGTCCCCCAGAATGCTATACCATATCTTAGGTGGGTTTCAAGAAGAGCAAAGTATGCTGTCCTGGCTGATGCAAATCCTAATTCGGTAGCGATGGTTCTGATAGCGTAGCATCCGGAAGCAAGTTTTTTACATATAGCCGTTACGTGATTGGTAAAAAGTAGTTTATTATCTATATCAGTTTGCTGTTAGGGTAAATAATCTCTACAAAGAGTTCCAACGTTCACAACAGGTTCAATTACATATTTTACTCAGAATAATTACTTAGTAGTTAACAGACGGAATCATTATCGGACCAATAAAATACTTCATCATAAAAGTAACTAGAAATATAAAATTGAATTCAACAGAAGCAACAGTGAAAATGAAAACGAGGAAATAAACAGGAACAGAACAAAAGATTATGAATATTGAATTGAATTCATTGAAACTTTCAAACGTTTTCCAATTTCAAGTGTCAAGCTCGTCTGAAAGGGGCTAGCTTTTCATTGGGCGGCCTTGTCTACGCAGCTTTTGTCCATCAATGGTTGTATTGGTGGACGATGGATCCCGCCAGATACGACGCCAAAGGTTGCACTCTCGCCAAATTCGTTGTCGACGATTTCCAAAAAATAGTAAAATTTAATGTCGACGTCTAATTTCATTGACAATTGGCAACATACGCAATATCTTTTTTAATATTTTCGTTAATATATTAATAATTTTGATTCAAGGCTGAACTGAAACAAACTCAAATGATACGTTAAAATGACATGATTGGCATAACTAATGTTTCATTATTGAAATTAGGAAGATGTCGTCTGCTGAGACATACGTAACCTCTCGACTAGTTATTCGAAATGTGATGAGAATCATTCCACTCCCTATGTAGAGAAGACTGTCGAAAAGTGACAACCGATCGATACATATCGAGTCGAGAGATAAGAATCCCGGTGCTGGTTCGAACATCACCGACCCTTCAGAACCTCGCAGCGCATACGGAGACCTATTTGCAAATCGCAGCATGTGTGTATTTCGTAAAACCCCGAAAGAAAAGACCGCACGAACCAACATTTCAAAAGACTGGCGTCTCTGGCGGGGTCGTGCGGTTTCACAATTTTGTCAAACTGTCACCGCTACGTTCAGAAACATTCATTATCAGATTTTCCTTCCTATTCTGCTAGTCATTATGCATCTCGGAAACAGTTCTGAATTAATCCGAAAATTCCGTTCGGGGCGAGATAATGTGAGAAAGGGGATGAATATTTTACAAACGTACACAACGTATAACTTTTGCGAATATATTCGGTTTGGGGTAATACATTTTTCCGAGTTTGCCAGCTTGACAGAGAGGGGTTTGAATGTATTCGGATTATCTGGGGGAAGGTGTGAATGAACACGAGGCCTGGCAGCGGACGGGCGATAATTTGATTTTTCAGTTTTTCAGCAGCTGAAGAGATTTCATGAAATATTGTTGCATAATTCATTTTGTCCTTCCGCCGAATTCTGCTCTTGCTTTTCCAATTCAATATAAAAATAATGTACTATAAAAGAATAAAGGGCAGTATTTTCGGTGATATCTGGGTTTGATGGTGTGGCATCGCATTTTGATGTCCGTAGTTACCAACTACAATTGTTGTGTAATAGTTGTTTCATTTCCAACTGTGAAGAAGATGGCTGCCGCAGTTGCAGTCGAAATCAAGACCAGATATCATCGAATATTTCCCTAATATATAAAATGTCCCATAAGAGCAATGCAATTGCTAAAGAATTATCGAAAACTTACAGCGGTAATTGCATTGTATCGAAAACTTACAGGGGTAATTGCATTGTATCGAAAACTCACAGTGGTAATTGCATTGTATCAAATCACCACAACAACACATTTGAAACCGTATCGCTAGACGTCAGTAAACAACACAAATTAATGTCAGATAGACTTCAAAAATAGAAAAACATTTCGCGTTTTGGTAAGTGCTCCATACAATCTATAGAGGAAGAAAATGAACAAAAAATAATATTTCCTTGAGAATTTTTTCATTCGTGAAATATTCCAATTAATTACATTCGTGCATAAAAATGACCAGATAATTTTACATTCAAGCGTGATATCTTATACAAATTGCATTCGGTTATTTTTATATATTGTCAAAGAGACGTCGTCCTTCGGACTCGGGCACTTTCGCCAAAATATGAAAATGAACTCTTGCCATTTTTAGATATCACGCATTCTTGCAAAATTATTGGTAATTTTTATGCACTCGTGTAAATATTACCGAAAATTCAACTCATGTATAAAATCGTCCATATGAAACGTCAGTTTTGGCAGTTTGATATCTGATAAATAGGAACTAAGATGCCTGAAAACCCTGGTGTGTTTACTTATACCTGTAGAAGTTTGGGATAAAAGTGGCGAATTCTGGATTGCTTGATTTTTGGTGGATAATTGAGCTTTTGGAGGTTTCCGTACAATATGTTCAGATGTCGCCAACACGCTCTTGTCAGTCTTATCTGAAGCTAAATTTGCACTAAGTGAAAATGTGCAGTCGGGGTTTTCCACTTTCATTTGATTGGCAAGTGAGAAGAGATCGCAACCTAAGGAATAATGGATGGACAATGAGATACCAGTAACAACGTTTCGATATTTAAAAGCAATGAAATCAACAAATAAACACGATAAAAACATGGTACACATCAAAATTTCAAACTGACATGACAATATGACAATTGACTTGACACTTGTCATCAAATTTGAGAAATGGGAACATAACGCCCTCTACGTAAAAATAGGGGAAACCTTCAAAAGCGTCGATTGTTTTTTTCGCCACAAAAATCTAAACAAAATCGAATCAGTTGAATCACCAGGATTTCTAGGCATCTTAATAGGAACGTAACTGTGGCAAGTGGATGAACTTTTATTTACCATGGCAACAACTGTTAATTATTGTAGTATGAATATGTTGCAGCTGCACGCTATACCTAGGACGCGTTGCTATCAACAAAGCCAAATGTCAACAAATTTTCTACTTTTTTTCACAAAGTGCCGTTTTTGATTTCGAATGACTTTTGAAGGTAGATTTGATGGTGCAAGTGTTCAAATAATAAATTCTGCAATAGATAAAACCACTACAAAAAATACCAAAAAAAACAAAGTATCAATTTGGAGGCAGTTTCAATTATTTTGTCGAGAAAAGGGGTACCTATAAACAATTACCTTCCACGTCGCAGCCGGAAATCCCAAGCATATTGGCAGATTATGTGTATACTATGAAGAAATCAGACGGAAATGACTACAAGGAGTACTTAGTTGAAACACTGAGGAATACTGGAGCCAAAATTGTGCAAGAAAAATATATGGAATATAAAATTGTGTTTGACCCATTCAAAGATCCAAAATTGTGCAAGAAAAATATATGGAATATAAAATTGTGTTAGACCCATTCAAAGATGTGACATTTCAAGAAGCTAGAAACGCTTAAATTATAAAAATGGCAGAGCAGTGGGATAAAAATACTACAAATAAAGAAAATCCGAAAGGGTGGTGTGAAAATTTGTTGAAAATACTACTAGAGAAACGAAAGTGCCAAGGGATGGTTCCAAAATATGCCCATTGGTGTAAACGAAATTTCAAAGTAGACCAGAAATTCTGCAGAAAGAATTGGTCTAGATCTGAAAAATAAAATTACTAATCATTCCCTTAGGGCTAGTACTTTTTCTCTACTCTTGCCAAAGCAGGAGTCTTGGAAAAACAAATTGTCAAGCTGACCGGACATTCGAACGCCAATTCTCTGAAACCATACTTTCAGTTAGACTCACAGCATCATTCCACTTTAGTGTCAAATATAAGAGAGGGAAATAATAAAATTCTGTAGTCGTCTTCGGTAGGATTGTATACCAAAACTGTACCTTCACCAATTGTACATTTCAATAAATATTTCCTGTTGAATGTGCTTTTTGTTCAATGAATTATTGATTCAATTAAATAAATTATGTTCTATTCATTGTTGTTTAATAATTCATTCATGTGATTCGTTAAATTATCCCACTAAATACCACTCGAGGTTTTGTTTTCATCATATAAACTTTAATTTTGTTCCACTGAAACTTGGTAGTTTATAAATATAACTCCACCAAAAAACACTAGATAAAATCCCTCCACCTTCGGTGTCGTGATTTTATCATTTTATTTGCTCTCGTCAATCACCAAAGCAACCAAGTTTTCGTGCAAAATAAAGTTTATCCGATAAAATAAAAATCTCTTGTGGTATTACCCTCGAAACTATCGACTCTAGCCGTGAAAAATTACAGTTTCTCGATAAAGGCCACTGTTGAAATCACTCGGTGATTTCAAGGTTATTCAAAATTTAATTATATCACAACCAAAGTGTCAAATTTATCATTATATAACTTATTAGAAAAATCATACAAATTGAAAAGAACTAACTACTAGATGAAAATTCGTATTAAAATATATCCATACAATTTCGTGAAGAAGATATTGTCTAATGACATGTGTCTAAACCTTATTTCAGTGAGAATCATTTAGATATTTTCACACCTCCAGTGAGAAAACTACGCATGACTTCTCTACATGAATAATATGAAATTTAGCTGAATATTCACGATAATTTTCAGTAAAAATACGTAAATATTGTATGAATGTTTTATTTTTGAGGAGAGAAATGTCTTGAAATCAATTCTGTCAGTGTCACATTTCGACACTACCCACCAAATATCTAATCTCAATACAAATTTGTCGAAACGTCTCAAGAAGAAGATCATCCAATTTTCAATATATTTTTTGATTTATTCTTCAAATCATTGAAAATTTGATACGTTGAACTGATAAAAAGTATGTTAATTTTGCTTCTTTGAAATATAGTTAACTAGCTACCTGCCCGGCTTCGGTTATGGTTATTTTAGGTTATCGGGGAAAATATCCCAAGAAAGATATTATAAGAATTTAAAACTTTTCTAGAGACAAACCCAAAGAAATACACCTGTTCGATTAATCTGTTCCAGATTTTATTTCAGAAATATTATGCATTTTCCCATTTCTAACAGTGAGCGTCAGTCACTTTGAAGATCAATTACCCAAATTAAAGGAATTGTCAGTTCGTGGTGAAAATAGTACGATCAATAATGAGACTTTGAACGATGTATGTGTAACAGACGCCAGGCAGTCTATAAAAAAACGTCAATCAAAATCATTGTTGAAGTTAAAATTCTTGGCTCTATTTGAAGTACTACTACGCAGTGGGTGATTTCTTTCCAGATTATGGTTCGTTTTAACTTCAGATATTTCCTCTTCTGAAGGCAAACTGTTGAAAATTAATTCAAAAAATAAGTCGTTCTGATGCCATTGAAGATGCCGGATCTTTATTGATTGTCAAAATACCTCATACGAAGATCAATTACCCAACTACCTACACTGTTTCAAATTCTGATTATATTGAGATATACAGCAAGTATAGAGCACTTAGGCCAGCTCATAGAAAAGGTAACAAATATTCGAGAGGAAAATGTATTAAAGAACATGTGGGGATGAATAAAATAGAAGATTTTCACAGCTTGATTGCAAAATGGCTTGGAAAAGACAGAAGTGTTACACAGGTAACTTTTTCAGGAGAATAAATCTCTGTAACTCTTCTGGCCAATGCAGGGGATAACATTACATTCATTAAACGTCACGGTAGTAGGAAATCTAACTCCGTAGTAGAATCATATATAGAAGATAGTTTGAATAACAAAATTGAGATTTCTAACAAAATATTGAACTGATCTTCTTCCAAACAAATGAAAATATCTGAAAAAATTGTGTAATCAACTCTTCAAGAAATATCTAACGTTTCTGATCAGCAGCAACATGAACATCTTCGGGAATTCAAGTTGGAAGTAATTGTTCAAACTTTACTCTCAATTATCATGCTAATAATTGAAATTTTTCCATGACAAATTACATAATTAATAATTAATTGACACTGTTGAAAATAAATCTCCCATGAACTAATTGATGTTTTTTTGTGAATTAATTTAGCATTTAAAAAAAATCTTTTCACGGTTAAAAAAAGTAAATATTTACGCATCAATAGAGATACAGAAATGTCAAGTTTTTTTGACAGTTTTACGAAAAACTAATTTTGGAAACGCATCCCCTCAACCAAGATAACTGAATGCAAATCTTTATAGGTACACTATAATGATTTGAATTTCAACATATTTTGTTGAAGGTACAGCGATTATTTTCCTCAATGCAGATTATCGATGAAGAAGTTGTAGGCTAGATGGCTTTTACAGAGTTCCACAGGTATTTATTGCACTAGACCTTCTCAATCTATCAAACTGATCGAAATAAACCTGAAGTTTTCCAAGTTAACATTTTTGAAAATAATCTCATGATATATCTTCCCTACATCTAGCTCAATCAACCAAAATGCGTGCATTTCCATAATTTTCAAGAATGTTCTTTTGTGTAAATGCTTTCGTATGGAATAATTTAATGAAAAATCATTTTAAACCCCCAATAAAAATCATACTCAATATTGAAATATCATAAATAAGATAACGCTACCTATGTGTATCTGGATTAATTATATGAAATCGATGTGATGCAATGGTATTATTTTTGTTGAAAATTCTCGATTTTACGTCGACGAATTTTCCAAAACACCGCATACACAACACTTTACTCGCGACTGTACTTGGAAAGCGAAATGTGGATGTCAGGAATGATTAACGGCAAAAAGCCATATGAAACACGTCATAGAGGTGCCTGTGATCACTGCTCTAGTGTGCAAAATTAATTAAAATGAAATATTAGCGCTGCTCTTCCATGAGTTATAACTTTTTCGAAAGTGGTTGTTCAATGGGAATTTTTGTAATTAACATTTGACAGGAGCGTTCGACTCGAAATTTGGATGGATTTTTTTTAATCAACAGAATTTTCATAATAGTACATCGAATACATGATGGAATCTAAAAGGCAACCTATAATGTAATTTGGTGGTGATTCGAACATAGTTTTATTTTTTTCCATTTATAGTATGGTGTAGGGTAGTTTGGTTGTCTGTATTTGAAACAAGCATACAGTGTGGGTCACATAGAACTTCCATCAGAACTTTGAGATGAAGGCGTAAAAATATCTAAACATCTCGTATAGAATTTTCAGATATCAACGAATTCAGCTCTATTAAACAATTTATAAATATACAGTGTGGTCCACTAAGTCTGCAACAAATGGGAAACTTTTTTATTATCGATTTCTCAGAAAATTTTATTCCTGACAAAAGTAGGTGCATGTTCCAAAACTATACCAAGTGTACCTGAAATGGCTTTATGACAATCACCATACAGTATAGGCCAAAAAATAGAAATTTTTTCCAAGAGTAAAGTACCCTTATTTCAGAAAATATAGAAATATGTTGAGGAGAAAAGTTGCTTACAATTAAAAGTTATGTTCAGATACGAAGTCATGGCCTGCTATTCGATTTTTTTTTCTTTTGGAAAATTTTGAATTACCCCCGTATGATACATATTTTTACTATTTTGATTCAATATGTATTTGAAGTAGCTACAATCAAATCGGTTTGGAGTATTTCTTATCAAAGTGAATTTGTATAATTTACATGGATTTGTATTTTTTTAGGTGACCGTCAACTTCTTGTTTGTTGCAACGATATTTAACAGAACTCTAAAATAACACAAATACTTTTTCTAACGAGGCAAATACTTCACTAACTAATATATTTCAATAGATTGTTTGAAATGCAATGAAAGTTTCTGATTCCAATTTATTCAGTAGATTCACGATTAATTGAATCGTTTTTTCTTGGTGTTCAGAACATATCTTTCATATCGTATACATAATATAAACCCAATATTTGAGGGGTTTCAGTGCCTCAAAGAGATTCCAGAGAGCGCTGATGTGACAACCATCTACAATAAGGATCTACTAAAGAGATTCAACCAGTGAGATACAAGAGTCATTTGGTCAGGCATATTCGGTCAATATTCAGTTCCTACGATATACAAGTTTGATATATATTGCCCGCTTGGTATAAAACTTCCTGCTCAGAAAAAGTTTTGAAATTGTTAAAAAAATTGCTAATTCTAATTCTTACAGGTGAGGTCTTTTACGAGCTCGACAATTAATGACAAACATTGCAAAACTCTAGAATTCATTACGAGAAAACTGGTCCGATACTATTAATGATTGTAAAACTCACCGCTCTCTAAGGATGTGTCCTGCCCGTTCAGGTTTTATGTAGAAATGGATGTTTTCACGGATTTTCGTTTGCGTTCTTCTTATTTATAGCTTGAATGCCGACATCAACAGTCTAAAATTATGTGCTGTTGTCCAACAGATGAGGTAGAAATATTGCACTCTCCTTCTGCAGATATTCTTTTTCAAGTAAGGTCTACCCAAATCTGCGAATTCCACTCACATTTTTGAATCCATTCATCTTCTTCTTCTTTTGAACAAAGTGACAGCATAGCTGAATAACAGTTGCTAAGCATTTTGCGTAAGGGACCATCCGCGATATTGTATGAAACGCGACTGGTGACTGGCGTTGTATCGGGCTGAAGCCAAAAAGGAGCCGGAAGCATGTATGAGTTGTGTGCTCACCTCTTTCCGATCCCGCACCGATCCGATACTTGGGGCGACATCGGATCGGAGTAGTGTATGACAAGTGTGTCCCGGCCATAAGTTGCCACAGACTACTATTTGTATAGTAACCATAATGTAAATTCATTCATATTTCTGCAAAAATTACGAGTTACAGCAAAAAACGTATTATAAACTGTATTATTATACAGTGGCTTTCTTTATTGTCTGTCCTCATTTATTGTTTGAACGAGTCAACTCAAATAAATGAAACTTTTAATAATGACATTTATGCATGAATGCTATCTTTTGGAGTAAAATTGACAGATGAGAATTTTAAGATGGCGATTGTTCGCCATCTGGGAAAATCGACCTTCAACTTCATAATCGTAGGAAATATGCTGAGTTCAGTTCAAAAGATTCTCGAAATTATTGCCTTGAATTTCTTGACATCAGAACAGCCTATCCGACATTTCACGCCAAATATTTTCGAACACAGGAACGTCGATATTTCTACAAATATTCATTATTCTCTGCCGTATATCCAATATTGTAGCAGGTCCAATTTCGTACACCTTTTGCTTCAAATAGCCCCATGAAATAAAGTCTAAAGGTGTCAGCACTGTAGGACCTTGACGGCCAATCTAACGAACAGGGAAAGCATTATCCAAATAGTTTCTGACTTGTCTAGAGGAATGTGGTGGTGCTCCATCTTGTTGTAATACAACATCCATATCGAATTCATAAAAGATTCGCTTAGACGATTTCGGCGATTAGAGAGTCTCATGTAGTAGTACACACCTCACAAACGTACGGAAGAACTAGACTGCTGAGGATTTACTATCATCTCACCAATTATTTGAACTTGCTGTTCTTCCGGAATGGACGTATGATCTGGTGGCTTTCGATTCTTAATAAAATGAATATTTGTAGAATACTCCGGTCAATTTAAACATTCGAAGCTACATAAATTCCCATCAAGCTAAAAATCAGTGAAATTGTTAAAACATGATTGAAAATGAAATTTGAAAGTTCCCAATCTTTCCCATGTATGGAAAAAATTTTATTCAAGGTCAAAGGTCAAAAAAATTAGTTTTTCACGATTTTCAGCGAAACGATAAGGTTTATCATAAAAATATTTCAGACAAAAATTGTAGATCATAAAATAATCTACATAAAATGTATCAATACTTTTTTTCTACGAGCCACCATTTTTGAGATATTACGATTCAAAAAGTTGTACAAGTTGCAATCGTCATAATATGCACACGTTTCCACGCCACCTATGAGATAGTGTACTTAGCGCGTTTTTTTAACGTGGTTTAGGCCTACTCCACCGGTCAGTTGTGATCCTGTTTAATTTGAAACTATTGCAGAATTACGGAAATTAGTAAATATTGGAAAAAATAAAAAGCGATGTAAATTAAAATGAATTTGTGTCTTTTATAAGCTGCAGCAATAGAAGACTTTCGAGTATAATTTTTACGACAATTTTCATGTATCATCACCGATTTCTGATGTTTGAGAAATTCCGAAAATTCATTTGCTCTTTCGATACTTGCATTAATTAATGACTCCATGCCACGTTCAACAGTAACAATTTTACTTTCATTCAAAAGTTTAGCACAAATAAAACAATATTCAGACATTTTTGTTATAAAAGTCAAAACAGCACGATATAGGTTAGTATAAACACGTGATTTCACTACAGAGTGTCGCTCAAGACTAACGGTATTTCATTTATTATAGCAGGTATAAGACCCTTCTCTCGAAGTTACACTGGCGTATGAAGTAAGGGACTGGGTTCATTGGAAAAATATTTCAACATATACAACAACTCTAGATAAGAGATGTATATACGTGGCGCACTCACGCATATTATGACGATAACAACTTGAACGAAATATCGACGTTGTGTTCGAAAATGTTCGCCATAAAATATCTGATAAGCTGTTCTTCGTCAGGACTTTCGAAAGGATGTATCACAAGACCCTCCTTTCTAATTTTTTCCCAGATGGCGCACAGTCGCCATTTTGAAATTTTCAACTGTCGAATTCACCCCAAATTATAATATCCATTATTCCAAGTTTGATTTTTTTTTTGAGTTGACTCATTCAAGAAATAAAAGGGGGTAGACATTAAAGAATGTCACTATAATATTATAGTTTTGAATAATTATTTTGATGTAACTCATTATTTTTTGCAAAATATAAATAAATTCACATTGGAGTTACTATGCAAATATTATTTATCAGGTAAAAATATTTTCCCTAAACATTTTTTTACCTTGTCCTTTTCATTTTTCAGTAAATTGTTCTCAAAAAGTGTTGTAATCAAGATCGGGAATTTTTGTTGTTCACTTCTCTCAATCGAGCTTTCAACAATGCAGTCCAACAGTTTTCATGAAGATTCATTGACTTGCCCTAGATTCCGAGGTATAAATCTTACGGCGCTCACTACCGACCCGTCCCTAATAGTTTGGCAACATACAATAATTGAGCTTGGAGTTTTTTCAAAGAAGAACATCTGTTCAATATTCTCTTTAAAAGAACTCCGGATTCAACCCAAGTGGAATTATGTTTTCAGTCAGTTGCCATTTCACAAAAACTCAAGGAGACATCGTAACATTCCTCAGCTCGTATCCTTCAGATACAATATATTCCGTACAATAGTGTCGAGTTGCCAAGAATGCCTCCATCCATTTTTCATAATAACTTGATGGACGATCGTCCGGCCGCGGCCGCAAGCAGTAAAAACGAACGGAGACGGGTTTTGGTCGAATTTGATAATCCCCAATAGAATCCGGACAAAACCCCTTCATAGCGTTCCCTAGTTATATGTGGGGATTGAGGGAGACAAGCCCAAAAAACGGTGTCATAACTTTTATTGAAATACTTCGGCCGAGTTGGTCGATAAACGCTACATTGTCAATAAACTAGGGGGTTTCTCTGATCTGCGAAGGCATAGAACGACAAGAAACTTTATTATCTTATTTTTGATGTCATTCTCCTATAATGGCTCAACTGCTTCAATTTAATCGATTTGTTCCAAAGATATTTCAGATTGAGGAATATCTTCCATTTTTCATTTATAAATAATCAAGAAAGCCAGGAATTATTATTATTCCTTTGACAAACTCATCAAAATACAATTTTTTTTATCTTTAGGTTCACACGAAAGGGCACACCAAGTAATGTAGTATTCGGAGAACATCGTGAGAACCACTGGAGGAGAGCTATGAGTCACGCCAGAAAAAAGGGGACTTTCATATATCAAAATACAAGCTGACCCGTGCCCAGTTCGTCGGGAGTTTTATCAGGTTCATCAGAGCTCTGCCTTCTGCGGGCGCACTCGAAAGAGCGTTTAAGAGAAGTCGAAAATGTTATAAACCCTTTTTTCACCCAGTTAGACAATGAATTTCAATAAAATACGAAAGACGTCTTCCATCAATTCTATTGAAAAATATTTCTGCAGAATTTGAAGTAGATTGAAGTACGTTGTCCCATACAAACTTTGACACTTGAGTGTGGAATTTCGGAAAGAGCTTTCTTATCGGATGCCTAAGTCATGCAAAGAACTCACCCTGCAAATTTCAGATCTTCACGATCAATGGTTCAAGATGTGCGTTGAATAACCCCTCAAAATAACTTTCTATCCCTTTCAATTCCATCTTCCATCTATTCTGTTGAATACTGTTTATGAAAAATTTGAAATAGATTGAACCTAGGAATCATGTTGTCCCATACAAACTCTGATACCGTTTTTTACCCCTTAAAGGGTGGAAGTTCGGAAAACCCTCTCTTATCGGATGCCTACGTCATACAAAGAACAAAGATTTTATTATATTTCCCTCTGACCGAAATGTTTTTTCGGATATAGATTTTCTTCCTTACTCCGTAACAGACAGACCTGATCCAGGTGAACGAACATTTATGTCATAGAAGATAAGACTGAAGATAACAGCGAAAAGAACTCATGTAATACTGATGGTCCATCAAATCAGGAGTTTATTTTAGGAATCGACCCTTTGAATGCAGATACAGGTCCTTCGAATGAATGAAGTCTCAATAACTGAAGAAGTTTCAATACCAAATGATGCGACTGTTCCATCAACATCGGCCTTACCTCATGCCAAAAACTAATCATTTGTATCTCCTAAAGGTTTAAGACAACCTTAAGGGGCAGCTGCTAGAAAAAATAAAATAACTCGTACAAGGGGGCGAAGTCTAATTGCCACTGATACCCCAGAAAAAACCTCTTGGCAATGGAGAAAGAATCTAAAATTAGAAAAGTTCCCACAAGGACAAAGAGAGTTGTGCTAGACAGTCCTTCTTCTGGATCAGAACCGGCATTGGAAAGTGATACATTGGATAGTGATTCGTCAGATGATGAAATTCTAGACACCTCTGAATTTGAATTGAAAAGACAGCCAGAAAAAGACGATTATATTCTGGTCGATTTTACTTCGAACGAAAGTAACGTTTATTATGTGACAACGGTATTACAAGCAAGAGGTGACACATGTTTTGTCAGTACTTGCGTAGAAGGTTGGGTAAAAATGTTTTCTATTTGCCACAAGCAGCTGAAATTTCGGATGTCGACCAAAAAGACATTGAAACAATATTAGCAAAGCCTTATATAAATGGTAGCACTTCTAGACAAAATGCTTATTTTATATTTAATGTTGATATGAGTTCCATTGAAATTCGTTAATAGGTACCTAGATAACGAGTTTCGATTTATTTTTTAGGTTTCATGTTTTTCTCCATCTCAAACGGAATTTCCTTGTGTCAACAAACGATGTACTTCTTACATTTCTGGTTTTTCGGGCTTGAGGGCCGTGTAGTGGAATTTTTACTTCCGGAGCTTTCGGCTACATCTGCGGCAGCCATCTTCAGCGGCGTGGTCTTAGTTGGACTCCTCTATGTGAGTTTACTACGATGTACTTCTTTTCTATATCGTTCTGTTTTTTTGTTTAAAAATAAATATTATTTTTGTTATTATTCATCTTTTTCACAATGTGGTACACAGTGAACCACTTGACATGTTTTTGTTTTTAAATAATTGAAACTTACTTTATAGATTTAATACCAAATTATAGCTGTGCTTTCGTTGCTCACACCCTGAAGTACAATGAGAAACAAATTTGGATCTTTCTCATTGAAAACTACAGCTTTGACATACATTATAAACAAAAGTGATTCACTGTGGAACAGTTTACCCTATCTTGGGTAATTTTGCAGGAATTTACAAAAAAAAAATTACTGAATAAAAAATCTATGTTCAGTTCAGTTCTCTGAAGATTTATTATTTGAAAGACTCAACAAAAAGTTACGTTGCAAAATATAAATAATGACCCAAGGTACAACACCCTCCCCAACCAGGAAAAGTATAAGATAAAGATCATGTTTCAAATCACTAGCTGAGGTAAACTTTTCCGCTATGCAAGAAGAGTACACCTAGTTATTCAGTTTAGTTCGAATTACTGTACCTAATCTTGAAGTTCATTGATAATATCAGAGGAACGCTAATGTGTCATTTGGAGTAGATTAAACTCACTAAGTAAGAAGCAATACCTTGAACTGAAAGTTGAAATTACTCCTTGGGAGTTCTCACTCAATCATCTTTCATTAAAACAACACAGCGCGGCCCTCGTGGCCCAGGCAATTACGCCCTTTCTCCGCTCATTATTCTGCGTTTGCCAGGAGAGTTGTCAACGGAGAAAGAAGATTCTAGGGGTCGGGCAAATCGTTATTATCGGCGCTGGCCTCGTGACAGATCATTTATAACCAAGAAGTAGTAGGTCGTTTCGCAGAGAGTCGTGCCATAAAAGAGCTTTTGTTGTCTCCGGAAATAACTCACCTTTTAATGAACTGTCATTCAGTTATAGCCTGGTAAACAAACGCCGAGATATTGCGTGCGAAAAGTGTATTTTGAAATAGAAACAACGCGGTGGAAGAAGGCATCTGCTCAAACTCAAATGTATCCATACTAATCGGAGTTAAAATAATGGCAGAAAACTTCTACTGACCTGAAAATAATGTTTTCTTCAAACGTCAAATAATGATGACATTACTTATCTAACTTGATCCTGTCAAAGTTTGATGTCTCCGCCGTCATTTCTTTACGGCGGAGGGAAAAATGTTGTCATGGCAACAATATGAAACATGTCACAAAGCAACAATACAAATGTTATTAACAACAATTAAACATCATTTTTATTCATAGTAATATTAAAAGTACAATTAGTTAATGAAGCATTTTCAAAATTGAAACCGTGCAAAAATGTTCTCGACTCGTGATACGCATTGGTAATTGTTGATGATACTGATGGTCGAGCACAACTTTCAGCAATCATTCCCGATGTTGGCGAATCATGAGGGTTTAAAATTTTTTGAGCATTATCGTTCTTATTTCTTATTGAATCCTCTATATATCCTTCGGCAACCGTGCTTGATTTCCAGCCCCCATGTTGTTTGAGGCATTCTAGATTTCCGCCTCCATCAATTAAAAGTGTTGCTGAAGTTCGTCGTAAACAGTGACCCGTGTATGCGCTTGCATCGTTTAAATTTAAATAACTAGCTACTTTTTGGGCTACTGCGCTGATCGAATGTATTCCCATGACGCTTCGGTAACACTTTCCATTTTGGTACTTTATAAAAAAACGGTTTTCTGTGAAATTTTCAGGCCGCAGTGATGCATACTTTTTATACAGTTTAATGTAGTTTTGACCAATTATCGTAAAAGATCTAATTTGTCGTATTTTACTGTCTGGGATTTTGATAATTATTACATTTTCTTTATCCTCAATGTCCACAGTCTTCATTTTCACCAATTCGTCGCATCGACAGGCGCCGGTAACCCCAATTAACAAAACAATCTGAAATATTTTTATAATTTAGTAGAGTATACCACATGCTTTGCAATATAATTTTTTTTACCTTTAATCCTAAATACAACTTATCTGGCGCTTCAAACAAAAATTTATCAAACCCGTCTTTAGTGAAAACTTTAGACTTCTTTGCAGTCATAGATTAAAGAAAACAGGAGATAGAACATGGTCAACTGCGCACTCTGCCAATTTCCCCTGATATTCCCACTCCTAAGGTCCGCCAATCAAATCGTATATCCCCACCAACGTACCGATTTGAAGGATCTGCACGCTTGGCAAAGTTTGTTATTAAGTGTCAATGTCATGTGTTTTGTAAACTTTTTCGGTAAAAAATGTCACGGTGTGTTGTGAAGCGATGCAGATACTACTTCAGTTCAAATTATAAGAAGGATATGAAATCTGTTCATCTATTCCTATAAGTCTGTTATGAGTGCGGTATGGTTTTGATGGGAGTGGCCAGGACACCAGGACCGTAGTTGTTTCACAGTCGAAGTTGACAATAATTTGTTTTCTTCCATACCCCGATGAATGAGACTAACGGGATGAATCGCGATGGTAATTCCACATCGTTCGAATATTGCGTTTTGATTTCCACAAGCCATCTCAAATATTGCGATAGATGTGCCTCGTTGGTATATCCCTCTGACGATGTGATCACCATTCGCACAACTGCAGAAAAGATCATTCAAAATTATTTGAATGAAAATAATCCTGCGTGCAATGTGAAATTCCTTAATATACAAGTATTGAATATGTTGCTGTATCGTGATTTATTTAAATCACTTCGTGAACATTTCAGGGAACAAACGTTTTCGTCCTCCCATTTCAGTAATTTGATAAATTTTATATATCTTCAATATATATAAATACTAGAGTACACCATCACAATAAGCATTCTTTTGATTAATCTAAAAGTGTTAGATCGGTGTTTAATAAACTTTTCTTATGCAAAGGTCAATAGCTTTGGAGTTTCAAGTGTCACCATGAATTATGAAATAAACTATATAATCCAATTTTGTGTATATTCTTTATTTTCATTTGTAATATTTTTGAATTTGCTGGCAGTAGCATACCAGAGGATCATAACATATAATTATACAATGCCTAGAAAAATTGTAATGTACCAATGAATCTTCAGTAGATTCGAAAATGAATTTGCAACCTAAGGTGAGTTTCATTTGACTTATATGAAATTCTATTCATTATGAAATTGCACGCACCTGGTCGTGGGTATATGAACTATTCATTGTGAAAGTGGTTCCTGGTTATGGTTTTATGAACTATTCAAAGTATATGAAATTTGGGAAAACCAAAATAACTTATATTTTTCCTGAATCCTACTCTGTACCGCTCCCCACTCCTAGGCTTCAACTCTGAATATTTGGCCGGCTCAGCGCACATTGATTTGTATATTCATGTTCCATCTCCTGTTTTCTTTAATCTATGTTTGCAGTATATCCTTCGCTTGTCTTTCTCAAAAAGGCACGTAACTTTAAAAATTTGCTTGTATCCACATTTTTTCTAATAACTAACTCGGATTTTATCATAGAGTATCGTGACCACATTGTAGAAGATTTCCATTTATTTTCATTTTCCATTATATTAAAATATGCCAGTAAAACGTCTTCGGTAACTTGCCGTACTCCTCTTGTATCGCACCACTCTTGGAAGTGCTTGTACGCTAACCGATACTTTATTCCGGACTTGGAGGGCCCCAAACGTGCTACTGCATCATTAGCCGCGGACTCGATTTCGTTTAGGTTTTCCATTTCCGCACTAAATTTGCGCTTGCGGTTGCAACAACAATAAGCTGTCTTTAATAACATAAAATAACTGTCAAACAACTGTAACCAGGGAGACGCAAATCCCACCGACGACTTAATTATTTTAATTTCTAACATCTAGACGACTTTGATAGTTGTCACAGTTAATTTCGAGTAAAAATAGCGTATGAATTGTACTATTTATGGTTGAAAATTGCTACGTTTGAAGAAAAAATAGTATACTATTTTCGCTTATCTCCATCCAAAGTACTCGTCATTTACGAAATGTTCAGATCCCCGCTAACGTGTACACACCGTTATAGTTTTACAAAACAAACATAAGCTGATACGAAATTAAATCTTTCATGCACTTTCTCGGTACAGAATGTACAAAAAAATTTAGGCACTTACTTTTGCCGTCAAAACCCCGATAGTCTTCAATAACTGAAGCCTCACTCCACTTACCATTCCATCAGCTATTTTCTAAAGGTAGATTCATGCACCTATCATTATAATTACATTTATATTACACTATCATTACATTTTCACTAAGAAAATGTTGCCGTTCATGCAACACTCATTACATTATGAAACTGTTGTTGAAATCTTTATGTTTTTCATTTTGAGTATGTTCATATTGACGAACTAATTCTATTTAAGCACCTTGATCCGTTATATTGCTGAGTACTAATAATATAAACACAAAAATAAACATAACATAACCTAAAACCGTCAGATGACACGTCACTGCACATGTGCAATTGCTGTTTTCACTAAGATTCGTAATGTAATGAAAATAAAGTTAAATCTAAATGAAACATCTGTCGCACATCAGGGTTAATCCAATTTAATTGTCAAAAATGCCGCATAACCCAGTTATTGTCTATATAAGCCAATCAAACCTATTGACAAAACTGGGATTTGTGAAATATTTTTGGTATGCCAAACGCATTCATTATAACTAAAACAAAATATTCATACGCATCTTATATTCTCCCAATAAAAGCAGGTGTTTCACAGGGTTCAGTTCTGGCACCCGCTTTGGTTCTGCTTCATATCAATGATTTGCTCGAGAAAACATCTTGTTCAGTACAAAGTTTTGCGGACGACAGTACTCTTCATACTAGTTTCTCTTCCAGAGTCCCCATACCAGCTCGAGAAACAAAAATTCAAAGAAACATTCACGTCAATAAAATTAACAATGACTTGGTATTAATGATGGAATTTAATGCTAGGAAAACACAAACTAAAGGAAAGCCGATCTATCATTATCTAGTATTCAGATATCAGGAGTAATTCCTACAAAGTCAAGTATCTCGATGCTGGGAATTACGATCAGTAATAATCTCTCATGGGATAACCATGTGAGATCGATCGATAGAAGTGCTTCCCAGAAACATGGATTTCTATTTCGTACTTCACTTCTCGTCAGCCTCTAATAATCTACAAGGCTCAGATATGACCTGACTTGGAATATAGCTCAGAGAGTACAAAATTCCCACCCCTTTCTTGTGAAATTGGAGACCTGTCGAACCTCTTTTGCTCAAGGATCTCTTTTCAACAGAACAGCTGAGCTTTGGAACTTCTTGCCGAGAGAGGTTTTTCCTGAGGCTTAGAAACTTCAAAAATTCAAAGTGAAAGTTAATTCGTATCTCCTGTCCCATGATTCACACGGTGTTCTTTGAACATTACAGGGCTTCCCTTTCGTGTGAATCTGCATTTAAAAAAATGTACATATTTCCAACCTCTATGTAGATTGTAGATGAATGGCATTCAACAATAAAATAGATTCATATGTCGAAATTTCCATTGATCAAAAATCAATGGAAAGATATGTAAACAAATCTTTATTTTCGATATATACGTAATATTTCAATAAGTCTTTGCATGATAGATGATTTCGATATCTCGATATTGTCTTGCATTGGATAAGTCCCTCTGATCATCCAAAATTTCGTGATGTATAACCACAAATTTTTTTATATTTTTGTATGCGAGAAAATAAAAAGAGCTGTCAATGTGCCACAAGATCTAAACTGAACTAGTGCCTCCAATGAAATATCCGATTTTGCACATATCACCTTTTTGCACCTGGCACCCTTCATTCCTCTTCTCTTAATTCTAGTTATCGTATTAGTGAGTATTTTGAATCAAAAGCAGATTATGCACATTGATCGTTGCATTAGTTGAATAAGCAGTTCATACGTCAATGCATGTTCATTTCATTACTGCCATGTGAGGTTGGTTTCTGGTATCGGTTATTAAATTAAATACACAAGACCTGGCAACCACAATCATCACTTGCGTGAAAAACACCTTGATAAAATATAATACATTGGTCATGTTGGTTTCAAACAGGAAGTTACAACTACCAGAGCCTACAATCCCCAAAATACTGCCTACCAAAGATACATAAACCTATAGTGTAGCCGCTGAAAAGATAGAATGATCACGTGAACAGCACGCACTCTTTGAATGTTCCTCTCCCCAATGATACAAGTCCGATTTACACCACTCAACAAAAACGTCGCCGCGTCGTCCTCCCATCAACTCTTGGGATGCTTTTTTATAAGTGGTCATTATTACACCTTTTTCCTCTACAGTTAAATGTCTTTTTTTTATCTTTTTCTTGGAGGTGAAAGAGTGTTTCCATCCATATTATTTAATTAACGTAACACACGTAATAAAGACAAATCACAAATGAGTACAGTATAGTGTAAACAGTTCTCCATTTATTTCAGTTTAGAGGCGTGGCTATGCAGGCATTCACCGTTCACTCGTCCTTGAATTCTATTTTTCGAGCGGCCCGACTATAGTAAATCGATCCGACTAATTATCTCAGCAATAAACTCTCCCTCAATATTGTTGAATGGTTGGAAAAATTGTATGAACATTCCGCACCAACCTATGCGAGTGTGAGAAATTTACAAGAATTCATAGAAAAAATCAAAAATATTACATTACAAAGAGGTTTATATACGGATATTATTCGTTGTGATACTTCATTTCCAAGCAAACCAATATCGCAAGCTTTGTAGTGTTCGAAATATATTCTATGATCGAATGGTTTGGCAAATGATAATGTTGAATGTTGAAGAATACTTCTAAAGTCAGTGAACTATAAAAACTCTTTTCAAAAAGAAATATACGCACATCCGCTACAGAAGGGAAAATCATATGTCGATCAGCGTGCTAGATGAAGATCACAGGACGAGACTGACAAATGAAGTGCGTGACAATATTTCCATGTTTTCTACAAATGGGCTTGGGTCGGACATATTTGTTAATCATATACAGGGTGGTCCAAAAGTATTCTTTCCGTCGAAGGGTCGGAATGCTTATAATCCGTTTGTCGAGATGTGAATCTTTCAATTTCGGAAATTTTTAGTCAGGCTTTTTTTTCCATTTATTGCTATAAAATTCTTGTGGATTTATGTTCGTGATATATTCCTTGTGAATTGTTCCTCCGTACAAAAAATTATCGAATTCCTATACATCAAATAAGTCCACAATATCATAGCCGCAGCTTAATAAAATCTTCCAGGAAATGGTGTTATTATATTCCCTTCAGGTTGGCTGACGATCCCATTTCTTTTGTTTGAATGTGGTTGAATTCAATTTCTCATAAACAATGCCATTGGTAGGAAATTAGAAAAAAAATTATTGCATGTCCGCTCTACGCTTTCTGGACACTTAATCTCATGTTGGAAGTACCAATACCACAAATAAAAATATGTTTTTCATTGGGTATTTGACAGCTGTTAGGTGATGACTCATTTAGAATACGCACGTATTCTTAATTATTGGCGGCCTCTTCATTGTTTTTTAAAACGATGCGATATGTAACACTATTTGACCTGATAAATTTGGTCTCCGGTCTACATTCATAATTCGTTTCTTATTCTTTGTAAAATTGAATTGAAAATGATATTATTAGGAAATTTTACGTTCAACAGTTTGTGGATTGGTACTGGTACTATATCTAGTATCATGGAGCAAGCAATTGTTTAACCTACTTGCCTTCATGCAGTTTTTCGTTGATCATTAAGAATGAGGTATAAAAAAGAAAGTTTTGCTATACCAGCAAATGTCACCGCACAAGCATGGTGGTATATATAAAGTACGGTATGCAACTCGAGGAAAAGGCTAGTTACGTGCGCTAGAGAATTACTGCACTCGGCTACGCCTCGTGCTCACAATTTTCGCTCAGGCGTAATAGGCTACTTATCCTCCTCGTTACGTAAATAATTTCTACTAGGCCTTCCAGACCACGTGATGTCTGGGGAGCAAAAACCAGTTTTACCATGGAAGTCACACTCTTTATAAAAAAACAAACGAATGTTTCTGGGGGGCAGATGCCACAAAGTTGATTCATTTGACACTTTTGACGAGTATCTGGATTGCCTAATTCACAATCATCCAAAAATGCGTTCATTTCTAACCTACTTTTAGGTCGGCAAAAACTAATTCGAAACGTCATTTTGAATTCATGAAGTGCTTAGATCCCAGGCACAATAGGCACACAAAACACCAAACGAGCTATCCCAGACATGATTTTACAGTTATTACGCATTATCTCAGTACCAAACAGACGGACAAAAAAAAATTACTCACTTATTTCATTCCTGGTTAATAACTAACACGCTTGTTTCCAAAAATGGCACGTTACCATTTTATTGGACATTTTCTCAAGTACTGAGTACGCATAGAGTACGGAATACACTTACACAAACTTTTCAAATTCTACATATAGTCCAGTCAAGATGTACATCCGTGCTTGCAAAAGGTTAGGTCATTACGAATTTTTTATATGTTGTTCGTACCTAAGCCGACATTAAAAATCCAGATTTGCAATTTTTAAAGTGCTGTGCGAGCGGCGGTGTGCCCAAAAAACCTTGAATTTTTTTGACTATTTTCAGATTTTGCTCAATATCTCAGTGAAAGAGGGGTCTGACCGGTTTAGAAACTCCATACAACTTTAGAGAACAGTGAATTTGCTATAATTTGAGACCAAATGCAGCTCCGTACAACCAGCGGTTCTCAAGATATGGGCCTTGGAAAAAAAGCTATTTTTCCTGAAAACTGAATTTTTTTCGAAATGAACCCTCATTTTATAGAATATCTTGAAAAATACTAAGCCCACACACATGTTATGGGAAATGAAGTTGTAGAAAATGTAAGTAGCTTTCATTTGAGACCAAACTGGTTCATATGAGCTTAGCAGTTCTCTCAAAAACGGCAGAAAACCAAAAACAGTCAGAAGTGGGTTTTTAGGGGAATTACATATAAACCGTTCTCACGTCTTTTTATAGTTTGAATGGACAAATTATATCCAGTGGAATTGCAAATGAACTGTTCTTACGTGTTATGGCTTTCTCTTTATTTAAGAGGGCCCGGGTTTGGATCGCATGAAGATGGTGTTTCGATGGACGCTGGCAGAGGAGCCCAGTCTGTTGTTGGATCGTCCTCGTCGTCTGAGCATCTCATCTCAACATCCGGAATGTTATTGCACGTTTGTCCTCCGCATGATTAGCAAGGACCGAGCAATGCAGACCTGCCTTCCTACACGAGCAGCCTCCAGAGCACCCTTTCTTGCATTTACAAGAAATTTCACAGTTCAAGCACTTTTGGTGCGTTACATCACCTACGTCCGTGGGCACTTTGGGAAGAACGTCTCCATCGTTTTCGACGGCTACCCCGAAGATGCTACCAACAAAAACACCAAAACAGCCGAACGACTACGGCGTTACGCAATTCATTCCAGCCACGAATTGACGTTTGAAGAATCCACAGTGATTCAAATTGCTCAAGAACATGTATTGGGCAATAAGAACAACAAGCGCCGCCTGATAACTCTTCTTTATGACGCCTTTCAGAAGGAGGGAGTAGAAGTTGCCGTTGGAGGAGAAGATGCGGATCGAGAGATAGTCATGACGGCGCTTTCAAAAGCAGCAGTATCCGATCGAGTCGTCATAGTCGGAGAAGATGTTGACCTTCTTGTTCTTCTCAATGGTTTAGGCGCTGAAAAGAAAAACGTCTACCTTCAGAAGAGCTCGAAGGGCGAAACTGGATTCTGTCATTATTCTACGACCTCCTACAACCACCAGACATCACCAGGAACAATACTGTTCACCCACGCATTCACCGGTTGCGATACCACCTCAGCACTGTTTGGTCAAGGAAAAACCAAAATCACCACACTCCTGAGCAAGAATGAGTCACTTACTGAGCAAGTGGAAGTCTTCCTTCGCCCCAACTCTACCCCAGAAGTCGTCAAGGAATCCGGTATCAAGTGTTTTGTGGCTCTATATGGGGGTGACATCACGAAAGATGCTTTGGACTACTTGAGATATAAGTCATTCATAACTTCAACGAGTATAAACCTCGCCCGTTTGCCACCAACAGAACATGCCGCAGGCCACCATGCAGCAAGGTGCTACCTTCAAGTGCAGAAGTGGAGAGGCGTCAATTTAAATCCCACTGATTGGGGCTGGAAGCTATCTTCTCAGGGACTCATCCCCATCACCACTACCACGGATCCCGCACCACCTGCACTTCTTCGAAAAATTTCTTGTAAATGCAAGAAAGGGTGCTCTGGAGGCTGCTCGTGTAGGAAGGCAGGTCTGCATTGCTCGGTCCTGTGCCAATCATGCGGAGGACAAACGTGCAATAACATCCCGGATGTAGAGATGAGATGCTCAGACGACGAGGACGATCCAACAACAGACTGGGCTCCTCTGCCAGCGTCTATCGAAACACCATCTTTATGCGATCCCAAACCCGGGCCCTCTAAAATAAAGAGAAAGCCATAATTTGGCAACCAAATCTCAATTAACTACATGATAATATTGTTTTTTTTTTGTGAATGTAATTTTTGTAAACTTCTTATTAATAAAACTATACAAACACGTGTGAACAGTTCATTTGCAATTCCACTAGATATAATTTGTCCATTTAAACTATAAAAAGACGTGAGAACGGTTTATATGTAATTTCCCTAAAAACCCACTTTTGACTGTTTTTGGTTTTCTGCCGTTTTTGAGAGAACTGCTAAGCTCATATGAACCAGTTTGGTCTCAAATGAAAGCTACTAACATTTTCTACAACTTCATTTTCCATAACATGTGTGTGGGCTTAGTATTTTTCAAGATATTCTATAAAATGAAGGTTCATTTCGAAAAAAATTCAGTTTTCAGGAAAAATAGCTTTTTTTCCAAGGCCCATATCTTGAGAACCGCTGGTTGTACGGAGCTGCATTTGGTTTCAAATATAGCAAATTTACTGTTCTCTAAAGTTGTATGGAGTTTCTAAACCGGTCAGACCTCTCTTTCACTGAGATATTGAGCAAAATCTGAAAATAGTCAAAAAAATTCAAGGTTTTTTGGGCACACCGCCGCTCGCACAGCACTTTGAAAATTGCAAATCTGGATTTTTAATGTCGGATTAGGTACGAACAACATATAAAAAATTCGTAATGACCTAACCTTTTGCAAGCACGACCCCTTTCTCATGTTTAACTTGGCTGGACTAATAGGCAAATGACGGCGATATTGACATTTTGCGGAAGCGTCGTGAAATTTGTTTATAAGCAATGCCTACTTGATACAATATGTTATGAAATTGATTCTGCAAATAAGCAATTATTTCGAATGATTGAGAATAAATACAAACCTAAGCAAAAGATTAAATTTATCTCAAGAAATAGCTTGACTTTCAGCCTCAGTAGCCTACATTTTTCTCTGAAGTGGGGAGAAATGATTTTCCCTTGGAATACAACTTTCATACATCATAGAATTGCATTTTGTTCCCTCTTCATTGAAACAGACCAAGTTTCGAAATGGAATGTACAGATTTCTACAGACAGACAATACAAACACTGCAGCTCGTGTTGAAACGTTTCATCATGCTCTTCACGAATTGTTCTTCAAGACAATTTGATGATTGCCAGAAAGTCACAGTTCTTTTTTTGAGTTATTTCGAATTTGTGAATAGAATTCAATTCTGAAAAAATGCCAGAAAACATATCTGGCCATCTATGAGGGAATGTTGTGAACCCATATGAATGGAGTAGATCACAGATCTCGATAATACAAAAGTAACTTTGACTTTCAGTCGTAAGATGGCAAAACATGTACTATTGCAAAACTACCTTTGAAATGAAAGATAAAATTCAAATGTAATCCAATGCCTTTTTTTTGTTAATTTGTTAATTTGTGTTAGTATAGAAAATCTGTTAGTATTATATTTGTTATTTTTGGTATAAAATATATCTGGCCATCTGTGAGGAAATGCTTCAAATCAATTTGAATTGAGTACATTATACAGATTTCAACAGTAGGAAATTGACTTTGACCTAAAGTTCCTTTTTTGAATAATTTCGAGTTCATGATATTGAACCAATATTGAAAAAAGAATTTGGAATAAAATATATCTGGTCATCTGTGAAGAATTGCTTCAATTCCAAATTTATACAGTAAATTATACAAATTTCGACAATAGAAAGTTAACTTCGTCTTTCGGTCGTAGGATGGCGAAACATATTCAAATGGCACGATTGCAATATAAAACCATCAAATGTCAACTGTCATTTATTCAACGACTTTTTTTAAAAGTTTGTGTATGTAGACGTTTTACCGTATTTTATTTGTTTTGTGTAGTTTGTTTGCGACTAAGAACCTTAGATACGAACGATATTTGTTTATTGTAACGATAACAAAGAGGGAATTCGAAATGATTTCACAAAATACTTATGCCGAGGAGTGCCTAAAAACTCTGCAAAGGATAGCGGAAGACATACCCTCAGGGGTCAGGTAAGAAAATGTCATTGCCCTGTTCTGTTCTTTGTTGAAATTCTGTATAACGGCTTTTTGTATTCATTTCGACACCTACGTTTATTTCGTTCCCGATCATTAAGTATCGAATGTAACGCCAAAATATACCATTGTTTGCTGAAATGAAGTCTGGCAGAACAGTCTGAAGGGTGGAGTTAGGCTGGAATTAGTGCAAATATGTTCTATTTATCATATTGCACCAGTCCCGGCCTGATTTCGCTTTACTTCAATCGTCGATGGAGAAGACCATTCATGCGAAAATGCATTGGCATTAAGGGTAAGTTGTTCAACCTGACCCGAGTATATTTCGCAAAATAATTCGAATGATCCAACAAATATCTACCTACTTTTGTGCTGAGAAAAACTTTTTAAAGGCAAATTGATGTAGAACTAGCTCGATAACTAGTTGGGTGATGAATAATCAGTATCAAAGAAAATTATACCTATTTAGGTAGAAAATGGCCACTCCTGGAATTTTATTTTTGCTTCAGGACCTACTCATTTTGAACAAGAATTATTCAAGTGACAAGTGAGATTTTACTGTTTGAGTTATGCATTAGGTATCCATTTAAAAAGGATATCGATTACCTATTCAGCTCAATAAGAGGTGAATGAATCAAGATATCAAATTTAGAATGTTTCTTCATTTTATTGATTAACACATGTTGATTCCTAATTATTGTCACAATCATTGTCAAGATGGCCCTATGTAGTGGAAAACACATATTTTTTGTAATGAGGTTTTGTCATAAATGCAACCTTATCACAATACTCACCTACTGTTGTAATTGCAACAACAGTCTTCAGTTCGAGGGGTGTTTCTCTTTGGAAATCTGGTGAAATCTCGATGAAATCCTTGGGATCCAAAAATCCCACCTGAAATCCTTGGAGCAATCCTGAAATCTACTAGAATTCCTGATTTAGTGTACACATTTTATCAAGCATTTTATGAACTTTAACCACCCCTCGCTTTGGTCACATTATTGTCAACATATTGGTTTTGAACACCGGGCAAGACACTGTATAATTGTCTCTCATTTAGGCAACTCATGTTTAATTCATTGTATCCCTCAAATTTGTGAGATTTTTTGAAATTCCATTTAGACTTAATCTCTACCTACTATTACAGGAAAAGAATTTGTCAACTTTGAGGAGACTAAGACCTATTATTTTTGTTGAGTTGTTCGCAAAATTATATCTGTAGTATTGTCAATATTGTATCTATTGTTGTTGAGAAAATTTAAATATGGATTCAATTGACAACTGGAGTGATCTAGTATTATAATATTTTTCATAAAGTAGCTTTTTTTTGTTCCGTAGTTTTCTGGGTTTGTACCTACCACAATCTGAAAAAATAAGAATTAATATTGGAATCTATACAAGTATAGAAGATGAGATTTTTAATCTACCCCGGAAAAAAATGTCAATCACGAAGATTGCCAAGAAGAGATATTTGCATTTGAACAGGATATTTGCATTTGAGAACGGAAGCGGATTTAGTTTCTGAAACGTTAACGATAAGTATTTTCATATGAGTATTAGTCCTTTTTATTTTTTTGATAGGCAAAATTTGTGTTATATGAGAAGTTGCTGATTAATGGGACTTGTAGGTTACAAACCCAGAACATTACAGAACAAATAGTGATCCACCACAAAATTATGACGTTCAAACAGTACTTAGCTTATTTTAATTTCAGTTTAATTAATATACCTTGGAAACTTCAAGGTACTGTGATTTTATTCAAACACAAGTAATATTCTTCTATAAAAGATTTTACAGTTTTTGGGAAATAGCCAAAAATAGTTACTCAATACTTTTCTCCACAAAAATGATAATGTTTCAAAACGAACCAAGTTCGATACTGAATAAAGTGTGACATTTTTGGTCATTTTAGTCTTGTTCTATTTATTGATGTTTTAATGTCAATGACCAGATGCCAGATTCAAAACTAGAAGTTCGATTAAAAGTTATTAAAGTATTTTGAATGACTTGAACCAATAGGTGATGTGAATTGAGATGTTGTTTCACCTAAATGAACTTATCAGCTCAAGCTTCTCCTACTGATTTTTTTCAGTCCGTCATTGGAATGTTGATTTTTGCAATAATTGTATCTTCCAATTGAAAAACAAAAAAAGCATAAGTTTTAATCACATATCTAGTTTTACCTAAAAGTAAGTAAGTATTTACTTATAAATATAAATGAAAGCTTGATGTTATGTTAGCAGCTCGGACAAAGTATAAAATTGATATAAATTGCCATGCCTTACTCCCCAACAACATAAAACCTCATTATTTCGCGGATCTTTTTTATTCACAATTGCCACGCTATACAGTTCGCTACCCGAGTATCAAAATACTCAGCATCATGAACTTCAAATCCAGATTGAAACAAGAAATGCTGAATAAAAGTATTTCAATCATTCGAATGATTTATTTACGTATGTACATATTTCTATACTATATATATATATATATATATATATATATATATATATATATATATACCGTCCTGGACGGTATGGACAGATATTCGTCTCACAGTTCTTGAGAATGAATTCAAAATGGAATTCGAAACGTCGAACAAATTAGAAGATACCTAACGGATAAAAAACCCAGAAAATTCATCTTGCATATCGAAGATCCGTGAAAACATCAATTTCTACATATATATATATATATATATATATATATATATATATATATATATATATATATATATATATTCAACATATTTCATTGTGTAGAATTATTTTCACGTGTTAACATGATTTCGATGTCAATATTTTTGTTTGTGCACCTACTTTTTGAATGAAGTCATTCGAAGGATCATTTTTGGTTGAGTGGAAGAGTAAAATCACGTTCCTGGAACTCAAAGTGTTACCTATTCAATAAAAGCAATAGTATTATTAATATTAATCGTTTTCACACCGCCAATATCTTAGGTGCATAGTTTAGTATATCAATAAACTGTTTTCAAATGTCTCTTAACCTCTATTGAGTTTGTTTAAGGATTTCGTTACATGTTTCATAGAAGCTTGAATCCCCAACCATCGAAGCTCTTTGAAAAAGACTTGGAAAAAGGTTTTCGACAAGTTTTCAAAGCATAGATGAATCAATTATCTAATCTTTTCAATGTACTTTGTATTATCTTTCAAGACTTCATTTGAGCATGAAGGGCACAACCCCTTAATATTTGGTCTGGTTTGGTTAACAGAAATATTTTGGTTGAGTGACATTTAATAAATGTTTCTTATTTTATATTGTGTGATCATTTCTGGAAATGAACTGCTTGAATGAAATATCATAATCGAAGTCTTTCAGCAAGTAGGGGATCGAACCCACGACCTCTCGATCATTAGCCGGGTACAGAACTCCTTTGAGTTTAACTCTGATTTTTGCAATACTCTTGCTGATTGAGCAGTTACGAAAGAAAGTAAAATTACAGAAATTTAGTCACATAAACTCATCTTTAAATTTTGTCTTCATTTTCTCTTTTAATATTTTTATTTTTATATTCATTATAATACCCATGATTGTTTCAATTATAGAACATAACAAAATAAGGACAAGCATTCATGTGATATCATTTTGTTTGCAGCGAAGAACACATAAAGAAAATCCTGAAGGTGAAGGCTCCACAAGAGGTTCTTACACTCCTTCAAAATATCATCACGTGCACTTGTAAGCAACAGCTACAAAGATTTTGGGACGAGTTTCAAATAGCGGATAAGTTGACACACCTGAAAGAGCTTGAAATTATTTCACCGTCTGAAAAAGCATGGTAAAAAGTTCATTTTCTCGCTGTATATTTCACTCACTGATATAATTTCCAGATATTATTTCAGGAGACCTACCACAGGAGAAGTGGATATAAATCCTATTATAGCTGATTGCCTTTTGAAACAGAAGATGGAACTGATGAAAGAAATGCAGTTGTTGAAAAAGGAATCAGAAGCTGTCAAAAGCCAACTGATGAATTTTCCTGATCGGACTCGACGTCAACTTGAAGAATTGGATAGAATAGAAGCAGCATTTGAGCAGAAGGTTATTAAACTGACACAGAAAATGGAACTGAAGAAAGAAATTTAAAACTTGAGGATGGAATCAGGTGTCCAAAGCTTACAGAAAGATTTTCCAGATCAGGCTCAACGTCAACTCAAAGGAATGGATAAATAGAAAAAGCGTTTTAGAATATAACAAAATCAATATAGAATTAATTGAATGGGGTGGCAATCGGAAACTCTCTAAGGTTCACTGATATCTTTTCCTAGTTAAATTGGACACCTGTTTGAAGAAGTCAATATAATAAAAAACATAACTGGGAAAGATAATCAAGCCTGAGAAGTTAGTGAGATGAAGATATATGACATTAATCTGCTATCAAAAGACAATCGTAGAAAATATGTGCAAGATATACCTTTTATTTGCATGACTCATAATGTGATCTTTTAAAAAATATGTAATTGTAATATAAGTTTTATATTTTGACATACATAAATCTATCAAGTGGCAAGTTTCATTTGTTTACTCAGAAAAACTTTTTCTTGGTTATTGTATGTTTTCCATTGCCTTCTGGCGAGAACAAATTAATAACTTCTGAAGATGTTATCTTGGTCAGCGAGACGCTTGCGAGTGAGAATAAATGAACACATCTTAAATCTGAACGAAACAAAAAACATTCAAAAACTACATAACATATATTACCCAATCTTCAAGTGTAAATTCGCCTTTCTATCTGCCCTTTAGATAAACTTTTTTTACCAGATATTGTACTTTTTCTCACAGTATCTGAAGTTGAAGAAAACCAACTTGATAATCTATTAGAGGGTTATAATTCAGATGTGAATTTGCTTATAACATCTCTATTTGAAAATGGAATCCGGCACGAACTCTATTGAAATAGTATATTATGCAACGATCGTGTAAGGATGGTTATTAATACATGAACATAAACCGGGATACGAAACGAGCCGAAGGTGAGTTTCGTGTGGTTTATGCGAGTGTATTAATAACCATTACATGAGAGTTGCATACGCTATTTTATCTACACCCAATAAATAATGAAGAACTAAAAATATTATATTATTAGGTATTTATATTGAACACAATAATAGTAGGTAATCAATCGTATTTCTTTGAAAAATTCCACAAAACTATAAATAATGGTATAGCCACGGAAAATACAACAATGAGGAATGAAAAAAAAAAAAAATGAAAAAAAATCTCTGCCGAGGTCAGGATTTGTACCCGGACGTTCCTGATCGCAGCCCTCGCCATTGACCACTAGGCCATGAGAGCTCATTCCATTTGGTCGAAAATAAAACATATGTGTTGCATTTGTCAAAAGAAAAATATAATCTTTTTGATTGTATTTTTTTCTTGTCTAAGACATATGTGGAGGAGTCGCTGGTAATTCTTCTATATCACTGCTATAAGACATTTTCATTCGATTATCGAAAATTGACTGAATTCTTCAAGAATTCAATACCTACTAATTTTGACTTGACAAACGTCAAAATGCAAAGCTTGCACATCATGCTTGATTGAAAAATAATGGGTTTCTATTGGTTGAAATTCTGTATCATAATGGATTTCATTATAAAACGGGTTGGGGTCATAAAAGTGTATTATTAGAGTACGGGTGTAGATAAACCTTTTTAAACACAACAATCACCCCAACACCAAACAGAAATTTTATGTCATTCAGTGAGTGCCTACCCACAGACTATCAATCACAAAGAATTGATTTGATAAACTGCGAAGTTTTTAAAAAATACCACTGTCAATAATGAATTATTTTGATATGAAAGTACTCGCCAAATAACATCTTCAGAACTGATTAGATTATCTCAGAGCAAAATTTGATTCGATTTTCATGCATCAAAGTGTTTTATTCTGCTGATGAGAAAGTCTAGAATGTCTAGTTTTATATATATCCCAACAAAAATTTCAATGCGAAGTGAGATTTCAATAAACCTACTGCAATCCAGCTCTAATCAAAACAATGTACACTCGGTACTAGGTTAGGTATACTATTAGGTATATAGGTTTACATATTTTTTATGCAGGCGTAGTATTGAATTCGAAAAAGTAATTTTGGGATATTCTCCATAAACGAATGCTATTAGTAATATACTTGCAAATGACACAAAGAAAATTAGAAAATGTAAGTATTTTCAGTCCGTTTTGATTCTCCACAACAATGTGATGTTTTGAAAAAACATGACATAGTTTCCAATATAATTATTTGCAAGGTATCCATGCAATGATACGTGTTGACTGGGATATTCCCAGTCTATTGAGGAATTAACAAAAAATATTCTGCTATTCTTAGAAGAGTTTTTTTTCACAAAAAATTCAAAGTTAACAAAGAAAACCTCAACCAAATTGTACAATTTTCATCCATTATACCTAGACGAGGTTAGGACTTCATGATCCAAAAAGTATTTGAAAAGTGGTTATTATTAGTATTATTTTGACTTATGTGACTGATAGTCATGAATTGTGCTCTATAAACATTTTTGGTGTGATTTTATCCATATTCTAAAATTTCAAAATAACGTAAATACTCAAATTATTACAATTACTTAAACTTATTTACACTACTTATTCGATTGAAACTTTCTCTTCCCTTTTGAAATCTCACTAGTCAAGATATGTTCCGACTATTCACAAAAATCAAATTCATTTGAATCATGTTATACTTAGTTTCAACTGAAATGATATGCATTATGGAGTTCCATATGCTCAAATTACGAAAAACTAATTCTATTTATCGGATCATAGTAAAACGACAGCTTAAAAGCTATAAAAAATAAATTCATATCTGTACAAAAATAACATGACGATCATAACTATATTTTCCAGTCCAAATTGTACATTTGAGACTTTCTCTTCCATTAAATTGCGTTAATCCAGCTTAAAAAAAAGGGTTCACTCTCCTATTGAAACAGCTATTAGAAATCAATTAGCTGAATACCCCGACTTGTGCAATGTCATACTCGTTTATTATATTTTAAGTTATTTTACTAGAAAAAAGTGTAGTTTTATACCCGTGCCGCCATAAAACTGAAGAACTCTTATACATTTTGAAATTACAATTTAACTGTAAGGATATCTACTTTTATGAAATGAGAATTTTCAAATCAAATTTTTGGATTTTTTTCAAATATTTATATTATAGAATGCAATAACAAACTAACAGAAAAGAAATGCACTTCATATCCATGGTGCAAAAAGAACTATTAAAGTTTCGTTAGATAATTGACTTTTTCTACCATTACTGGCGGCCGCCATTGGTTTGTAATACACGTATATATGGGAGTAGAAAAAGTGCAGTACGCGACTCGAGGATAAGGCCAACGACATTGCTTCGCGACTAACCGCACTCGGCTAACGCCTTGTGACTTAGTTGGCTCTTATCCCCATCGTTACGAAATATATTCCATAAATGTTCTTCAGGCACGATTCAGAATATGCTATGTTTAATGTATTCCCATTGTTTAATAGGAAAAGGTTGATTTTATATATTGAGGTGTACACAATGTCGCATTTGAAACATACGTTTTGAAATAACATTGTTTTTTCTCAGACATCAGAAATAGGCAAATCCTGTCCTTCACTTGAAACTTCTAGGCATTTCAATAGCTGATCAATTTGTCCATTATGTTCATCGATTTTTCTTTCAAAGTCGCTGATTTTTTGTATAACTTCTGTGGATTCTTCTATTGTAATATCACTAGCTGTAAACAACGGAAAATGTTATATACATTTGGTTGGGAAAATGTTTCGTTTCAGGACACTGAACTATAGATTAGGCCACCACTACCATACTGTTATTCAAAATTGATGATTATTTACCATTCAGTACAGTCAAAATCGTCTTTGAATAGACAGGCCGAAAGGTAGTATTTTTTTGTCCATTATTGATCAACTGGAAGTGTATGAAAGTCTCATTCAAACAGAAAGAAGTAAAATGTTCGAAAAACATTCTATGATAGTTATAGAAAACATAATTTCACATGAGAAATTTTCAGTTGCGAATTCTGCCATAGTGAATGGAATAGCTGCTACAGACTCCCTAGCGTGTGAGACATCTAGAAAGCCTTTGGTCCTAACATTATACTTGAAAAACCTGAGCTGAACTTTGAAATATGCTTAATGAATGCTTGGTTGATTTCTGAGATGAATAAGGCTTGGAATTGCGATGCCAAACGGCGCTGTATGCCTTTCAATGAAATACTTTATTTCATTTTAGTTAGTGGAAATGGATAACGGATATATTTCACAGAGAACTAGATTTGATTCCATTTTTCGATTTTTTCAAATATTTCTATTGTAGATTCAATAACAAACAAGTATGGCATAGCAATATCATTAAATGTATATCCCTCGGGCCAGAGGCCTTCGTCTTTATTAGAGCTTCACCCTGAGGATAAAAACATATACTTTTTATTACGCTATAAGGTAGACACGATTAAATTTCCACAAAATTTATTGTCTTCGCGACATGTTTCGGTACACTGTACCTTTATCAAGCGAATGTATTTAAACACTTGTGTTTAAATACATTCGCTTGATAAAGGTACAGTGTACCGAAACATGTCGCGAAGACAATAAATTTTGTGGAAATTTAATCGTGTCTACCTTATAGCGTAATAACTATGGATTTCCATCAAGTAAAGGCCACCTCAGTCCAAAATATACTTTTTATCCTCGGTCCATAAATAACTATCCTGTGTGAAAAAACACGATTCTCAAGTCTTCCCTCTTCCCCAATTAATTTTTTTAACGCATCAACTCCAAAATGTATATCAACAATAGAACCACTACCATTCAACTAGAGTACATTATATGAACACAACATGGCCTTTGTGAAGCATTCTTTGATTTTTTTTTAACTCTACTAAGATAAGTATTTGCAGTTCCAAATAATAGTAGTGGTATGAACCTGATTTTAAGGGGACAAAATGCAACATACATCTGATCAAATTATGAATTAGGCTGGAATCATAAAAACTTAAAACGAAGAAGCATAAAAAAATTCTTACTTGTTCTGTCTTCAGTTTCATAATGAATATAAGTTTCTGAGTAATCTGATATCAATTTTTCATAGCACTGTGCTGCCATATTGAATTGGGAGTGAACGTGTTTGGCATCTCTCAGTCTCTTCTTCAATTTCTGCAATAATATTAAACGATTATAAAATGAGTGATATTTAATTTAACTTTCCTGCACTCATGTTTTTTTGTACAAAGCTCTAATAACTCCACTCGTACAAACATAGCAGATATTTCTTCATGAGGACCTTCTGAGTGTACTTGTAATAGTTCAAACAAATGAATATTACAGTTCAGATTTAAATAAATGTTAGAAAAGATAATGGAAGTATGTTTTCATTACACCCAGGTTCAGGTCATACGTTAGTTTGGTGCAAAAAGTCCGGAATATATGCCTTTTTTCCGAACTTTGATGATCCATTTATGAGAAAATGCAGAGTGCTGGGTTTTGACCTTTGATTTGTGCTCTGTGCATGAAAATAGTTGGATAGGTACAATCTTGACTTTTTTCTAATTGCTTTTGTGTGGAAACAACAGTTTTTTATCAAAAAGTTCCTTACAGCTGTGAATTTAGTGTAATATTCAATGTTCTCCTTCAGGTCATCAATGCTTGCCTCATAAAATAGTTTTTCTTGCATTCTTTTCTTTATGTCATTCTCTAAACGTTGCAGTTTATTGTTGGCTGAAAAAAAAGCAGGTTGGGGAAATAAAATCTATCATCAGACTGTTATACACCTACCAGTGTTATTTTGTGATTCAAGCTGCTTGATCTCCTCAATAAGATTCTTTTCATTTATCAATTCTTCGTTTTCCATTTTTATTAATATTTTAATTAATTTTCGTGTCTTCGCGCCCAAGTACTAATGAACAATCGTTCTCTGCATTTTTTTGAGCCGATTCGACTTTGCTTGTTTGTTCTACCGCTTGCTAGATGGCGAACAAACATGTTCATTGCAATAAATTTGACACATGCGCGCCGAATCCGATTCTCGGCGTTTTCAACAGCTGCATGAATCAGCGTTGACGCCATTGTAGTTATTACTAAAAACAAAGTGTTTTTCCATCAGTTTGTGCCCTTTGAAGCTGCGGAGGTAAGTTTTTCATTTATGTCAATCATATAAACTATTTGATAACAATGTGACCTCCATTTGTCCGATATTTTTCACGGAAATGTAGTTACCGGTATTCGCTTTGCATCATCCCTGTAGGATTCTCCAGAACTGATTTTCATGGTCAGTGGTGGTTTATGAGTGAATGCCTGCTTATATTATTTTCACCCCGGTTGTTTTTTAATATCATGATTGAGTACCCGTCATTTAACGTTGAGAGGTTTTCAGATAATATAACCTATAACCTCACTTCCATTCCTCTCCAGTGATTGTGATAGGTAGCTACTCTGAAATACCTACATTTGAGTTGCATGTCAATACCTATTTTGAGTATCCTAGCAACTTGTTTACTACATACAAAGCGTCTTTTCCGAAAGTCCATCAAATATTACAATACGCCTCGATTGGTTTTCAGTTGGTGGTTATTCTAATCAATATATTTGTTCTTCATGTCTAGCATGCGACATTTCAACCTGTTATTTCAATGAGGGCTATTTTTCTCAAAGTGTTATTTGCTTCTGTATAGCAATTCACTTAATCTATAGTATAGTAGTATAGAGGACCTAGGTACATATCTACGTAGTTCTTTTCTGAAATGAGTCATTCTTTGTACAGTGGATGATTCTCATCTGTGAAATTTGATCAGAAATTTAAATGGTGATAAATACTTTTTTATCATTCATTCATTGGAAAGTTTTAAGGTGGATTCATGCATACCATCTCAACTTGTATTCAATTTAACGTACTTAGTAACTCAGAAATCAGGAAGTTTGATGTTTGAAATCAAATGGAAGCATTTTTCCGCTAACCATTCAAAAATTTCACAGCTATCAAAATAAGTCGCTCATAATATTTTTTTATATATATGCAGATTGACACGAAAGGGAATCCCCGTAATTAAAGAACACCTTGTGAATCTAGAGACAGGAGATACGAATGAACATTCGCTTTGAATTTTTGAAGTTTGTAGCCTCAGGAGAACCTCTCTCTTCGCAAAGTGTTCCAAAGTTCAGCTGTTGTTCTATTGAAAAAGTCCCTGACCAAGAGAGGTTTGACAGGTCTTCAACCTCACAACAAAGGGGTGGGAATTCTGTATTCGTCGGGTCTCCGTATAGATATTGCCAAGGGTGGAACAATTGATATAAATTCAGAAGAGCACAGACCGTGAAAATATCAAGGCTCTGCTGACCCTTCTACAATGCTCCAATAAAATGAGCGAGGAATCACCAACAAGACAGATTGCCTTTCTCTAAAAGGAATCGAGAAGCTTTAAAGAATGTTTTGGTGCATAGCATAAGTACTATACTATATTCCAAGAAACTTGGAGATCATTAGAAGCTGAGGAGAATTCTTTGCTCGAAATAGAAATCTAAATTTCTGGGAAGCACCTTTAGTGATCTATCTCACTCGGTTTTCCCATGAGAGATTATTTATTACCGAATGTAATTCCTAGCATCGAGATACTTGACATTGTAGGAATACGAGTAGGAATAGTTTTTCCTGACATCTGAATACTAGAAAATGATAGATCAGCTTTCTTCGAGAAGAGATATGCCTAGGTTTTCCGAGCATTAAATTCCACCAAGTTCATGTTATTCCATTCTATTATTTTTACCAAGTCATCGTTAATTGTATTGGCGTGAATGTTCCTTTGAATTTTTGTTTCTCGAGCTGGTATGGGGATTCTGGAAGAGAAACTAACATGAAGAGAACTGTCGTCAGCAAAACTATGTACTAAACAAGATGTTTTCTCGAGCAAATCATTGATATTCGCTACTCAAGTGTAGTTGTTTCATGAATGCTCTTTTTTCTGAGATAAGTT
Source organism: Zygogramma bicolorata (assembly GCA_032362365.1). Taxonomy (NCBI): domain Eukaryota; kingdom Metazoa; phylum Arthropoda; class Insecta; order Coleoptera; family Chrysomelidae; genus Zygogramma; species Zygogramma bicolorata. The sequence goes on along the minus strand of JAVJAQ010004239.1, from coordinate 1,609,509 downwards.
AGGTTACTTAAATACACGTTAAGTTGGCTTGCATGAATCCATCTTTACCAAAAAATGAAAAGAAAACGTGCCTTTGCTCTTCCGAAATCTATTCAATGTTTACAAGAACTAGAATCGCGCAAAATAATATACCTATAGGTGTTCATGATGACGATTGCCAGATTGGTATGGAAGATTCCTCCCGTGAATTTATCAATATTTCGTGAGTAATCCGACCACCATCTTGTGCCATTTTTCATGCCGCACAGTGGGGCAGAATCCCAAAAAGCTGGCCAAAAATCAAATTTTTGAATTGTATGTATTCGTCTATATACGTTAAGACCTGGTTTACAGGTAGACCTAGCAGGTATATACCTGCTCTAGGGTCGCCTCGCTCGGCATCAGTCGACATTCAGCCGTTGTTCGGTACGCACTAAACAAGTATACGCGTCAAAAAATTCTTGCCTGTTTCAAATTGCTGTGAAACGGACGAAACTATCGCAATTTGGATTCTGCAAAATGGAATCACTTTCTGAAATTAAGCAGAATATATAGTTATGCACAGTCATTGCGTATTGTATGTTAGAAATATTTAAATTTTGCAACAAGTAAACATAAAAAATTGAACTTTTTTTTTCTAAAATCGATTTTATAATAGAGTTTTAAAAATGTCTTCGCGAGTCTTGGCCTCGTTTCGACAAGGAACTAATAGTGTATAGTATAAAGTATAATATAGTAAAAAACTGGCTGCTTAGGAGTGCTCAAAGAATAGTTACACCAATTTTTTGGGAGAAATACGTGGCGTGACATCAACGGACGTATATCTTCAGAAAATTAACCATATTTTTTGTGGAAACCAGTTAGCAATCTAACATGCATGCATTATTTTATATTAAAAATATTCGTTTTCGAACAACGTACAGATTATATCATTCTAGAAAATGCTCTAGAGAATCGAATATGAGAGACATTTTCAATAGGCTTCTCGTAACATCTGATCCATTTCTCTCAAGCATCAGGAAATTGCCCCAGAGACCGGCGAAATCTCTATATAAAGAAGCTAGAGAGATGTTTAAACAACCTGAAGTCATCAGATAAGAGACAAAGAACGATTCCGATTTAGTACAAGTGGGTCAACATCAGAATCTTAATCTAATAATTCGAACATCGAAGATGACATTCAAGATTTTTGTTACTAGAAATAAATAAGAGTTATTTGATTTGTTGCAAACTTTGTATTCGAAAAACTTTTGATTAATAAATACATTTCACAGGATTTTTTTTACTCATTCAAACCTAAAAAATCATGAAATATTTTCTATTTCAATACATTAAAGGTTGAAAATTTTTACGGAATCGACCATATATCGCGTCTGCTATTTTAAAAATCAACATTTCAATAACAAATTCATAATCAGCGATCCCAAAAACCCTTAAGAAATACGATTGGGTATTTTTTACCGAATAATTTGACTAATCAGTTAAATTATGTCTGCCATTTTGGGTCCGCCATTTTGAAAATCGTGATTCTGATAACAGATTTGTAATCAGCGACTCCGGAAACCCCCGAGGAAAGAATTTAAAATCATTTATGCCACTTTCTGATTTTTGGCCAGCTTTTTGGGATTCTGTCCCACTGTGTGCCGTAGTGATCCAAAAGCAAACTCTTCAAAATTTCCAATTGTATTTCCTTCTGCTCACATAATGCATAGCGCTCCAATATGAAATACTCAATATTTGATTGTAGGATTTTCAATTAACTATGACTCTGTTTCTGTTAGGTCATTTCTATAATTTGGATCCAGTTGATTCTAGTCAGCTCACATTCGAAAAACCTTGTATTGTCACTCCTAGCTTAGAACTCGCCTTAGGTACATTAATATGAAAAATCCTGAAGAAAATCATAAAAACGGATATATTAGGTTTGTTCTAGTAACACATTTGACCGTTGGAAATTGGTCTGAAGCAGTCAGAGGCATGCGCAAAATGAATTTCGCTCTCCAATATTCATCTTGCGCATGCCTCTGACTGCTTCCGACCAATTTCCAAACGGTGAAATGTGTTGCTAGAACAAACCTATTGTATTCATTTAATAATAGCAACGACTGCCATAAAAATGTTCGTGATTTTCTCGAAAACTGAGGCTTTTTTATAGAAAGTTTATGAATTTTTCCTGCAGAACTGCATGAATAATTCAGCTGTGTAAATGGAATTCTGACATGGACCAGTGCAGTGCCACGAAAAAGGATGACGTAGAAGGGACCTGCCATACAATGAAAACAGCAGAAAGTGGCGGTGGTGTTAATTTCAATTCTCATCAATCTGACAATCGTTATTTTGAACGCCTGATTCATATATTTGTTCGAAAAATATTACTTGAAGTCATAAACAATTAGTTATCTGGAAAAGGCCAGTTTTACCTAAAACAAAACTGAAAATGGTATTCTGAATTAATGAATTGATGAGCTGCTTTTATACCACTTATATTTGTATCCAACGTCACTGCAAGTTGGAGGAGCATCATCAAATGAACACTATAAATTATTTCTTCTAAAACATTATACTATTCGTTTTCAATGCAGTAACGTTAGTTATAGTAAATATGAAGTCTTTTATTTTATAGACTATACAAATATAAGTTGTACGAAGACATAGGAATTTTCATGTCTCAATATTCATACCCTATGAGGTATAACCTATCTGAAAGTTGCTACGCTTACAAATGAGTTCGATTCATATGTCAGGTATAGTCATCATCTCTATTAATTATTACCTTTTCCAGAAATGAAATATTTTCCGGATATATAATAATTATAACATTAATTCACCATTTACTGCAGTGCTTTTGCATGCGATGCTCAACTATTCATACATCTGACTGGAACATTCTGTCGCATTCATGCTCACCTACCCATAATGTTCATATTCATCACAAATTTGCCGTAATTGGTACCTACTACATTCTATCAGCAAACACTGCTTGTGTATACCGGCTCAAGTCGGCTCTTGTGAAACCGGAATTCCTCTCGTACGTTTGTTTCCGCAGAAAGACAGAATACGTAATGCATTAAAAGCTAACTAGGTGGCCTCTTGAAATCTTTTCGGTTACCGTGAAGCATAATATATGAAAGTTTCAAAGTTTTAATGACATTTTGCGGGTGCGGAATAGTGTGAATATTTCAGGACCAGGAAGGTATAGCGTAACTGAAATATTTCACTCGTAATGAGCCACCTGAAATTCTGCTGTGAATGACACAATAATTTTCTGTTGTCTGGGTTTTGTTTATTCATCGCGACCAAGTTGTGCTATCATAAAATGTCCACTAGAACAGGGATTTCTTCAAAGTCAGATTATCCTTATCGACTCGCCTAAGGATCTGTGCATAATCTTGGAAATACTCCTAGACCTACCGATACAAATTTTTTGAGTCAGAATTGTACACAAAACATGCTTATACTGAGCGTAGCAAACTACTAGTTGACACTGAAAGTCGCAGTTTTCTGGCAATTTCATCTGATGTAATGCCTTAACAGGGAACAACGATTTGCCTTTTACGGTCCCTATCTGTACTACAGAGGACTGGATCCTCTGGATCTGATACCAGGTAGCTGTTGGTTTGCAGATCAAAAAGGTTCCGGTGCAGATCTTTGAAGTCGCAGGCCCAGGACATATATATATATATATATATATATATATATATATATATATATATATATATATATATATATATATATATATATCAGTATGCCCTATGCTAATGCATTTCAATTACTTTGAGAAAAAAAATTCTGCACGCGAGCACCCATGGAAAAGGGTGAAAACTCGGAAAATCGCATCAATAACATAAAAAGGGTTGAGAATTTAGATATAATGTATAGGAACAAACTTATAGATCGTAAAAATTCCCACAAAAAAGGTGTTCAAATATGTTTTCAGAAATTGCTTCCTATAGGAGATTTTCAGGTTTCCGCGCGCAAAATTCGGCATCACAAGATTTACTCCAGCGCTCGAAGAAAATCTCTTTATCTCCATTGTTTATGATCGAAAATTCATAAACTAAACGATTATTTTAACGATAGTTTCTCCCATCAAGTATCATGTATGTGGTTGTATTTGATATTCGGGGGTTAAATAATGATCTGTGATGAATAAACAATGCAAATTTCGCAAATATTTTACGTTTTCTTATCACATTAGCTCGACAAACTGAGTTTGCTCAAAGATTCAGTAGGTCATGTATTTCCTACCGACGCAAACACATCAAAGTGAAGATTTTTGAAGAAGCATACTTGTAATGTTATTGCTGAGACACTATTCTTAAGAATATTGTTACGTCCTAGCGCCGGTCCTGACCAGATCGGAAACGCAGATGAGGAATCGCGTCGCAGCGAATGTCATTTTCCTAGAACCCGTACAGCCGCCAGGAGAATTCGAGACGCGTCATCGGGGCTTCTCTCGACGATTCTCGATTGGCACGCAGATATATATATACGGGACAGGCTTCGCTGCGAGGGAAGAATTTGTATTACGGAGAGTTAGTTATTCGGAAGTTTGTATTCAGAGCTAAGTGGAGCGAGTTTAGTAGAGCTAAGTGGCGAGAGTTATTGAGATCTAAGTGGAGCAGAGCTTTGTGCGGAAATAGAATTGTTAGTTCAGAGAGTTTTAGTAGCGAGCATTGGAAAGTTTGGAGCGATTTAAGTGATTGTGTTTTATTATATTGTGATAGAGAATTATAATAAAAGTAGTTTAGTGTTTTAATTGACGAACCCAAGGATATATCGTGACAATATATATATATATATATATATATATATATATATATATATATATATATATATATATATATATATATATCGGAAATTCTCTGCTTACAAAGGTTTCATTCATCTTTTTCGATATTTTCCGAAAATTTCCTATCATGCATAAACTTTTTCTGACAAGAGTCGCGAATTTATTCATAGACTATAGCTTTATGAATGTGAGGATGTATAGTTGAAAATCTGCTCTTTCTCGCAGTGACTTATATTTTTTGGTTGGAAATCTCAGTCAGGTTTTATTCTGCAACTCCAAGCGGCAATTTCTCACTCTTCACAACACGCCGTGCGGATCAGGCATCATCTGATCGAGTGGACCGTGGCGCGTACATTTGGCCGACCCTGTTCCAGAGGTGAGAATTGTTGGAGGATTTCTCAAAATACAGTTTAGTCCGGGTAAATCTTATTTTATCCCGAGTTCGTACGGAAATCTGAAAATATCAATTGAAGCTCGTTATCTCTTATAGGAAGCAATTTTGAATAAAACATGTGAAGGCATTTTTGTGGGATGACCAACGCTTCAAAAGTTTGTTCCTATACATATCGAAAGTTTCAACCTGTTCCAAGTTATTCATGGAATAGAGAATTTCATCACTTTTCAAAGGTGCTCACGTGCAGAGCATTATCCTACAAAAACTACTCGTGTACCAAAAAAATTCTCTATTGATTTATCGTCAGGTTTCAGTAGCATTCGTCCACAACTATTATTATATAAAATATTCATTATGCATATGTTTCTTCAAGAATTACGATATATCCATTAGTCCAATAATGAAATCATTATTCACTAGTGATTATTGGATATCGAAATTCTCGAAGAAACGCATGCATTATGAATATTTTTCATATTTTTGGTGAATTTTTTGATATCATTGATATTTCTTAGGTATTCGAACAGAGATATTGCTTTTGAAAATGTATGGTTTATGCAAGTCTCAGTTGGAATTAGTGATCGACCGATATAGAAATTTTTGCCGATACCGATAATCGGCCGATACCGATATTTCAAATACCGATATACCGATATATCGGTCTATCGGCCGTTAATTTTTTTCCATCGTGGTTCGTACAGTTGTACTAACATACTAACCGTAAAAACATGTACGTCCATAATTCGCATCCGTCGTAATATATCCAGTGATAAGGCACTCAATATGAGCGTTCACGCATTTAATGAGAATATCACATGTACAGCTATGTGGGTAGAACTTTACTTCATTTCAGCTCCAGCAATACTTCCATTTCGTCCTTTATCATTTTGAAATCAGAATTTTCCAAAAAATGTTCCTTCCTAAAACTGTACTGTCTCGTTTGGAAATTTCTCCGTATTGCTGAATGCACGTGTTGCGCTACCGTCGTCGGACGTTTCTGCAGGTCCTAACTTGTATTTGTCTTGTCGTTTCATGATAATTTTAAGTTGTGCCTTATTTAAGTTGTGTTGGAAGTATAGAATAAAGTAGAGGCCAAAGTGTTTACTGTTTAACTATTTTCAAAGTATATTACTATCATAGTGTTTGTTTGAAGTAAGAAGTAAACTGAGCGGTGGAATTATTTATTATTATTGTATGTTGTGACAAAATCAAAATGCCAAAAACAAGCCCTTTATGGCAATATTTTGAAAAAATATTGAGAAACGATGAGAAAAACGAAAGTGCAATTTGCAAAATCTGCCAAAAATCTGTTTCATTGGGTGGCAAAGGAAAAACGGCCAACACTTCTAATATGAAATACCATGTGTTGAAAAACCACCCAGTAGAATATAGTCAGATAACTGATTCAGGTATGTAGCAAAAACTTGTAAAAAAAAAATGTGTATGTAAATCTTTTCACTACCTTTTTAGGTAAAGTTGCGAGCTTAGAAACAGAAACTGGAAATTGTGCCCCATCTACATCGAATCAGTCTAATTTCAGAATTTAACTTCGTCAACAAAAACCACAAATAAGTATTAAAACTGCATTTGAAAATATTCGACAATGGGATATAAAATCAGAAAAGGCTAAGGAAATTCATAAATTAATTGGTGAAATGATAGCTACCGACAATCAACCATTTTCCATTTGTTCGGATACTGGTTTTACACGCTTATTAAAAAAAGGATTTCCTTTATATTCCATACCATCAGACAAATATTTCCGTGAAACTGTAGTGCCAGACATTTTTCAAAAGTGCAAATCTCGTGTACAGAAAATAATAGATGATGAGATGATCGGAAAAATGTCTCTAACATCAGATATATGGACTTGTCAACACAACAATTGTTCTTTTATATCATTGACGGCTCATTTTTGGAATAAAAATGTATCTAGTCACTGAGAGTCATTTGTTCTAGCTTGTAGAGGTTTTCCAGGCACCCATACAGGTGACACCATATCTGAGATGCTTCAAGATCCATTAGACCAATGGAAATTGAAAAAAAGCCAAATTCACCTCTTGTTGGCAGATAACGCCTCCAATATGAAAAAAGGGATCGTCGGCGCTATAATGAAATAGGGTCGTTTTGTTCACACTTTACAATCAACAATAAAAGACTCCATTGATTGCCAAAGGGCAGTAATAGATGTTATTGCCAAAGCAAGGAGAATTGTGACTCATTTCAATCACTCTGCAACTGCTTGTGATAAACTCAAAAAGCTACAAGAACAATTGAATGTCCCAACAAAAAAACTTATCCAAGATATACAAACCAGATGGAACTCAACCTATTACATGCTGGAACGATTACTAGAACAAAAAAAAGTTATCAGTATTTATATCTTGGATAATCCAGATTTGACAGACCTAACATTCCACCAATGGGATTTGGTTCAAAAGCTTATCAACCTTTTACAACCCTTTGAGGAAATAACTAAACTCTCAAGTAACAGGGACTGTTGCATATCAGAGGTGATACCCCTAGTTAAAACATTAGATTCGTACTTGAGCAACCGTTCAAAAAGAGCCATATTTTCTGGTGTAGACACATTGAGGAGTGATCTACAAAAAAACTTGGAAAAACGATTCAACCATATTCTTACTGAAGAAAGTTTTACGCTGGCCACGTTGTTGGATCCACGTTTCAAGAACAGTTTCTTTGATAATGAATGCGGACCAATCTATGAAATATTAAAAAGAAAAATTACTGTTCAAGAGGGAGGCAGCGGCATTATCGAAACTATTACGGATGGTGAAAGTGATGGGGAGGACAATATGCCACTAGTAAAATTGCTAGCTGTTGCTAAGGATTCAGGTGCATCAAAGTCTGTGCATGATTTATTTTGGGAATCTTACGAACATTTTGCTGGTGAAGTCACATCAGGACGTTCGAAGCGAAAACGAAAACAAAGGTCTGCTTTTGTTGAGGTACTGGATGATGAAATTAAATTATATCAAAGTCATCCAATAATTTCCAGAAATAAAAATCCCGTTCAGTGGTGGAACGACAATAAATTAAGATTTCCCAATCTTTTTCCGCAGGCTGCCATATACCTATCTGCACCAGCTGGAAGTGTCCTCAGCGAACAAGTTTTCTCTGAAGCTGGTAATATTTATGATGCAAAACGTAGCAGGCTAACACCTGATAGGGCAGAAAGCTTATTGTTTTTGCATCACAACCTACCAAAACTAAATTATCAGTATTAATCAGTTATTTTTGTATTTTAGTAAGGTGAAATAATTTTACCTTATAGTTGCAATCCGCATAGGGTTTTATTTTATTAATTTTTAATTACTATTCAAAGAATTTAGTTGATTTTACGTAACATACTTTTTATTGGCAATAAAGATATATTTCTGATGGAAGTGTATTTTTTTCATTCATTTTTCAAATTGATTTTTTTTCCCAATAAGAAAATATATCGGTCTATCGGCTTTTGATATCGGCCGATACGATAATCGGCCAATGAGGCCGATATCACCGATGGCCGATATAAATATCGGTATCGGTCGATCCCTAGTTGGAATAAGTTTACTTCGATCACTTGAATATAATATTAATTCGAAGTACTCATCAATAAAAAAGTTTCAGAAGTGGCAGTTTTCATCTGGTTGATGTGATTTTCCCTAATTAGAATTATGCATTACACACTAAATTATACATTATCACCCATACCTTAGAGATTGTATCAAAGATTAACTCGTTTATATCCAGAACTAGAAATATACGCTTATGATAAATCAAGAGCAGCAATCCCTCAATTATTTCACTGGAATATTTCCAATCTTCTTGAAAATTTACATAGTCGCTATTATAGCTCAAAAACACAAAAATCATAAAAATTTGAAATAACTGAAGAGTGAACACAGCAGACCCAGATAAACACATACAAATTGGAGTATGGCGATCTAACTAATGAAAAAGTCTATAGTCGCTCATTTTATATCGCGAATTTGTAGCATGGTGAAACAGCACGGGTCGTCTTGCTACGTCGAATTCTTCCTACGGCGAATTCTTGCTACGTCGAATTCTTGCTACGTCGAATTCTTCCTACGTCGAATTCTTCCTACGGCGAATTCTTCCTATGGCGAATGTCATCCCCTCCACTGACGTCATTGAAACACGAACGTTTCCGATGATGGTCCATACACCCCATTGTGGAAAGTTCGCCGTAGGAAGAATTCGACGTAGCAAGAATTCGCCGTAGGAAGAATTCGACGTAGGAAGAATTCGACGTAGGAAGAATTCGACGTAGGAAGAATTCGCCCTAGGAAGAATTCGACGTAGGAAGAATTCGCCATAGGAAGAATTCGACGTAGCAAGAATTCGTCGTAGGAAGAATTCGCCGTAGGAAGAATTTGACGGAAGAAAAAATCGGCGAAAATACACGCCCGTCTCTCTCGAAATATATCACATCGCAGACAGAACATCTCGAAAACGACGTCATCAGATGAACGATTTGTACCGAAGAATTCTTTTTTCGCATTCACAGTGGGATTCATTCATTAATACTCGAGATTGTATAGCTTTCTGAATGGCATTTTGTTGGCCACATAAATGTGCAACTTTGCCCCAAATCAACCGTCTTCGTATTTCTTATATTATTCGAAAACATAATAGTGAGAGTTAAAGTTGAAATACCCGATATAGTCTTTAATACAAAATGTAATATTCATAACAATGGGCTATTTTCGACCTTGGAATTGAATTTGGAAGGTAATAGGGGTCCGAAACATTTGCGTTCGATATCCTTTGAAGTAGTGAACTGAAATGAAAGGAATAGGCTACAAGCCAATAACACTATTTGGGGAGGTCAAATGACCCATCATGAAACATATTCAGGACAATGTTGCTATATGAAACAATAACTTGTAGCCCTATGTCGTCAGTTTTCACTGATACAAACGACTATTAACAAGGGATAACTGATTGTCCCAGCGAAAAAAAAAAGTTACTGTCGAATCTTCTCGTACGTCTTTCTTCAATATGATTGATCCAGAAAACTCATTGAGAAAAACCCAGTCCCATATGATAATAACGGTACCAGGAGCTATAATTCATCTGAAACAAAAATTATCGGTTTCCAATCACATCATGTTTTTCAGAATCTAACGTCTTGAAAGCCATATGAAAATTTTTAGTCCGTAACTCCCCATTGTTTGTTGGAAAATTCAGTCCGTTGAACATCTAAAAAGTGACAAGCAGAGTGCTGGAATTTATAGTTTCATAAAGCAGCAACGTCTTGAACACGATTCATGCTGCATTTCATGTCTTCCCAAAAAGTGTTACGGACTGGAAGTCTACAACCCTTTTTTTACCACCTTAATACGGTGTAAAACCAGAAGCGTCACATTTTTCACCTATCTAGTCAGAGATGAAACCGTTAACAATGATGAGACGTGTATCGAGTTTGTAGAAAAGAATAAAAAAAGCAGTAATTTCTCTTGATGTTTGTTATCGATGTTGATCACTTCATGTATTATAATTTCATATTTTTATTTTGTTAATAATATCAATCAATATGAATGAATTACACCACCGTAAATGTGAAAGAGGAATCCCTCGGTGCATCCCGTTTTATTAATGGAGTCATTGACGAGAAAATTTGGCGGCGATGTTCTCATTCTGAAGAGCAGGGAGTGTTACTATGGCGAATTCTTCCTACGGCGAATTCTTGCTACGTCGAATCCTTCCTACGTCGAATTCTTCCTACGTCGAATTCTTCCTACGTCGAATTCTTCCTACGTCGAATTCTTCCTACGTCGAATTCTTCCTACGTCGAATTCTTCCTACGTCGAATCCTTCCTACGTCGAATTCTTCCTACGTCGAATTCTTCCTACGTCGAATTCTTCCTACGTCGAATCCTTCCTACGTCGAATTCTTCCTACGTCGAATCCTTCCTACGGCGAATTCTTCCTACGGCGAATCCTTCCTACGGCGAACTTTCCACTATGGGGTGTATGGGTCATCATCGGAAACGTTCGTGTTTTGATGACGTCAGTGGAGGGGATGACATTCGCCGTAGGAAGAATTCGACGTAGGAAGAATTCGCCCTAGGAAGAATTCGACGTAGGAATACGCACCCAAACAGCAGAGCACATCTTTTGTGTCTGCCCCGCCGCTGCCTAATTCAGAAAATCAATGTTTGGAGAACGTCAATCTCTCGGACATGAAAGCTTACACACCAAACAAAATTATCGGAAGCCGGATTTATTTGGTGAAGTTTGAATTGGTGCTAGCCATAATAAATCTATGCGGGTTGCAGTGGAAGGTCGATTAGAACCATTCACTTCGAACCTAACCTATGCAATTGATTTGATTTTGATTTTTTGATGTTATTGACTACTTTTCTGTTTGAGTTTGAAAAGATTACAATGACTTTCGAACAGTACCTGAACAAAGAACTAGTGCATTCACGTTGAAGATAGAGTGCTCGTAAACAAATACACGTGATGAGTCGAGTAGATACGGGCAGAACTTGGAACTACTAAAGATCGTTTTCATTGAATTCATCCACAAAATCCACAATTTTTTATCGACTTACACTGGCTTCACATGTCTGTATGACTGGCTACTTTCGTAAGAATATGATTAAGCAAACTTTCGGGATTTTCATGCACTGCATCTTTGTATACGTTAAGATCGTATTGTTACCATATTTTTTTGGGTTCGTTTATTAAAACTCCAAACAACGCTAAACTAGTTTTATTAAACTATCACAATACAATACAATTAATTAAACTGAATTCTGCTTATTATGATGCTCAGCGGCGGCGTTAGGGGATTTCGTAACAGTATTCTTCTAGATATCACTCCAATGCCTCATCTTCATTCTTTTTCGATGACTGCATTTGATACGACATTGTTATCAAAATTATCCATAGCTGTACTGGACATATTGACTAAAATAACACATGCACTGCTAACAGTAAGTATTGATACTATTCAGAACTAGACGGTGTCACCCTGATACAACTCTGTGCTTTCTTCGATATCACAGCCAGCCAATCGAAACGCGAGGACTAACTCTCCACGTGCTGATCACGCCAGATGCAATGTTTGCGTGTACTCTATCTTCATTGTAATTGGACAATATATGAATCAATGAAAGATGATCAATCACCTTTCCTTAAGTCACTAGTGAGTAACGTACTTGAAACTCTGACGGAATAAAAAGTTACAACCAATAACCTATCAGAAATAAGTGATGTGGAAATTCCGTTCCATATATGCAAACTCTCCAAGGCAATAAATGGAACAATGCCTTTTATTGCCTATTGGCATCAATAGTTATTCATGAATTTATTATGCAATAAATTGTAAGGTGTAATACCGCTTTAACACTGCTGTGGAATTTCTGGCTTCAATTTTAATTTTACCTCACCACTGCAAAAATTAATTGGCTGATTTCAGAATCGAATTTTATGAATGAGAGAAAATACTAGTTGTGGTGTATCAAAAAATGCTGAATCGGGTGTGAAGATGATTTATGTGAATAAAAACAATGGTAGAATATCTACTTTTTATTTCTGAAATTTGAAAGGCCGTAACTTAAAATAAGGAAGGGCGCCGCGTTTCGACTTCTGATTGGTTGTTTCTATTTCGCTCGTAATTCCTAGAACATTCTTCAGCTGCGATTGGTTCCATGGCAATTCAATTCTTTGATACGTTATATCACAGAACACAGAAATAAATTCCGAAATGAAACAGCCGTCTTCCCCCGTAAAATTTGAAAGCTGTGGGTCAACAACCACCGGAGGCGCTGATGGAGGTGATTTTGTTCCAGTTGGGAGTGAAGATACTGGATCGCTGACTCATTGTAGTATCAATTAACTTTGACGTCTATAATAACTTTCAGATTCTATTCAACAGTAGATGAAGTCCATGTTTTATAAAAAATGCGCGGGAAAGTCATCGTTCATTCCAAGAATAACCCAGTGGTTTTCTATACTCGGATCGAGTGATTGAAACCAACAAACTATAAAAATATCTTCAGAATCAAATTTTCAACCCATATTTTGTGTTCAAAGTACAGTTTTCTTCGGACTGCACGCTGACACTCTCAAAGAAGACTAACCTAACGTTCTCATTTCTCTTAAAATTCCAGTTTAATTCACAGATATCTATGTATTCTTTTGAACTGCATCATATAATTAAAGTCGTCTTAAGATATGTGACGCCATGTAATCTTAAGGAAACTGTTTCTCTCACAAGAGATGTGTTATTGGTGGCGAGATAAATTTTAATTATTGGTTTGTATCGAACGATTATAGTATGGAAATTCCGTCATCAACTCGTCGATAATACAGTATACTGCATTTGTAGTTTCTACAGTTTTTCTAATCCTCTCAATGCAATGTGAGGGTCAAAAACCGCCACAAGAATTTCACCACATACTTTTCGGTTTTTGCAAGTATGTTGTTGCCTATCCCAACTTGTTTCTGTGATCTGTGCGTTATATTCATGAAGAAGTATTCTTGTCAATCCATCTATCTGTTGAACGTACATCCCAATCTGATTGTATTTTGCTACTGTAAATTCGACTAGTGGCACTGTCTTGTCCTTTGTGATTATCAGTTTATTTTTCCATTGTTATGTTCGACCAAATATAATAAACATTTCATTTTGTTACTCGAATCGAGATGAATATTACTGTTTATATCGACATTTTCATCAGTCGAAAAGATTCACATTATGATTGAAAGGATATTCATGTTCATAAATCGCTCTTCCCAATACTCGAACATAACATTGAAAGAGAATATAAACCTAATTCATGTTTCCGTCCTTTTCAGGGACATTGGATGACAGTGACAGTGCCGATTTTACCGTAGTCAAAATACGTCAATCAGTGCCGTGTCAAAATGGCCGACGAAGCGCCCGTTAATAGCGGTGATACCGTTCCCGATATACCCTTAGAAACGACACCCCTGGCACAGCCGGAACAAGCCGTACCCGAACCCCCCGTATCCCAACCCGTTCCTGAAATCCCTCCAGTTTCTACAACGACGGCCGATGCCAATGACGCCCCAGTCGTGACGAACGATCAGGAAATGTTCGAGGCGGCTCCTGAGACGGTGCAGGAGCAGATCGCTCCTGCCGATGAGGCTCTTAAGGCAGCAACCGAACAGGAACCTGAAAAACCCCCAGAGCCCGAGAAGCCTCCCGCGAAGAAGATCACCGTGCACGTGAAAACTGCACAGGAACGCGAGACTTTCGACGTCGAAGAAGACGCTCTCGTGAAGGATTTCAAAGCTTTGATCGGCCCCAAGTTCAACGCGGAGCCCGACCAGCTGTGTCTGATTTTCGCGGGAAAAATCATGAACGACGACGACAAAATGTCCCAGCACAACGTCAAAGACGGTCTGACGATCCATCTGGTGATAAGGGCGGCCCCTAGGGCGCCCGAAACCAACCCCAATCGGCGACCTGCTGACATCGGAGCCACCCCCTTCCAGTTGGGCAGTTTGGGTGGGCTCGCCGGCCTGTCCCAGTTGGGGATGGGATCCGCCAATTTCATGGAGATTCAAAATCAGATGCAGAACGAGCTACTGTCGAATCCGAATATGTTGAGGAATCTTTTGGATAATCCGTTAGTGCAGCAGCTGATGACTCACCCTGAACAGTTGAGGGCGCTGTTCAGGATGAATCCCATCATGCAGGAGTGGGCTGAAAGGTAAGTGTTTTTTTTTAAATTGGTGATTAAATCTTGGCCCAGTTTCATTGTTATGACTTGTGAATGTTCGGAGTAGAAAAACCTTCAGTAGATTCATCAATTTCATTGTTTTCTCTAGAAAGGAAGTTGAAAGCAGAGAAGAAGGCAATTTCATCAAAATTTATTATTTTAGAAAATTTCTTCGCTTGATAGGTATTTAGAATGTACATCTCTAATCACTAAGGGTCGGTTTCTCGAATCTACTGTTTGGAAACTTAATTGTCAGCTTAGTTCTCAAAAGCCAATCGGAGGTATCGATCAAGCTCATTGCTGAGGTCTAGCTGTTGATTGAAAAGTCATCCGTTGACCTTCAAATCGAATAACAAACCACAAAACGGTTGAGGAAAATGACTGTCCAGAAGTGATCGGTTATTGGATCTCGCAGGGAGATTAATATTTTCTCTTCAATTGAATATCACGGGTGGCGACGACTTTACAAAGCCAAGGGCCTCTGGCCCAAAGGTTTGTAACTCATCCAAGGGCGTACGTCTGTTTACTTCCATGGTGCATACTTTTCTTTTGTCGTAATATTATTATTATCGCATATACATTTCAAGAAAATTCTATTCAATTTTGTCATTTTTTTTTATAAAAGTGAATACTGTCACAATTGAAATTTTTCCAACAATTAAAGCAACTTCCCTTATGCAAATCTCAGGCAAGACAAATGTTTGTTGAGTAATATTCTATATGAGCTTTCCTAACTCAATATGCAAATAAAACCGTGCCTAATGGCGAACAGCCGTAAAGTTGTGTTAGCTTTATATTTGAATCACAAAAGTTGAATGTCCAAGCATTTTCTGGTGATTTCCCGCATTCTCCTGGAAATCAATTGAAGTTATGAAATTCAAAGAGACATGTTTGCCTCCGTCGGCTTCAGTATTTCTGCACGAGTATTTCCCTAAGCACACAGAAGGCATTCATCCAGTTGAAGCGACAAAGTGATAGCTTGCATTAATTATGTTTCCTTCACGTACTAACCGTAAATTGTGACAGGTATCTCTTTGAAACATTCGGAAGCTTTGGCCGACATCGTTTGATGTCGATTTGGTGAGTGTGGATGTTGCACTCGGCATTTTTTTACAGTAAAACGTAACAGTGCTATTCCGAGTTCTCTACCCAGAGTAGAGAAACGGAAATATGTAACATAATGAGCAAGAACAGAGTTATTTTTCTTTTATGGTTTTCATGTAACCGATGTGATGAAGATGTATATGCGAATGCGTTGTTTTAGTATTGAAAACTTCAAAATACTGTGACATGGCTGTCTGTTTATTATATATCTATTCATCTCCAAATGTTTGTTCGTGTTACAAGTAACACTGAAATTGAGCCATATTTTCATATGAGATTGAGAGAGAACAGTAATGGATTAGTTTTCATGGAAAAATTCAATTTCAGTTTTATAGTCATTCTAGAAACAAACGTTCTGATTCAACTTGTTTGCATGTTCTTTGTTGTAATGTGAAAAAAATGTCCATCTATGAAAATAGAAATACTTAATCATGGGTATGATTATTCCCATACCTCATATGTTACTTTCACAGTGATGGTGGGACGTAAATTAATCCTGAAATCATTTGTTCAAATGTTAGTGATGAAATCGGCCTCAGTAGTTGGGTTAATCAAACATTTCACGTTTATTTCAAATGCTCTCAAATTACGGACATTTACTGATTATTTGACATCACCATGGAAGCAGTTCAAATTATGCATGAATTATATCAGTGGTTAGAAGTTGGTAGAAGTTAAATGATTTTGGGACGATATCAGATATTTATAAAAGATAGAGAAGTGTGCAGGTGGCATCATAATGATGAAGTAGAAAAAAAATTGAATTCATGATTACTTTTCATATTCACTCATCATATTTGCTTACTAGATTGCTGTATACCAACCCAAAAACGTTTTGTTTATATTGCAGGTATCCAGAAATAACCCAGACGTTGAACAACCCAGAACTTCTACGACAAACTTCAGAATTAGCGCGCAATCCTTCCATGCTCCAGGAGCTGATGAGGAGTCACGAACGTTCTCTGGGACTAGATCCCAGTTCTCCCATAATACCCACGAACCCTATCCCGAACATGTTCCAGAATTTCCAAGAACCCATGCTATCATCAATGGCCGCTCAGTTCCAAGCTAGCGCGCAAACAACCCCTGCCCGAGGTGTTCTGAACCCTCCTCCCCTCGCAAGTTTACTGCAGCAAATGTCCGAAAACTCCACTCTGATCCAGAACATGATGCAAGCTCCCTACACCCAATCAGTTCTGGAGGCGATGACGGCCGATCCTAGTATTGCGAACGCCCTGCTTGCCGAAAACCCTTTGATCAGCAACAATCCCGTCATCCAAGCCCAAATGAGGAGCATGATGCCGCAGTTCTTGCAGCAAATGCAGAATCCCGAGGTGCAGAATCTCATGACGAATTCCCAAGCACTAGACGCCATTATGCAGATACAGCAAGGCATGGAAACGTTGAGGCAGAGCGCGCCCGGTCTCATTCACACTTTCCCGCCTCCGGCGCCCCAGGAGGTGCCGAACAGCACCAGTACCGCCCCTACCGAGCCGTCGGAGGGGGGAAATCGCGCTCCCGCGTCTGGATTGCCGCGAGATGCCTTTTCGGAATTCATGGCTAGGATGGTGGGCAGTA
This sequence comes from Zygogramma bicolorata, assembly GCA_032362365.1. Classification (NCBI taxonomy): domain Eukaryota; kingdom Metazoa; phylum Arthropoda; class Insecta; order Coleoptera; family Chrysomelidae; genus Zygogramma; species Zygogramma bicolorata. The sequence goes on along the minus strand of JAVJAQ010004239.1, from coordinate 1,591,934 downwards.
TGGCGGCTAACAACGACAATTCCATGCCTCCAGAGCAGAGGTATCAGGCGCAGCTAGAACAGCTGGCCGCGATGGGATTCCTCAACAGGGAGATTAATTTGCAAGCGCTCATCTCTACTTTCGGCGATATCAACGCTGCCGTGGAGAAGCTGCTCAGCCAGGGGCAGCTCACGCCTCTGGGTTGAGGACGAGGGTGAACGGAGCGTAGAGGGTGAATCTTGTTACGGTATTCCTTCGCTCATTTGAATGTTGAGTTACTCTTGATGTTTCGAGATTTTTTGTTTTTATTTGCTCAGGAGGATATATCGACTGATATAGTGTGAATAATAGATAAGGGAAAATTATAGGATTATATGTCAGTTCTGTGTTAATATATTTTCGTCAATAAATGTTCGAGAAAACTTGTTGTTTTGGTTCAATGGCCATGAGTGTATCAACATAACTTTGATGTAGCACCATTTTCGCATGAAAAATTAGACTAATCCAGTCTTTTTAACGAGTTTCGAAGACCATTCCTGGTAAAAATTCCTGGTGAAGTGAATTTTTTACACCTTTATTATCGCGTTGTAAAGTGAAAATCGACATTGATATCGTGACAGCTTAGGTAGTTATACAGGTCGAAAGGTCACGAAAATCAGTTTTCCGCGAATACTTCGTCACCTATTATTCAAAGGTCAATAGAGGTTATTATAAAAATTATTCGTCATGGGATCATCTACAAAAAAAAACTTGTGCATTTTTTCTGATATGAATTGTTTTTGGAGTGGGGCGCTGCGAAAGCGACTACATTATGATGAAGCATTCGTTTCCCCACGACCGCCGAGGAGAATACAAGGCGCTTTTATTATCATGGTCCTCTCCGTTCATTGCTGATATCCTTAGTTTCTATACCATCAATAGTTATTGGCAAAACATCCAGTGGACTTATTCCTCTATCAAAATCGACATCTTCATCATTTCAATCATTGGTTGACTCTTCTTTTAAGCAAGACTTACCGTCCACAAACTTTCGAACATGCTAATTCAATTTTTTGCATCCACATTTACCGCCACAACAAAAGATTGTGTTCAGAAGATCATCAGATGCAAGTGGTAATAAAATTGTGGTACATTATTTTCAACTCCCAACCCCACTGTTCTGGATCAATTTCTCTTCGTAGCAAGGTTTATATTTGATGATACATTCGATAAATATTCTGTTGGGCTGCTGAAGTAGGTGGTAATAGTGGAAATTTCTCAGCTGTGCTTTGTCTTGTTAGTTAAGCAAAGCTGCAGTATCTGTAATCATCTATCGAATGTTCTGATGTTGGAGCACCGTATACTGCTTGTAGAAAATGTTTTACATCATTGACAGTGACATCTCGAGCGCATTATTTTTGGGAATTGTTTAAATCGGGTCTTTTTCAAAATGGCTTTATGATTTTTATTTTCTTTGTTGTTGGAATAAGTGCTGAAGTTGTATCACATCCGGTCATGGCATGTAGAAACAGAATATTTTTCTTGCAATTTGGATACTTATTTATGCTATCAGTCGAGTATATTTTTGTTTCAACATGTTTTTTTTTAATTCATGTAGGTTGATCAAGTACTATTCGTGAGCGTGCTATGAGAAGTACCAACAGATCTATCCATGTCTTCGCCAACGATAGCCATAGTATTTTTTATCGATTCTTCAATCGCTGTTTTAACTATTAAGACATCAGGCATCATCACGTGATTGCTAAGTTTGAAACCCTCTGTAGTATAGGTATATTTTCCACAAAACGCCCAAATATTAGATATAATTTAATAAGATATTTTATCTACACCCGTACTCCAATAATACACTTATATGTCCACAACCAGTTTTATAATGAAATCCATTACGATTCAGATTTTTCATTACGATACAGATTTTCAACCAATAGAAACCCATTATTTTTCAATCAAGCATGATGTGCATGCTCTGCATTTGACGTTTGTCAAGTCAAAATCGGTATAGTTATTGAATTTTTGAAGAATATAGCCAAACTTCGATAATCATAACAAAATGTCTGATACCGGCGATATGGGAGAATCACCTTCAACACTTTCACCGACAAAAATGCAGTTAGAATGATTACATTTTTCATTCGACAAATACATGATTAATTTCTTTTTGTATTTTCAATCAAATTTTCTGAGCTCCCGTAGGCGAGTGGTCTAAGGCGCTGAGATTATATTAGCTAGTTGGACTGGTTTGTAAGAGACATGGGTTCGATTCCGGCTTCGAGAAATCTTTTTTTTTCTTCAATTTTTGATCTTCTCTTCATTTCTCATCGTTTCATTAATACCATTAATAACAATTTTGTAGAATTTTTCAAAGAAATTCGTTTAATTAGTATTAGTGTGTGCAATACAAATATTTATATAAATATAATATTTCCAGTTCTTCACTATTTATCGGGTGTAGATGAAATAGCGTAAGCAACTCTCATGTACACTCGCATCAACCATACGAAACTCACCTTCGGCTCGTTTCGTGTCCCGGTTGATGCTCGTGTATTAATAACCATCATTACATGATCGTTGCTTATGTACTATAAAAACACGACTGAAAAGCAATGAGAGTTTACGACTTGGAACATGGGAATCTGAGAGGCTTCCAACACAAGATAGAAGAAGACCAGGAGAAAACCCCAATCCATGTACTCTGTGAGAGCCCATCGCTAGCAGCGTCCAGATGGAAATGGTTTGGAAGGGAAGAATTAACACCAGAGTAAATCAGGAAATTCAGTCTGAAATGGGTATTGAGTTACTGTTCAGCCGTTTAGCTACCCCAGTAGAACCCTGAGGATAGTGTACATAGGCAACAGCTAAACGCATAAAACCGCGATGGTCCCTCCGAGTTCCCCTATTATAATCTAATCCACGCCTTGGTGTACGGTTCACAATACCGTATGTCAGTGGATTTTAGTCGCTTTCTCTGCGCTCTACTACGAAAATGGTTCATTTCACAGAAGAATTATGGAGATTTTTTTTGAAAATTTTACGACGAACAATGGTTATAATAACGCGGAGAACTAATTTTCGTGGCCCTTTGACCTTTATAAATAGCTTTTTCAGGTGGCACGATATCAGTGTCGATAATTCATATCTTCAGTACAATGCCGTAATGAGGGTGTATACAAAAATTCAGCTCACTATGATTTTTCTCGCAGTCAAAACCTATATATGGTGGACTAGATTGGTTTAGATTAGATAAAAATCCCACAGGAAACACCTCTTTGTCGATCGTATCCTCTTTGAAAATTGATGATACTGATTATTTTCTGAAATAACTTGGGGTTAATTAGTTTTCCATTTCAATATAACGCTTCAAATACAGTAAATTTTCCATTCGCTGGAATTCGTCTCGAAGTTCACAGGGAATGTCGTGATCCCTCCAACAAACACATGACTTGCAGTATTATATCGTTTTGTTTGTTTCGTTCGGTGACAAGTTTGTCACGCTTTTAGTAATGTGAGCATAATTTGATATTGATTTTCCTCGCAGAAATAGCTAACGCGTGTGTCGGTGGGCACATGAAATTACCTAATGTTTCCTGATGGATTCTTCCATCGTAGTTTCGCCTCTTTATCTGAGTGCACTGACTGTTTTCTCGAGCGGTATTGAAATCGGCTTTCCAGAGGTGGTTGGTTTGATACGAATAAAATAACCCATTTTCCGACATAATTGTCACGAACAATGAAATAATTGATGAAGCGGAACACCGCTGTGTTTATCCACCACATTGAGATTCAATAAAAGCGGCAGAGTTGGAGTTAATTATCAGTAGTAATAACCCAAGGACATTGATAATTGTTCGAAAATTTTATATCAGATTTCGAAAGCTTGTTGCTAGGAAACAGACCGACGCCGTAGGCAACAAGCTTGAGAAAGTTGTTATAAAATTTTTGAGCATTTATCAATGTTCGAGGGTTATCCGGATAGAAATTTTTTTGCTAATTTTTGATAAAAATTAAGAGAAAAAAAAATTCATTCTGCTAAGTTGCACATGGCTTTGACCGTAAACTCTATACCATCTTCTGTTCTCATAGTAGGAGAGCCCACGATGCAAAATCGGGATTTACTCGAGCGTCATAGGGACCTATTGGGTTGCGAAGCTCAGAAGATAAAAAAGAAGAAATGTTATATAATGTATACCTTTTCATCGGTGGGAGGAGCGGCTATAGACTTTCAAAAATGTAAAAAAAACGGTTGCATGGACATACTCGAGCGCGTCAGATATTGATTGATATCATCTATGTCCTACATATTTTCAAAAATGTACGTATTTTAATCTGATTGTTTCCATGATGGGGTGGTCGTACGTAAGGGTTGAAAATGAAAAAAAAATTCTCGGGCGCGTCAGATTTTCTGAGGGAATTTTTTTTCGAATCATCAAACTCAATTAATTGAAAATCTCAGGAAAAAGTATGCAAATGAAAAAAGTGAATGTTATTTGAGTAGAATACTTGTATTTATAAGAAAATAATTATAAGCAATTATATTTTTAAAACTTTTAAAACGTTGGATATTCGTTTTAAACAATATCATGCCACCAACGAGTCTGTGTGATCAATTGTCATGGCATCATGGCAACAGAAACCAAAGTGGGGACGGAGTGAAAGAGCAATAGATAGAGAAATATTGATATAGAAACGTGGAGAGGGGAATACAGGCATCAAGTAGCTGCACGCATTAAACTTCCCGATGAATTTTCATTATTTCGGCTTGTGGAAATCGCCAGATTATATATTTTTTGCAATTCTTGAATTATTCGCTTCCAAATGAAAATAAAATTAGCCACGCTCGAGAATGTCGAGATGACGTTTTTTTACAACTTTGTAGCTCACTTTCGAATTTTCAGATCAGTGGAATATACACGTTTCAGGATGTAACTAACTCACCCTACCTTAATCTGACGCACTCGAGAATTTCAGATGATCAATTTTTTTTTACTAATCTGATCCTTTATCCTTGAAGGGCGGCCATATATATAGGGCTCACATATGGTGGAAGTACTTAACCGGGTACAAGGTATCCCCCTCTATAGTAATCTGCCGCGCTTTAGTAAATCCCGAAATCAGCGCAATCCTTAAAAATTGACGACAATTCTTCCGCCTCCCAATTTCCATCTAAATAATACTTTCTTCTTTGCAAAAGTTTATGAATATTTCTCATACATATTCTTGACTGTAAACTGTAATTTTTGGTATATTTGATTTAATAATTTCATTGATATTGATATTCCAGATAGTATTACAACCAAATGGTGACATTTTGAAATATCAAATATTTGAACGTCAAAATCGAAATAAATCAATTTGTATGTACGCTTCACTGGATTTCTACTTGAACAAAAAATTTTCATCATAAGTTTTCCGTATTGAGAGAAATGATCCTCGAAAATAATATAATTTTCCTATTAACATACGCCAAGAATTATTTGTGATCTTTGTATTCAAAATCAAACAGAGGATCGTGAATTTATATGAGTGTGAAATTTGATTTTCGGGTTGTTGGTTGGAACGTACCTAGCACTGATCATGACCAATTAACTCGAAACAGGTCTGCAAATGTGCTAATTCCAATAATTGAAAATTGATTCCGGCACTTCTATCAATCAAAAGCGCATGCGGAAATTTTTTCCCTGTAGTGACCTATCGGATATAATCGTGGTATTTGCTAGGGGAGTAGTTGTTTTCTAATATGTGTCAGCACATTAACCTACTGTGTTAGTTTTCCGCAACGGAATATTGTCTGATTCAGCTGTAATAAAGTCCGTGGTACTAAATACTTCAGAAATTATTGAATCCTTGGCTGAACTTCTACGACTCAATATGTATTTTGAGCGGAGGAGAATATAGCGAGATATAAAACGCTCTCCTCTCTGTCAATATTGAATATAACTGAATATTTGTTTAAATGTATCCCATGTTTAATGGAGACACCCCTATATATAATTGATGAAAAGTCGGCATCGTCCAAAATTGATGAACTCGTAGTTTTACTGCATCTAGTTTTAAAAAGTAATTGGTTTTCCATTTGCGTGCGATTTGGCTGGTGTAATAAATTAAGTCTGAATTAAACTATCAGAAGTCAGTGCAAATTGAAATCGTATTCAGCATTCCGAAGAACTGTTTTGGATAATACTAACATGTCTAAACTGAAAACCCTGGTGTTGCAATTGAGGCGATATTTTTTAGAATTATATAGCGACACTTTTACATGTAATGGACAGTTTCTGAATTCCATCTCTTGTTGACGCCAATTCTCAGCCATTATAAACAATGTCAAATGATTCGACGGTATGTATTTTTTTTTCTTGAGGATGGGTCCCACTTTCAGCCACTTCGTTTTTTATTCAGTGCTGCTTGTAGTTGTTGATTTGAAACTTGTGAGAAAGTAACACGTGCGATATTCCCGCTTTTTGTACTTACCAGAAGCTCAATAAGCCACAGATACGACTTGCGATGTGTAGTATCGAAGGATATCACACGTGATCTATAATATAATATATATTATCATTCACGCAATGATCTCGAAGCATGATGGAAAGATGTTTGAAATTTGTTCTTTTTTGGAGAGTTGACGATTTGCCTTTCGATTCGAGGCAAAGTTTTGTTACCATATATTTCCACGTTTAAAAAATTATCTTACAAAAGCTTGTATTCCCATGTGTAGAATACAAATGAGGAAGTGAAACACGGCGCTTTTCCTTAGTTCAAAAGTTATCGGCTTTACGTTTTCTGCATCATAAAACCAAAGCACACGTTACTCATCACCTTCACACATTCTTGCACTTTATGCGAACTATTTTTTCCACAAATATTTCCATTTTTCTTGAAGATACTCCGTTTTGATGAGATCCTGCTCTGCAATTCTGTAGCTTTTTTTATTTTGCCCCCCCCCCCTCCCAATGGATTAACGATGCCTTTCCTTTCAAGGTGTGAATCCCACCGTAGTGATTCCCTAGCAGAAAATCGAACCCCGGTTTTTCCTCTTTGACAGGCTGGCGTCCTTAACTTTACACTACCGAGAACCACGTATAATTTTCAACTCTTCTTCCTTCCGTTTGAGTTTTCAGGTATTTTTATACCAAATGTTTTTTGGGTGTTGAATTTGAATTTGCGAACTGAATGTTACAATTTATACTCAACCAACCCTATTCATTCCATCTCGTACTAATGTTTTCCTTTGACCAAATTGTGGATTTCTACAGAAAACATCACTTCAACGACTGAGATGTGAGGATACTACCAGAGGCAGAACACGCTGAACATAGTTGCACTTCTACTAATTCTTCGAATCCTGAAAGAATAAACCAGCTACACCGAGTTCTGTGAGGGAAGCTCGATGCATTAAAACGAAATCATTCCCAAGTCGGTGCTTTTCCCGTTATTCGCTATATTTTTGTTTCATTACGACGGAAGTCGTCGCCTAATGTCCCCACGTCCGCGTATCAAAACATCATCCACCCCAGAGACATCCATCCGTGCATTCGGCGTCCAGCCGCCCGTGTATAATCGGTTTCAACGTCGAATGCAAGCAAATTTGTCTAAATGTCCGGCGCCGGCGAGTTCGACAGACAAACGAAATCGTCCCGAATTAACAATTCGCCGGAATTTACTCAACGGCAGTTGTCGATTATCCTTGATTTTGGCCTCTCGTTTGTTCTGTTCCGATCTGTTGATCGAAGGAGGTTTTGTCGTGCGAATGAGGTAATTTCACGGTATGCCGAGAGGGTCCTGTTGACATTCGAGATCCTATTAGCCGAATTTATCCGGGATCAAATTGTCGCTGGCAATTGTCTCTCGCGTCTAGGCTGTGGGTACACCTCATAGCATAGCTTATGTCGACTGGCAGGTTTCTCCATAGAAATGGAAACTACCGTGTTATGAAATAATCGGGATTCAATTTGTTTTTATCTCTTTCTGATCTTTTACATCTCAATACAATATCATGTCAGGGGGTTAAAAACATTCTACGAGGCTAAAAGCCTCTAGTTCGATTAATAATGAACTTGAATTGAACAGAATATATTTTGGGTTTGGAGGTAGGTCACATAGTGGAGATCCAGCCAGGACATGCTCCGATTACAATAATAATTCAAAATCAAAAAGAAATGCCTCTCCCTGGACCGGCCTTTACACAAAATGCTTGGAACTAATTTTAATGTATCAAATGCAGTGTGATTTACTGTTTTCCAATAGTTTAACATGAATAGTTTGACATAATACCACTCTTATAAGGGATTGCACAAATAAAATAACAACAATAAATAATAAATTTAATAATTTCAGGCTCATAGAGTACGCAGAGTTGAGAAAGGTGGTATATGCTTTACCAAGTAAAGGTAGTCCGGATGAAATAACAGCCGAAATCCTAAAACAAATATATGATAGCATCGAAAAACCGCTTTTGAATCTAATTAATACCTCATTATTAACAGGCAAGCTTCCATCGGCCCTTAAGCTGTCAACAGTTATACCCATACCCAAGGTTTCCAACTCCAATAAAGCTAGTGATTTAAGACCAATTAATATGTTAGCAACACTAGAAAAATTAATCGAGAGAATAGTTTACGAACAACTCTCAACATATATATCAGAAAACAACATTATATTTTCAAATCAGTCAGGTTTTAGAGCAGGTCACAGCTGTGAAACAGCTGTGCAAAATGTTCTATATGATTGGAAGGAAAACTACGACAAAAATATTATGATTGGAGCTGTATTATTGGACTTCCAACGTGCTTTCGAAACAATTGACAGGGCAAAATTAATTATCAAACTGGAGAAGTATGGTATAACTGGAAAAGCACTAGACTGGCTAACTGATTATTTACAGAACAGAAAACAGGTAACTAAAAGTAACAACATTATATCAAATGAAGTCCTAAATAAAAACGGCGTACCACAAGGAAGTACATTGGGACCACTGCTATTTCTGCTGTATATCAACGATATTGTTCACTCGGTTGAAAGCTGTCGAATCCATTTGTTTGCCGATGACACGTTATTGTATTTCTGTTCTGAAGATATACAAACCCTAACAGACACACTCAACGCGGAGCTGGAAAATATTTTACAATGGTGTAATGGTAGTTTGTTGAAACTTAATGCAAAAAAAACTAAATTCGTGTTAATTAGCAACCACAAAAAGTTTAAAGAGTTCAAAGATAATAATCATATGAGTACAATTGGTAATGAGGAGGTGGAAATGGTGGAAAAGATTAAATACTTGGGCATTATTATCGATAGAAACTTGACTTTCAAAGAACACATTTCGTACATTACCAATAAAATATCAGAGAACATAAATTTCTTGTTTAGAGTGGCACCATCTTTAACACCTTGGTCTAGAAAAACAGTATATAATACGATAAAATTGCCTCATTTCACATTTGCGTCGTCTATACTGTATATGGCAAATAAAAATGAGATGGGACGGATGCAGAAATTGCAGAATAAAGCCATGAGAATTATATTGAATGTTCCAAGAGACACGTCCATCAAGTCCATGTTACGTACATTGAATTGGCTCTCGATACAACATTACTTGGAGTACCATTCTATGATTTTAATCCATAAAATGAAAATGTCATTAGCTCCATCGTATCTGTCATCTAAATTAGTATTGAACAACAGTTTGCATAACTACAACACACGAAGAAGGGCAGATATACGAGTCTCAACAAAAAACAAAAAAAGCTCAGAAAAATCTATTTTCCATAAAGGCATAGTACGTTATAATGAATTAGATGTTTTGAAAACCTGCGGCACTATTACAACGTTCAAAAAACAATTGAAAATATCACTTTTACGCGAATGTCATACATGATTGTTACTATTACTCTTGCCTACCTACTCAGTTCATGTCTTACTGTGTTTGAATTACGATGTTTCTACTATTTTTTTTTTTTTATCGTATAGGTTATGTTTACATTTTTAGTGTGATATATTAGATAATTTCGAAGAAGGACTTTTGTATTTCGTGCAGAACATTATTTATTAAAACAGTAGTAGAGCTTTTCCGAATAGAAAGTCATCATCAGTACTAACCTGATAGTAAGTAAGGTTTGAAATGTTACAAATGCCATAATCCTAAAAATACATGTTTCTGAAGGACATAGTAATTTTTGTACAGAAAATTGTAGACATATCACAAATTTAAAATATTCAATCCTGAACAGGATTATCCTGGATAATGAAATAGATACCAATGAAGTCAATAGCAACCAGGGATATGATGGAAGTCCATTTTTCACCAAATTTATTCCTATTCATAATATTTTTCCTCTCGAAAAGCTGCATCTTTTTGTACCTAAATGAACGAGAATATCGATAACACTCTCGTAGAGAACGTGAATTTGAAAATACACATATTCGGGAAAAACGATTAAAGGTAATTATTTTTCATTTCGAGGGATATCTTCTGATAGGCTAGTCTGATAGCTAAATAAGATCAGATATCAGAAGGGACTTTTTTTTTACTTGCTGAAAAATACATAACTGACTAAGCCGAATTTTAATTGAAAAAGCCTTACCGAATATTTATGGTATTTGGACATTCATTTTTTGAAATTTGAGCAGTTTACGGCCCCGATTCATTATGGAAATGTTTCAAAAGATTGGTGTCACAGTTGTAACTAAACATCCACTGAACTAAACAGTATATATCTTTGGACGATTAATGTGTCCTGCCTTATCAACCGTAAAATGCAGACTAAGAAATTTATCACTGACACATTCAAATATACTCACTTCATTTAGATCATCTTTTGTATGGTATGGAACATTGACGTATATCAAAATAATTCTTTATAGTGGTTGGAGATTCTTTTCAAAAGGGTTTGTTATTGACGTAACTCAAAATACGGTGTTATCACGGACGATACAAAAAGTATTATCAAAATCACTTATATAGCTTTTGAAAGATGTTTTGGGTATATATGCACTAAGTTTCCTCCTTAAAACCTCCAACCTTTTCATCAAAATACCTGCAACCTCACGCCAGTTTGATGCAATCAAAAGTTACCCTTTAATAATACTACCATTAAATGAAATTGGTCTACTCTTGTTGCAAATCTACGAAAACGTAATTAAAAATACTTCATTGTGTCATTTTGTGATATAAAAAAGACAGTTTCCTAAACTGCCACACGCGTTTCACTATACAGTAGCTTCTTCGAACGTTTTACAGTACTCTGCTAGTGAAAATGGTGGCTGAACCGTCAAAGCATCAATAAATGGATAAATTCAAAACTAATCACTTTTTCATCAAATCAAGGAGGAAATTACACAAATGACCGCTGTTAACTTCATCCCATCTATCACCATCCGTTTCGTATTTTCCATAATACATACATGAACTCCATTAGGCGAAGGTGATAAAGATGTTATATTGTTAGCGATTAGTGTTGGTCTTTTTGTTTCGGTCAGAAATTTCATATTATTCTTACCAGGTTAAGATTGATTTATGTCCTGATAATATAATATAGTCTGTCATTTGTTATATTCATCACACCATTTCGTTCTGTGTTAGTTTTTTCCTTACTTTCGCTATACGTTGTAGGTATCTAGATAACTACTATGGATGAATAAATATACAATTGAGACTATTACCAGAAGTGAAGCAATAGTTATTAGTTCTACAAGGCAGCGAAGTTCGAGATCGATTGACTGCCGCTGTTGATAGTTCATAGCCAAGCATAGCGATGCCAGGAATTAAGCTAAGGCAGTCAATCTACTTTTATACCGAGTTGAAAATGGATTTTTTCCGATTGTATATAATGATCTATGTAGGATATCTTATTTGCAAATTATTACAATTCTCACGATCTGTTTAATTTTTCCTGTGGTGATAAATTAAAACAAAATTTGATAGAAATCGCAAGTGTTGGAATGGTTGGTTGCTATGGAAACGTATATGTTCTTAGCAATTATAGTTTGACAACATTATGGACAGTGATTGCGACTGAGAAGTACTTACTTCTCTAGACACATATCAATCAGCAATGTATTACTTCTGCTGCCTAGGCAGGAGAGTCCTTACTTTGCTACCTAGGCAGAAAAGGTAATACTTTGCTGATTGATATGTCTGCGAAATTAATATTTATTTATTTATTCAGTAGAAACAAACAGGCAGAGCCCAATTATATGTTTCTTAATAATTCTAAGTGCTTAGGTATACTGAACGCAACATGCAATAAGTAATAATAGTAATGATGATACCAATAATAATACTAATGATAGTGATAATGTTAATACAAATGTAATAATCAAAAATTATAATGCTAACAGTGTATAGGTTTATTTTGATTGGAGAGGACTGTCAATAAAAGTTGAAACAAAATGGGAAGGACTTCGTACCAGACGCCATCAATTCCATGAACTCATAATATTCTTCAAAAGGACCTTGAGTCTATGAGTCGAGATATCGAAAATGCCATACCCTATCGTATGTGAGTATTTATTATATGAATTGCATATTCGATTGATAGGGGTAATATTTTTATCAATATGAAAGGATACCTGTCGTGGTCTAATTCCTGGAGGCGGTACATAAAGAGATACTCTACTAAGTAAAAATCTACTGTCTATTTGACTGTTCAATAGTTTGCCCAAGAATATCAAGCTGATAAGGATTCTTCGGCGCTCGAGGGTTTCCAAGCTGAATTCCTCTCTGATCGAACTATATGACGCAAATTCTGGTGATACTTTGTATTTTTTGTAATAAAGATATTTCAGGAATTTATTTTGTATAGTTTCTATCATTTGGATCATGTTTTTTTGTCTAGGATCCCATATCAAACTTGCATATTCTATTTTGCTGCGCACCATTGTAACAAACATGTGTTGTATGGTACTTATATCTGAGAATAATTGTGTACTGCGTTTCAAAAATCCTACCAGCTTGTTGGTTTCCTTAACAATATTCTGAATGTGCCTAGTGAACTTCAAGTCACTTTGAAATATAACCCCAAGATCATATATTTCTTCGATTCGTTCAAGAATAGTGTTTTGCATCATGTAAATGAAATTATGTCTATTTTTATTTCTACTATAAGTGATAACTTTTGGCAGATCATTGATGAAAATTGTGAAAAGTAATGGTCCCAGGTTCGAGCCTTGTGGTACACCCGAGCCTGCCAAGAAAGGTTGAGATTCCTCACCTTTGTAAATAACATGTTGACTTCTGTCCTTTAGGTATGATATAAAAAACTGTATTAAGTGATCACTTAATCCGTAGTATTTCAGTTTAGCTAGCAATATGTCATGATTGACTTTGTCAAATGCTTTAGCAAAATCTGTGTAAATGCAATCTACTTGTGATTTAGAATCAATGCTTTCAGAAATTTCAGTACTAAACGTTAATAAATTAGTCTCTATAGATCTCTTCTTCGTGAACCCATGTTGCTCAGCTGCCACATACAATTTAACGAAATCATGTAGTTTCTCATGAATGATAAACTCAAAAATTTTCGCGATACAATTGAGTACAGCAATCGGACGATAGTTATTTATTTTGTTTCTCTCGCCTTTCTTGAATATCGGCGTTATTCGAGTTTGTTTAAATTTTTTTGGGAATATACAATTTTTTAATGATTTGTTATATATAATCAAAAGTGGATATAGTAATAGATCTTTGCATGCTTTGAAAATATAACATGGAATGTTGTCGGGACCGGATGCTCTTTTTGGTTTCAATTTTTGAAATGCTTGCTCGAGATCGCCACAGGAGATTGTATCGAAATGTGCAGTTTGAGAAATATCAATATGCCATTGATTAGTTATTTTATTAATTTCATCCAAATTGTAAGTGGAATCGTTTTCGTAGACAGAGCAGAAATAGTCTGCAAATCCCGCCGAGATAATTTTGCTATTTGTTATTTCTTGATCAATGATTATGAACTCATTTTCGTTGTTACTCATTTGCTGTATATTCTTTATGTAAGTCCAGAAAAGTGTACTATCGTTTTTAACGTTGGTTTGAATATTTTCGATATACTTTGTATGGGCTTCTTTGATTTTAATTTTTAATGATGCTCTCATTCTTTTGAAATTATCTAAGTAATGTTGAGATATATCTTTTCTCTTCATATAATATTGTGATTTACTGACAATTGGAGAAAAAACTTTTTTTCAGGGGTCTAAACCGGCTTGATAGATCTGTTGAAGTTCTTGAACTGTCTCAACGTTCAAACCAACAACAATTTTTTTCAACTTTGGAATTTAGGATATATTATTTCAAAGTGTCGCTGTAATATACAACAGGATTTTGATACGTATTTTTTTTTTGGGCGGACTGAATGGTACATACAGGATTTCATTCATGTTGATAGTTCTAGAGGTAACCTCCGAGTAATTTTTTTTAGATTATTTCTAATATCGCAGCGTAATTGTACCACTTCGGTTGACATTATGCCGTTTCGATATTCCTCAATTTGGAGTAATCCACATCGAAAACGTTTCGGCATCCACCGAAAATGACAATCGTTATCGGAAGATAACCCTTCCGTATTATATATCGTTTTATTTGAGCGTTTCCAGTCCCATCGTAATCTGCATTATCGTTTGCTCATCGGTTGACGATGGTATCGCGTGCGGGACAATCGGTATCTAAGCAACGCGACTATCACAACGTCCGACGGAAACGCCTTTTTTCCCTGTTGCATTTTTAATGCGCGGCGCTTCATCATTTATTAACCGCCGAAATGATTATTGGTTGGCGGTCGACCGTACTATCGTATCGACAACTCTTGCCGATACTTTGTAGGAGTTCGCGGGGCGCTTTTCCGTAAAAATAGTCGGATGTCGCACGCAATTTCCTACTTACCGGTCGAGCAAACTCTTCTTTTTTCATTGAATGAATTATTACGGGTGAAACTTCAGGGAGATCGCCTTCTATTAGGTATTCCCTATAATTGATAGAAGTATTATGTCGACCGTTGGGTTTTTGTTTAGTTTTGTTCATTGTTTGTTCTTTTCCTTTGGCAGCGGTATCGAATGAAAATATAAGAGTACAAGAGATAGTTGACGATTCATCTAGACTACAAAAGTAGTTCATTTTGTTTCTTTTTTAAAGAGAGGAAGCAGTAAAAGTTAATTTGATAAATTACTTTTTGCCTTTTTTCTTCTCGGAATCGAAAAGAAAAATTATAGTTTTTATGAAAGATGTATACTAAAAAAATACAAACACTCTGTTGATACTCAAGTAGCACAAACATATTAGACCAATATTGGTTCAATGTTCAATATTACAGGGATATTAACCTTATATTGTAGATATCATATTGGCCACAAAAAAAATGTGAACATTCGGCGATATTAGATCAACATTCGAAAGCAATGTAAGGATATATCGTTTCAACTATATTGGTACAATATTGTTGATGATATATCGACCAAAAGGAATATTCGATTGATGTCACTCAAAAATTTTTATTTTAATATTCGGGATTGATTATTCATATCTTTTTTGTCGAATAGTCAAATTGAAAATTTCACTCATCCACATTAACTAACCGAATACTAACCTGGAAAAAACTCTGGCCGCTGCGGGGCTAGAACTCACGTTTTTCAGAATAGAAATAATATTGTCGACCACTATACACTCTAAGGTACGGAGAGACTTGTTTTTAAGGAGTTGGGTCGTATAGATGTGGTGACTTCAAGTCAGTTATGTTCGAGACAACATTAAAATGTTAGAAACTCGAGTAACAATGAAATATATTCGAAAAAACACTGAAGGATCACTGTCTTATGTGATGGCGAATTGGAATATCAAACTTGCTGTGCCAAATGATATGGGCGTAATTTTCTGGTATTGAAATCCACCACATGACGATATTTCAATTTTTCCAAATATTGTCAAGAATAATTCGTGATGAATATTGCGTTACCGATATTGATATATGTTTGAATACATTCTAAAATGACTATTTGAATATTTCCATTTTACTGTCAAAACAATATTCAAGCAATATCAGAATTCGCATATCTATATTGCAGTATCATGCCAATAATCCACCTAATTTGATAATACAATATTTTAATCTACGCTCCCAAACAATGTGGAATATACATTAGATTTCGATGTTGAAAATTGAGTATATACAAAATATGCAGACAATATTGGAATATCTATATTGTTAAACTGATATTATTCATTATCACGTGATATGGTAATTCTGATATAAGTAATAAGTTATCAAACCAATTTATTATCAATATTGAGCCAATATTCATAATGAGATATATGTATATAATTCAAAGACGTTTGATTCATTTCCAAAAAGGAAGAAAAAGTCCATTTAAAATAGCTACTCCCCTGCTTATATGGCGACGACGGGCACTTTTCTTGCACAATTCTTGTACCAAGCATATGAAAATTGAATCAATTAAATAGCAAACATATGAATACCTACACTAAGCAAAATAGAGAGCAATTTGTGAAAAAAATCTCACTCAGAAAAATATTTCATTCCAACCCATAGAAGATATCGTTTTGCTCTTCATGTGCTCTTCAGCGGGAAAGAGGGGTAAATTACTGAAAACTCCCACTGAAATCTCCATTTATGAATGAATTAAACGTCTTTGAATACTATACATGTACGTATCAACAGAGAGTGTTTCTAATTTTTTATATTCCTTTTTTCATTGTAGTTTTAATTTCTATTTCTTCATTTAGAGAAGAAGAAACTCAAGAAATAATTCCTTGAACAAAAGACTCTGTGTGCTTTTTACTAGACCAGGGGTGCTCAAACTTGAACTGTTGGCGATCTATCTCAATATCGTTAGAATACGATCGATCGACTCTGAGTGTAGGTCTACTCTAAAATGTCAATGAAAAAATTATTCAAAATTGCGAGTTTATTGGTTCTTAAAAACAAACGAGTTGTAGTGTCTAAACCTTACTAAAGGGTTACTTTGGATATTGAAGCGTGACACTGCATGTCCTCAGCATACTTTTCATAAGAGGGTACGTAATTACCGAGTGCAAATCATGTTCGTCAGTTAGTCGATTGCGATATTTTGACTTAATTATCTTCATATCAGAAAATGCAGACTCGCACAAATAAATTTTCTTTTCCTGCTAGCAGGGGTTTATTACGATGAGAGAAAGTGGTGAGGGTGTTATTCTGGCCTAATTGTGGATCGAATAAATTTTGGTAGTTTATTCATTTCATTTTTTTGTTCTAGTGACCTATCTTCTGAAACAAAATTTGTGAATAGTTCTATATCGTAAATTTCTTCTCAAGATCGACTCAAAAAGCACTCGCGATCGACCGTTTGAGCACCCCTGTACTAGACAGTTTGAAACACTCTTCACTTTTTCATGTGTGTTACGGTACTACAGTAAAATTTTATTATTTGATTCGGAGAAGAAAAAAGCCAAAAAATAATTCTTCAAATTTCATTATATCCACCAAAATACAAGTTCCTGAGTAGAAAAATGACTTTTCTATCGTATAAGAGTTCAGATCCTCGATAATTTTTTAATATACACGCAGTCGAAAGAAGCTAACCCTGACTGACACAAATCAGTTTGGAATGGACAAAAATAGTTTATTGTTCACCAGGTAGAAAAAGCCTTACATTCCTGGACGACTGTGAAAATCACCAAGTCGATGCGCCAGCCGAGACTTAGCTACACAGAGTCCAGGAATGTAAGGCCTTTCCTACGAGTTAAACATACTATTCTTCCGCAAATCGTTTAAAATTCGACAGATATTTTTTAATTTTTCAATCCCGAATAATTTCATTCAAAAATGAATGGTGCTTTGAAATTCGTAATAAAACTACTTGAGTTACTAAGGAAGGAAATATCATTTCCTTACAATTAGGAAATCTTATTTTTTTCTTTGAGAAATGTTTTCTGAAATGTCAGAATTTCCTAGCGATATGCGGAAAAGAAAGATTTCTGCTAGTAACCAAACATTATGCGATCAATGTTAACCGTCGATCTTTAATTGCTTTAAAATAGGTGTTCTTCGTTACAATCGTTACCAAGCTGACGCCCCTTATGAACGTCAACCCTCAGAAGTCTAAACTTGTGCTAGCGATGGATTAACGAGGCCTTACCTTTGAACGTGCGAATCTCAGCAAGTTAATTCCAAAGCGGGAGATTGAATCCCAGTATTTATCTTGACTCTACACTACCGAGAACCACAATATTGAATGCATTTAGATTGAACCTCGCGCCGACATTTTTTTGGCTGTGGCAGTGCCTTTATACCAATTTCCAAAAATGAAACTTTACTTGATCTTTTGCCTATTACGGCGTCAATCCACCCCTTTTCAATTTGTAGCAATGGTCGTTCTGAGTGTCAAATCCGTTATAGTTAAAGGTATATTTCGTTAAGTTGCATCGTTCATGGAAATTCCTACACCATACCGCTATGTTTACTTTATTAGTCAATCATTGTTACAACTGTCAGCGAGAAATACCAATGGTATATCCTGGAAGTAGCAAATACTTATTGTTTTTCATATTCAAAAACATCTCAACGGTGTGGTGGTTAGCACGCCTATTATCAAGCGGGAAACCAGCGTTCGATTTCCCGCCACGGAACCACCGTGTTGGGATTCACATGTATAAAGGTGAGGCCTCGTTAATCAATTGCTCGCATGAGTTTTGTCTTCTAAGGGATGACTTTCGTAAGGGGGTGTCAGCTGGTTAACGGAAAAAACGATTTGAAACCCAATAGCGCCGCTATTACTTTGTCTGTTGAAATTTTATGGCTTCTATGAACCGACATGAGAGCCAGTCCGCTTAGTCGGTCTTGTCCAAACGGATTTCTCAAGTACGTCTTCAATCGCTTGAGAGTGGAGAAGGTCCTCTCAACAGTTGCAGTGGTCACTGGCAAAGAAGCAAATATTTTCAGGGGGTGAATATGTTAGGAAAAAGTTCCCTATTACATTGGCTTAATGCCTCAATGGCTTGTCGATTTCAATTTGTTTTTCCCAAAACAATTACCACAGTGAGTACTCAGTAGGTACTAGTTCTAGATCAACCATCTTTTCATAAAGTTCCAAAGATTCAACGTCTATTTTCTCGTTCGTTCAGCTTCTGAGTAAGCCCCCAGTACTGTACTGCCAACATATAAAAACGAATTCTTTTCCGAAAGTAGTCAAAGTCAGAGACCGCGAATGGCGGTATTTTTTTCGTGCTGCTACCTATCGTGATAGCGCCTAACTATATGCTTTACGGCAACTAACGTAATGAAACGCTTCGGTCTAGCCGTTAGCGGCGGATCACGTCCATGCACGAATTTCACGTAGGTGAATGGGTTAGTAAAATTATAATAAATTTGACAAATTATTTACGTACATTTTCAACCAGAAATTGGTTTGACCTCTTCCTTATTTACCAATGAAGAAGAAAAAGAACAATTATAACTTGAGTAATGCGTTTTTTTTTGAAAATTTCGAGGGGGGTTCCAACCCCTCTGACCCCCCTGGGTACGGCCTTGAATAGCGGGTTAGTTCGACAGTAAGATTGTGATTCGCATAGGAAAGATAACCTCAAGAGTTAGTAAAAAATGTGGGCATCAAGATATCTATATTTTTTGAGGTGCTGAAACCTGCAAGAATACAGGAAAAAAACAGTAATAATGATTTCATGATAGATAGATAGATAGATAGATAGATATATTTAGATAGATAGATAGATAGATAGATAGATAGATAGATAGATATATTTATTGACTATAATATGCACAGTGTACATTGATAGCAGGTCATGTTCGTAATTTCAAATGGAAAATGTAATTGTATAAATAAAACTTAGGTATAAATAAAATGTATCGCTTAATCAATACCGAATTTAAAAACAATCATTTTCTAGAAACTCTGGAATAGAGTAAAAACATTTTTTGATGAGCATCTCCTTTATTTTTATTTTGAATTCATGCATGCAGATATTCTTCATGTCGTCATTTAGTTTATTATAGATTCTCAGATCAAGCGAATTCAAGCAAGAAGTTTTCAATCTCAACTTGTTCGGTCTCAATTGACTGCTTTCCCGAGTTGGGTAGTTGTGAAAGTCCGAATTCCGACTGAAGGCATTCACATTTTTATGTATCTCAATAAGAGTTTGGTAAATATAGACACACGGAAGAGACATTATCCGATATTTGACAAAAAGGGGTTTGCAGGTTTGGTCGAAGCGCGCCCCATCTATTATTCTTATTGCTCTCTTTTGCAATCGGAATACCCTAATAGCTTGGCAAGAATTTCCCCAAAGAATATTTCCATAACATATGTGTGAGTGGAAAAGAGAGTGATATGATGTGAGCAGTACCTGGTCATCCACAACTCTTTTCAGTTTCCTCAGCAAAAATAACTGACTAGAAAGTTTTCTGCATAGGTTAGTTATATGACAATTCCACTTTAAACCATCGTCAATCGTTATTCCCAGAAGCCTAACAGAACCTCCGGTCACGTAATTTTGATTCGAAGAAAATGTAATGGTTTTTGTTTTTTCCATATTCATTTTGAGCTTATTTGTGGTGAACCATACTTCCGCTCTCGTGAGGGTCCTGGACATGAGCGCCTCGAGGGTAGAGTGGTTCTGGTGAGTGTTCATTAAAGATGTATCATCAGCAAAAGCAACGCACATATCGGGTAGAAGGAAATGAAAAATATCATTTATATATAGGCTGAATAACAGTGGCCCCAGAACTGAACCCTGTGGTACTCCGTACACAACACTAACAGATTCAGACGTGTCACCATTGACTGATACTACTTGTTGTCGATTTGCAAGGTACGAATCGATCAACTTCAACGGAATACCCCTCACACCATAGTGCTCTAACTTAGATAGCAACAGTCTGTGTGAAACACAGTCGAACGCTTTTGATAAGTCACAAAGAGTAAGACCCGTGAATACACCAGACTCAAGTCCTTCGACTATCTTCTCCACAACTGTGTTGACGGCATTGATTGTGGAAAGGTTCTTACGAAATCCAAACTGAAATTTATGCAGTGTATGATGTTTTTCAAAGAAGCTACAGAGACGGTCTTTCAAGATGCTTTCCATAATTTTTCCCATAATTGGAATTATAGAAATTGGCCTATAATTGTCTGGCAGATCTATATCGCCTTTTTTGAATATGGGGGTAACTCTAGAGATTTTGAAGGCGTCTGGGAATATTCCTTCTGAGAAGCAATGATTTATTAGTGAGGTTAAAGGGTCTAGAATAATGTCTATGATACCTTTCATAATCCTACTATTTAAAGAGAAAAAGTCCGAACATGAAATGATCTTTAATTCTATACTAAATAGTTCATGTCGTGTTCAGTCAATAAAACTGTTTCATATTTAAACTTCGATGTAAAAAATGCACAAAAAAAAGAAGTTTGTTTTCCTCAATGATTTTTTCTATTATATTAAGTTGAAAGAGCATTCCATTTTTCGCTTAATAATTGTGTTCAACATATCACTAAAACAACTTGTTCGAATTCAGTGAAAGACGAAATATTACTGATTTTTGGGATTCATTTGCAATCATTGAAGGAGGAATATTAATCCATTTCGAACTATTTCCCGCTTACCTAAATCGGATGATTCCATAGGTGAAAGACCTTAAATAATGCACGTGCTAATCGTGATCACCATTACGGTCACACGCTATTCGATAGGCTTGCGAATAAACACTTATCTTCTTTCACTTTGTCAATTTATCACGGATAGCTGGTGACGGTAGCTTTAATGAAAACAATTCGTGAGAATTTGGACTTTAATTTTTTCGCATTAAATGCTAACTTTTGAGGTGACCTCTCAACTGTGCGATATTTCCCAAACGCCATTCAGACTTAAAACTGTTGGTAATAATGGCGGAACGCAGAAAACGACTGAGACTGGTGTCCTCAACGTATCGTTCAAATTTTATTGGATTAGATGAACTATATTCACTTATAAATAGAAATAATTATTTTGTGTTATATAACCTTTTTTGATATCGCCTAGGTACTTTCACGAAATAGAAATAAATCCCTTAACGCCGCCACTGAGCATAATAAATACATAATTCCACGAAAGAATATCTGCCTGGATCGACCGGCGGATCTAGATAACGCCAGACGTTCGCCAAGCGAAAATTCCCGACGTCAATTTCTTGAAGTTCCAAGTGGAAATGGAATATGCACATAAATAGTTTCTGTTCGATCAGAGTGTCATCACCAGACAGCTTAGTGCAGAGGTTGAAGATTCATCAGTTTTTGGTAAAGAACGTTGAATGTTTGAGTCAGTTTAGAAGTTTAAGTGTTTTGCAAGCGATTCGAAGTCAGTGCAGTAGTTGTATTTGTAAAGTGAAGTCAATAAAAACTAGTTTAGTGTTATAATTTAGTGAACGATCCTAAGAAATATCGTAACAGTCATCATCAAGTTCATTCATTATATGCGGCAAATATTTCACTTCAATAAAGGAATATCGCTAATGCCTCTCCGTCCTAGTCATAAACCACCTACTGGAAAGGTACATCCTCGTCGTGGCACTCAATTCAAATATGATCGAATTGATAGTGCCAACGACAAATCGTGAATGGCTGAAATTTCACATCGATATTGGTGAAACAAACATTGAATTTTGTCTGATAATTTCAGTTTTTTGTACATTTCGGAACAATTTAAATAACCAGTCGATATCGAACCGGACAGAATTCAATCGCCGGTTGGATACATTTTTACAAAATCAACGATGAAGTTTTTTTCATTCGTGTCACGGAAACAGAGCATTTTCGAACGATTTACGAAACATTATCGAATATCGCTCACGAGTTAGTAGGTAAAAGGAAAATGTAATTTTCGACTGGTAATAGGAGTTTCGATTAGAGAGGAAAAATACTGGGAATGCTAAATAGGTATCTCGTAATTAGGGCGAAGCACGTCGAAAATGAAGTCCAACTTGATATGCAGTTTTCACCGGATATTAGAACAGAAAAATTATTTGAAATGAAACGTCATTTCGGTTGAAAATGTATTGGTGTAAAAATATATTGTTGTTGTTGTTCTAAAATTGTTCGTTTTTGTTAACCAGCTGACGAACGTCAACCCTCAAAAGTCGAAACTTGTGCGAGCAATGGATCAACGAGGCCTTACCTTTTAACGTGCGATTACCCAGCACGGTGGCCCGGCGAGGATTCGAACCCCGGCCTTCCGCTTGATAGGCAGATATGCTAACCACTACACTACCGAGACCACAAATAAATGAAGACATGATACTGAGAATATGGCTGCAAATACATGTTCATATATGTGTTCCGTCTGAATCAAAATCGTTCAAAGTTCATTCGAGACGGTTTTCCGAAGATAAATTATTCGTTTTGGAAGAACAGCACTTTTAGAAATCGAAACTGTTTTCCAACTCTTTTTTCCCCTGTAGTTCAGAAGTTGAAACCCTGAGGACATATATATGAAGATTCTTTTTCAAAATGAAGCAAAAATACTTAGCATTAGCAAGTTTGTTCAGAAATCCACTGTATGAATTACGGAGATTATTATTGATTAGTGCGACATCACTTTGATGTTTTTAATGTTTTTATCTACACCCGTACTCTAATAATACACTTATATGCCCACAACCCGTTTTATAATGAAATCCATTACGATACAGATTTTCAACCAATAGAAACCCATTATTCTTCAATCAAGCATGATGTGCATGCTCTGCATTTGACATTTGTCAAGTCAAAATCGGTATAGGTATTGAATTTTTGAAAAATATAGCCAAACTTCGATAATCATAACAAAATGTCTGATACCAGCGATATGTGAGAATCACCTTCGACACCTCCACCGACAGAAATACAGTAAGAATGATTAAATTTTTCATTTGACAAATGCATGATTTATTACTTATTTTTTCATCAATTTTTGTGGGCTCTCCGTAGCCGAGCCGTCTGTGGCGCTGACATTGATTATTCTATCTGCAGGAGACATCGGTTCGATTCCGGTCTCGAGTAATCTTTTTTTTCTTTGATTTTCGATCTTGTTTTCATATCTCATCGTTTTATTTCTCGAAGTAGGTAATACTTTCAATTACAATTCTGTGATTTTTTCAAAGAAATTCGTTAAATTAGTATTATTATGTGCAATACAATTATAAATATAATATTTGTAGTTCTTCACTATTTATCGGGTGTAGATAAAATAGCGTATGCAACTCTCATGTAATGGTTATTAACTCGCATAAACCATACGAAACTCTCCTTCGGCTCGTTTCGTATCCCGGTTTATGCTCATATATTAATAACCATCATTACACGATCGTTGCATAATATACTATAAAGCTTAGTTCATTTGAAAGTAAGCCCATTCATGCAATTCAGTAAGGCAAGGTAGCAGAGAAACCTGATTCATGTAAACGTAGAGTACCCATATTTTTCTCAAGAGTTTTGTTTTAAAAGGTTATCGCTTGAATAGCTAGTGATATTGTGGTAATTTTTGAAATTTTACAATAACAGTGATTATTACAATTTTAACATTTACTAGCGAAGGGCCATTAAATTTCTGTACCACCAGTCGTCGATTATTGATCGATTTTGTGAAATAGGTTCATTTTGATTGGCCAGATGTGAGGGAGTGAGATAGAAAGTTGAATATTGGCTTTCTCTTGCGGTACGTTACCTCTTCTATTGTGCCCTGGGTACGTTTCTGTATGCTTTCCTCTACCTAGAATACCTTTAGCTCTTGCCCATCAAGATGAACATATTTTAAGAAATCGATCAATAGGTAATAATTGACGACTTACTCTTTATTTTTTTTTACTTTCTTGCATTACTATACATTTCGCTCACATGAACTATTTGAAATCGTTTGTCACAATAATTCTTATAACACCTCATATCACTATTTTCGATTCCTATTTCGCAATCTGTTCCATTTTTCATGAAATAAGTCTATTCGCAATTCAGCAACCATAAAACTTCTGAACATTCGACGTGTCGTCACGTGGCGTGTAATAAACACTAACTTTTTGCACTCGTTGCACTAGTCTATCTCCTCCATCTACATATTCAATGAACCACTGTTTTATGTCCACATTTCACCCTGAAAACATTACCAGTAAAACTCGAAAACTATCCGTAGGGATTGGTTTACTTCATTTCAGTTCCATGAATTATATTCATCCCATTGCAGAGAGGCATTGAGAGTTTCGACGGATTATGAATTGAAAAATTGTAATCCGATAAAACATCCGCAATGCAATTCAATTGGAGTAGGAACAAGTTTTTAATTGAAATATCGCCAAAATGTTATTGAGTTCTGAACTCGGTTTTGAATTACAAGTGTCTGTTATCTGCTATTTATGGATATATCGACCGTGATAGGAATTTGTGATTTTCGTTTTGGCGGGAGGTCCATCTGGAAATGGTGTTGATTGGGAGACTCGTAAAAGTTTGACTTTAAGATGAATCTATATCCAATTTATAAGGATATAAACCTCAATGATGCTATGCTTTTGGAGTTTTTTCAGTATTCAAAAATCATATATAGTATTCAAAAATCATAGGAATTTGCTTCTGTTGTTTTTTTAGACTAAAACTAGATATTCGATGTTCAAACATTTCTATGCTCACTAGATTACAGTTGATGTTGAGGGACTGGGGGCTACAAATTGAAATGCTCTGACGATTCATTTGAAGACCCTGAATGTTATCCGTCTCAAATCGATGCGAAGTGATTTTCAATACATAACTCTCTTCCACTTGAGTTTTATGTATCCAGTTCATAGCTCGATAGGAAAAACAAATTTTGAACAAAATGGAATATCCATTATTTTGTATCATGTCATGATTTAATCATTTACATCTTCAATTTTAAAATACACCCGATAAAGTATATTTTCCTATTTCAAGCGATGCGTTATTTATAATGTTGTAAAAATCATTTAGACATTAGTGTTCTATATTTATATACAGCTCATTGTCAATTAGTCAGAAGTAAGTTTTGCTTTTGATATTTAGCAGTGGAAAATTCGGTTCTAAACTAACCTCCAACCCAGTTTACAAACATCGAAATATATGTTTATAATATACATATCTGCTGTGGGCATTAATCGATGTTATGTACCTATATCCACCATATAACATAATGTTAACCTCGCAGCTTTCATTCATAAAATCGAATTTCTTGCGAAACATGCTGCCTTGATAAATTTTTCAATTTTTTTTGTGAATTGTTCGATTGAGCTTGTATAAAACCAGTCATCGTTCCAGATCCACTAGAAATCATCACAGGAATACAGGTTTGAAATATCTCACCACTATCACATTATGAATATCGATGAAAAATAATATCTTTTAATTATAATATGACGATAATAAAGAATGGAGAGAAAAAAACAATTTATGCATATTCTCAATTATCTGCTTGTTGAAAAATAATTTTCAATTTGACTTTCATTTAATTATCAGAATAATAGTTGACGCACTCGGCTAACGCCTCGTGCTCACAATTTTTTGCTAGTGCGTGAATGGCACTTATATCCCTCGTTACCTAATGTACTATTTCCTTACATGATCTGTCACTTAAAATTTCTTGACAGCAATGATTTATGTGTCGGTAAATTATTCGGCTGTGTTCATAAAAATAGTATGAATACCTTTTAGGAAAACGTACATTCCCGAATTACGCCTCGTCAAGCAATTTTCACAGTCATCCGGGAATATAGGGCTTTTCCTACTGGGTAAACAATATTCTATCATTTAATTAAACCATAATTCTATGTTGGAACTCATTGCTGAAATTCATTTCTCAGAAGGGAATATTTGATTGTGGGATACTAACACTTTCATTTATATGACTGGAATGATATTTTGTTGGATTAACCCCCTTTTTTTCTCCGTGTGGTCACCTCAATATGACCGTTTCCTTACTCATATTTTTTTTCTAGTCAGTTGAGAAATTGCTGTATGTTGAACAATCAAGTAGCCATATGAAAGATTCAGATCTGGGAAGTATTCATTACTGTAGAAGGAACACCAAATCAACATTCTGCCTGTTCAGACTGGGGGTTCAAAGACATGACGAATACTCAAAGAGATCCAAACTTTTTGTGCTCAAACTCTATTGACAATCTCTTTGGATGAAAGGAAATCAGCATGTCATAAAAATATCCTCAAAACTTATATATAGTTGCTACAAATATTTTCGAAGTGATCTGTGTCTATATCTGGTAAAAATATTCAATGTTTCTCATCGAAACTCGTACGTGAGTATATTCTTAGATTTTAAGCAGCTTTATTCTTTATTCAAAGCTTTCCTGATATACGGAATGCACTGTCAAACAGAATATTTCATCGAGAGAACTCTTCTTTATGTGGTTGGAACTTTTCAATTTCCGAATCCAACCTAAATCCCAACAAGGATTATACTCGAGACAGAGAGATACAAGTCAAAGTTTTACTGTAATGCTTTCGGATGGTTCAAACAGATGCTCTTATCTCTCGGAAATAACTCCTGAACTGAATGCTGTGACCGAAAAAACGGGAATAAAGTTGTGAAACATGAATACTTACCCGCTTCGGAGATGTCATGATTTATATAAATTTACTTTCGTGACTTATTCACTGAAGAACTTCTGGAATTCGTCTGATCTCATCCATTTCGAAAAAAAGATACCTAATTCGAACTGTGAGAGTAGATAGATCTCCAGATTGATAATATGATTCGGGAGTAATGAAGATATTTATTATTGTTGATATATGGTTGATGGTTGGACTATGTTCCTTATTCAGTATATTACCATTATCAAATGTTAGCTCGTTGGAATGTGACTACGAAGGTCGAACGGATGGGAAAGAAACAAGTCTGTAAAAACGTTTTATTCGATGATACTTCTCAATAATTATTTATTCAATTCGAGATGAATGAAATATACATAATGAAATTCTCGATAATTCTTATTTCTCCTTCTTCTTTCGAAGTCCTTCAGCAAGTAGGCTTGTTATAGTATTTTTCACAGTAAATGGTGTTGGCTTATCAACTGCAATAAACTGCCCGATTTAATCCCATAGTGTAAAAAATCATCTGGTAAAAGATGCAAATGTGCTACAGGGTCGAACTTAGGAAATTTGAATTTTGCATAATGTAGGATATATACAAGTAATTCATTTAAATGTTACAATTCTATTCTATATTTAGTTCAGTATCGCTATCCTCATCTAAATTAATTATAATTGGCGCAATTGTTTTCACAGAAAGGTACGATTTTTTAACATTTATAACATGACTAACAGCACTTTTCCAACTCTCGGTAGGAATATCATTCATATAGTTCCTAATTAATTCTACCACACTACCACTTAAAATCGGAGAAGTATTTTTTCCGCGAACGCTCGATTCAAGTGCCACATAAGCTCTATGGGACTGAACACGCAGTAGTAGGGAGGTAGTCGTAACACTGTATGTCCCAATTCTTCTGCAATTGTATCACAAACATACGTTTTTTTAAAGAAAATGACTGCAGCACTTGTAAAAGTTCTATTTTTGTATAACTTTCCTCAAAATATATGTCATTTGCAGCCATGAAGTTTTGAATCTCCAATTTCGTATTCTTTGAGCCAGGAATTCTTTGCAATTGTCGACTATGATGGCTTGCGTTGTCCATTACTATAACGCTGTTTGGCGGAATGTTGGGTAACAGACAGTTTTTAAACCAATCTTCAAAAAGCTCTGCTGTCGTATCTTCGTTATAATCAACACAAGAGTCCTTAATATTTTTGGCAGAAAGCCACATAGCGTTTGGGATCCAACCATTTTCTGATCCTTCGTGTAATATTGTGATTCTCTTCCCTTTATTTGATGGTGCTTTTGTTTTACACTCATCAGAGGAATCAGACCATCCTTTGAAAGGGGTATCATGCGTGTCAAACCACGTCTCGTCGAGGTAGAGTATTGGCCGATTTTCAGACCGGTATTTTCTTATTGACGTTATATATTCAGAACGCCAGTTTATTAAACGTGTGGATTCCATTATTACTTGTCTCTTGTCAATTTTGCGATATTTAAAGCCCATTGCAGACAGAGCTCGCCAGAGAGTTGTGAGGCCACAGTTGATGTGAGTTTCGTCATTGATGAGCCGCTGTTTCAGACTTTTGATTGTAGGGACACGCTGCTCATCGTACATAGTGTAGATTTTTCGCCTTATCAAATCTTTTTCCCAGTCGTCTACACTTTTTGTGACACCGGAATCTTTACGCGTTTTTCTTGATTCCATGGAATTTTCAACAATTCGTCTAACTGAAGTAGGAGGCACCTTCGTCAAATTACTGGTTTCTTTTGCTGCAGCACCGCGTTATATCCTTGTTGAAGTAAGGAACTATACACATTTTTTAGAATGATTTTCGCGTCACAAGATAAGTGATTCTTCTTTAACGAACCACTGGAAGAAGCACTATTACTTTTTATCCACGGACGCCACATACTGTCTATTATGTACGTTGGGGTATAAAATCTTTGCTATCAATGTCTGTAATAACAAATAAATGTTATAAAATTATTGCACGCCGTAACACAAGTGAACACTCTCAATGAAATACAAAAGACTAAAATGAACAAGAAGTGTACGCTGTAATCCTCTACAATCCCTCTCTGAGAAACAAAATTACCTGAATCCGGTCCTTTTACATTTATGATGTGCATCTCGGATTTTACAACTCAAGGGTCTGATTGGTTTTATTATTATAATCCTTCAGTCAATACCATTTATTGTGAAAACTACTATACCAACTCCCTGCGCCATATCTTTGGAGCAGCAAGGTGAACCTTGGAATGTGACAGAGTCCTTCCCCAACACGACAGTGAGACATTCTGAAATCTCTCAGTATCCCTACTTTCCTCGTTTTTTGGATTTACTTCCTGACGTGTCGCTGGCGAGTGACAATCTTCTTCAGATTCTTATACATCTTAAGTTTAACTCCCATGACTGATTTCGCAAATCTCTACACGTTGGGGAATCGAACCCACAACCCTCGGATCGCGAGTCTGATGCGAAACCATAGCACCAACCCCTTCGCCTAAAAGGATTATCAATAATAGAGAGAGAAATTTTGTGCATTAATATGCATATATGGTTGATGTACTAGCGGACTAAGTACCCGTTTGTATTGCATTTCCTGTCATCATTGCCGATTTGCCTGGGCAGGTGTACGACTACACCGACCACGGTGTTTTTCTGGGTTCCCCAATGGTTGAAATAGCTAATGCGCTACCAACGAATCAAAACGTTAGGCTCTACCTTCTGTACCATATCGTGAAGTTTGTTACTTTGGATTTTTTCCACGATCTTTGTATGGTTCAAACTTCTATACTTGTTTTGATAATGTTATGTTATTGATTTTATGCCATTTGTTGTATTCAATGAGTTGGCTCCCAGTTTAATTATGATGTTACAATTAGCTAGTAACTGTGCTCAGTATGGGACACCACTGTGAATCAATTGGACAGTGAAAATATATTTACTGAAGTGGAGATATTTTGGTTTCAGATCGACAACCGTGAGACTTTCCCAGAGGGAGATTGGACCTTTGCCCGTTCTAGTGTTGACTATTGGTAAGTTTGGAGTAATTAGCAGTATTATTCCCAGAGATCAGACCGTTTCATAGTTATCAATCCCAGACAAAAGTTAGTGCATGCTCGATACCTCTATTTGCGAAATTTTAGGATTTTATTGAATAACTTTGCAACAAACATGAATTAAGGTGTTTTCTAAAAAAAATTAAAAATCAGCTGGGGTCGTATTGGCCAAAGTTAACCTGGGAGAGTAGATGGCATCAGTTTTCCAACAATATTATTGTGGAACTTAGATTTTCTCAGAACAACTTGTCTCCCGCAAGTGTCGTCTGCCGAATCATTGCATGGGAACTATGATTAAGGTCGTTACATTTACTGTAGGTTGTAATTTCCACTGGATGTCGTGTTCCAACATGAAAGGAGAACGCCATCTTGGCCAATTACTTGATGAATATGTTATAAAATAATTTATAATAGTAAAACGGAGCGTTATCGATATTTCAGTTTCTATAATTGAATTCAGATTGTTGCTTCTCACATGAATAATTGAATATTTTGTTCCACAACTGCATTTAGCAAAACTGTCGATTCAAAAACTGCCGATATACGGCAAAGTTCGAAATGTTTCTTCGTAAAATTTTCATGTTTGCTTCGAAGTCATTGAAACTGAACTCTCGCGTAAATATGATAGGATGTTATTATAATATTTATATCAGTTATGTGGCCTTCCCCAGTTTGTGTCAGGGGAGAGGGCAAATCGAAATGTTTCGAGAACATTATTTGAATCATTCAAAAATGAAATCGTTGATTTTGATTCTTTACGATTTTTATTGATGGAACGTCATGGAGACTAAGACATCTACCCTCAGCAATTTTTTTCGAATACGCACTTGTATTCTCAATACAAATTCTGATGTTTTTTCAATTCTGCATTCATCAATTCATAGCACTTCATCTTTTTCTCGACGTTTTGTACTAATAAATATCCCTATTTCCAAATAAGATTTATCAAATTATCATTATATCATATTTGCTAAATTTCTGTGGATTTCTTTCGTTCAATTCTCGATTGAACTCAGAAGAATTTCGGAATTTCATAGAAATGTAGCCATTATAGTGATACAACGTTAATTCGATTCCTCGCAAGTAGAATCGAGGAAAATATGAAGTGCTTTGAATTGATGAATGCAGAATGAAAAGAAGCCTCAGAATTTGTATTGAAAAATACAGGTCCGTATGAAAAAAAAACTGGGGGCGGCCCTAAGCAAACAAAACGTAGTATTGAAAATATAATGAGTGCATCTTCGTAGCCTTAATGAAATTCGATCAAACACTTCTTCACATTGTTTTCATATCCTGTATAATGAAGATACCAAAGTATAAATAAAAATCAACGATTTTTATTTTTTTTAATAATCCAAAGCGGCTTACGATAGCCTGTATTTCTCGAATTCAGTTCATTGTTTTATAGAAAATACAACTTTTGTACTTTCATTCAACCAACATTCTGCCGTTACCGATCCAGCAATAGTGTGCAATTGAATTTTTGCCACCCAGTATATGGTTAGCAAGGGTTATTTTCAAACCAGAAATGTATATGAGACAGATGCTATGTAAGTATGTTACACATATTATTTCGTATCACTATGCGTTATGACAAGTATTTTGAAAGTTAGAAGTTGATTACGCTAGTTACGTTGGAGGTCTTCTCTGCTATCATTCGGTTCATTTCTTTGTTCATTTGATACAGAATTTGTTATCGTTGCACAACTTTGTGTCCATTTTTTTAGTGTTTTCACGGTTCAACTTCCCCCATACTTTTTCTTGAAAATTCAACGAAACTAGGCTTACCTAAATATCATACGTAATTTGCTCGATCCACAGAACTGACAGAACTCAAAAAGTTCTATGATTTATCCTCTATTCACACTAGTGCCACCTGGCGGAAGTAACATCGGGTATCGCTGCCCTTCGAATTATTTCGCATAGTTTCAAATAGGACCCCTTAGCTCAAACTAAACTCAACTCTATACCCATTTTTCTCAATGAACGCGATTCAGAATAATTAGCTATGAATTCACTCGGTGAGACAATAGTATATTATGCAACGATCGTGTAATGATGGTTATTAATATATGAGCATAAACCGGGATACGAAACGAGCCGGAGGTGAGTTTCGTATGGTTTATGCGAGTGTATTAATAACCATTACATGAGAGTTGCATACGCTATTTCATCTACACCCGATAAATAGTGAAGAACTACAAATATTATATTTATATTGCACACAATAATACTAATTTAACGAATTTCTTTGAAAAATTCCACAGAATTGTAATTAATAGTATTACTTCAAGAAATAAAACGATGAGATATGAAAAGAAGATCGAAAATCAAAGAAAAAAAAAATATTACTCGATACCGGATTCGAACCAACGTCTCCTCCAGCTAGAATAAGCAATGTCAGCGCCACAGACGGCTCGGCCACGGAGAGCCCACAACATTTGATGAAAAAATAATCAATAGATCATGCATTTGTCAAATGAAAAATTTAATCATTCTAATTGTATTTCTGTCGGTGAAGGTGTCGAAGGTGATTCTCCCATATCGCTGGTATCAGACATTTTGTTATGATTATCGAAGTTTGGCTATATTCTTCAAAAGTTCAATACCTATACCGATTTTGACTCGACAAATGTCAAATGCAGAGCATGCACATCATGCTTGATTGAAAAATAATGGGTTTCTATTGGTTGAAAATCTGTATCGTAATGAAAAATCTGTATCGTAATGGATTTCATTTTAAAATAGGTTGTGGGCATATAAGTGTATTATTAGAGTACGGGTGTAGATAAACAAATTTATATCGAATATGTCTTAGGTTCCTTGAGTGTAACATTGTTATATCAATATTCGTGCCCATTTCTAAACCGATTTCGTTGAATTGTAAATTCCTTTTCGAGGCAAGTCTGTTCGAAAATAGACCATGTTAAAAATTCAGATGCCTTGCTTGGAAAATATGGGCGTGTTACAATTTGAAGATATGAATTCGTAATTGAAGAAACCGGCAAGGTGGTGCCGACTGAGAAATAGTTTGAATGTGAAACAGAACACTTGTATACATTTAGATATGAATTTCAGTTCGGTTGACTTGACGTTAAAATTTTTAACCAGTTGGTAATTTACAAGCCAAGGTATTTGTATGAATGTGGCATATGTAGTTATTTAACTTTAAACTATATAGTGCATTTACAGTGTTGCACATACATAAATTAGACACCATACAATAACAACAGTTAAAACTGAAATACGACTTAGTTTTCGATTGAAAACTGTGTAAAAATTAGTTCCAATTCAGATGTGGCGTTATAATGGCCTGCAAGATTCTGAAAGAAAATCTTCGAAAGAAGGTTTTGTTTTCACACCTCTCCCAACAAATTTGAACTCTCATCTTTTTCAATTTGTCTCTTTTTTCAAACCACATTTATCAAAATCACGGAATTTGAATTGTTCCGACCAGATCGGTAGAGCATAAGAAATTGAAAAGAATCGGAAAATATTGAATTGATAGTGGAGAGTTGAAAAATGTATGGAATTGAAAACTAAACAACTTCTTTCTGAGGTATGTTTAAAAATTCTCAGAGAATCATGTGACAATCTAAGTGCATTCTTCAGTGCAGTCACACAATGTATGTGTGCCACTGTAGGTATATTCATATGTTCAATTCATTTTGTTATTGTTATTCAGTACCATCTATCTATCAAATATTCGTAATGTTACGAATGTCCTAGCGCCGGCCCTGACGAGATCGTAAACGCAGATGAGGGATCGTCATTTTCCAGGAACCTGTAAATCGCGTGTGGAATTCGCGAAGATTCTTCATAGGCGTACGCAGGTGTATATACGGGAGAGACTTCGTCGCGGGCAGAGTTAGTTATTCGGAAGTTTTTATTCAGAGCTAAGTGGCGAGAGTTATTGAGAACTAAGTGGAGCAATTTAAGCGATATTGTATTGTGTTGTGATAGAAGGTTGCAATAAACGTAGTGAAGTGTTGTTTGATATTTTAATCTTCGAACCCAAGGATATATCGTAACAGTATGGAAGAGACTAGTGAACAGAAGGATCATCTTTGGTTTGAGTTTCAATCCATGAGATGGATGTTTATAACTCTCACGTGGTTGATGACTATCAGAAATAAACTCGATGTAGGTTATACTAGAAACCGATGATCGTCGGTTTGTTTGTGTTAAACCACCCTGTACTCATGTGGAGGAAATATTCGAAACAAATACGCTGGAGGTCACCTTGGTTGTGCCCAGCTAACTTTTGGAAGACTTCGAATTATTTCTTTACTGAGCTCACTTATACTAATACCTTACTACCCAAAATACTTTCACTGATTATATCAACTTGGTTACCAAAACACGACTTAGCATAAGCACAGTTCTCTGTTAGGAATTGGGTTCTGTTTGAAGAGGTTTCGCAGCGTGATTTGTTTTTGCAGATTACGAATCGTTTTGCCTTCAATTCTTTTTCCTTTCGAATACAGCCTTCAGAAAACTAGCCCGCAACCCGGTCTACTAACACTACTAACAGGTATTTGCCAAATACCCAGCATCATTTACCTGTCGAGAATTTACCAGAAACGAAATCTTGCAAATACGGTCAGATTCTTGTTCTTGAGCGTCACTTGTAGTTCAAACTCGGTTTTTATTCTGATGAAATCGGGCCTTACTAAAGCGAAGCGAAATGATTTTTGAGACGCTCCCATCAGAAATTGACATCTCTACGAATATTCAAAATGTATGACCCCAAGAACCTTTTGGTACTAATGAATAGACATTTTTTCTGAAAAGAAGTTGATAAAATATCACATTAATTTCAAATATTGGTGATTTGCTTCATTAATACTCGATGGATCCACTTAATATTAAAAATCATGATTAATTATGAGAAATGTAGTTAAGAAATATCAAGCGTCGATCGTGATTTTTGTTTTAATTACTGGCGACTTCCTTTCTTGTTTGTTCGCAAAATCGGGTAGGTACGCCTTGGAAATCAATCTCTAAAGTATCGTGTTCCATTCATTAATTATAATTTGATTCCCAATTTGCTCTATTGATTGATTGAAAGATGTGGGTATTTTGGATATCAAGTGTTTTAATTTCATACAGTGTCCATCAAGAATTTCTTCCTTCATGAATATTGATGCATGGTATATTTCATATTTCTCCATATTATATCAAAATGTACGTTTCATCCAAGATACATTTGTCTTTTTTTTTAATATCGAAGATTCGCACAAAAAATGTTCCAAGTACCAACTATGCCAACTCAAATACTTTACTCGACCCATATCCACTGATTTTTTTTGTGTTTTATTCTATATTTACTGATTGCGAATCCATTCGAAAAATTGTGTTTTTTCAAAATGAGCAGGATTTTCTGCATGCATTTTTTTGTTCTTAACAAATCACTGATACGTACAATGAGAGTCAGAAAAACTTGAGACTTCAGGTAATTGGACTGAGATAAAAATACATCATGCCAGGTTAAATATAAAATTTGGCTTGATAGGTGATGAATCTGTTATGACTTCCTTCAAACCAAGATCATAATTGCAATTTTCGTCAAAGAATTCTGATCAGAATCAGAATTCCTTGACCAAGTCCGAAACAAAGGAGGAAATGTTCTTATATTGGATTTTTTGGGTAAATGGAAAAATTCCTAGTTTCCAGATATGGATCAAAATCGAAATAAATCATTTTTCAATTCCGTTTTATCGTCGCTTCATGAATAAAACTTCACTATACACGTCAAATACTTATTTCAACTCCCTTGCAGACTATTGATATGATGAAACGCTCCAAAGCTTGTTCCAGAGACTTAATAAATGTTCATCTCGAGTGATTAATTATTTTTTCCTATGATTTCTGACACGAAAAATTACGTTTTCTGAGAAGCCATTCCAAAATGTTTGTTTTACAGTTTCATCAGGGATAGCAATAACTCGGTCTTTGGAACAAAAATGAAAACATGAACAAGGGCGGTGGGAAGTTCTCACGGAAATGGAAATTTATCATTAAAAAATGATAGGGTTATAACCGGTGGTTTCAACTGGTTATAACCAGCTTGGTTCTAATAGCACCATCTTCGACTTTCATTCAAATACATTTTCTTGTCAAGTGTCAAGTCCGAGAATGTATTTTCCGATGAGAGATCGCAAATCCAAAATGCACCGTTTTTTCAAATTTTGACCTGGATTTTTTGACTCTGCATTCACTGAGTAGTGTGAATAAAATTGAGCATTCGTTCAAACTATAGATCCGTCCTCATCATATTGTATCAACAATACAAATAAAAATTTTATTCATGTGTGTTTTAAAGGGTGATTTTCTTTGTCATTGCCAATAACTCTGAAGGAAAATATTTCATTTTGATCTTTTCAGGATTTCCATACCATTTTACTGCGTCTCCAATTGATATCATATTTTCCTGTTCATTTCATTCAATAAACTGCACTGCAGAGTTTCATTACAGTTGAAATAGCAAGGAGTGTTCCGAGAAGGAAAAAACAGAATAAAAACGTTATGAATAGGACAAATAATATGCTCACCTATTTTATTTTTCATTGAAGAATCAGAGGAAAAAAGGGACGGAGCCCTTTTTTCCTCTGATTCTTCATCGTATGAATTTAATTGTGCTTCTCGAAATGTCACAGTGAAAGAGCCCATTCGTCCCTTCCCCCCCCCCTGTAAGAAAGTAACGTACTCGAACGTAACAACTTCATTTTCATTTATCCACACTTTTCCCACATCTCTTTAAAATCGACCTTATGAATATGCTTCATCGTTCAATCTCGGAATTTAAACGTTTATGACAATTAAAAGAAGCAGATACCTATTTATTCTCCGGCGAAAATCCATACGTAAACGACGGTATTATCATTCTCCCGGAAACAACCAAATAGGCCAGGAAAATTAGCGCAGAACCGTTCCAATATGGTTTTAACGTGACGAAAACAAGTTATTGGTAGAAATTACTCTCGTATGAAGAAATGAACCTCCGCAATTGAGAAAACGTGTCATTTGTGAATGAAATTGCCTTTCGACTGTGTTTTGATTGGTGTGAGTTACCAACTCCCTGCGCAAAAGTTTTCGCAACTGATTACTGATTCGTACATAAACCGTCAATTAGCACATCTCATATGTTTGTCTATGAATGCTCAAGAATATGCCGGTGAATACGGCGGTTACTACGAACTGTCCATTCTACAGGTGCTAAATATGTTCAGATTTGATAACTTGAAAGTACTCAAAAAAGAATATTCGAAAGAAGGATTGAAATCGGTTTCATAGTTTATTGTAGAAATTTTTTATATTTTTTTATTTCTGACTCACTACCATAACTCACCTAACATAAATATCTTCATCTGCTTCAACTTTATGAGTAAAATTAGGTTTTTCTTCTCCCACTATCTTGACCCGTTCAGTACGTATTTGACATTTGTTAGGTAATGGCACATTCAGAGTACTCGTGTATTCTAAACTAATGGCGGCTGCTTTCGATATTGTTTTTTCAAAATGTTGGGATATGTAACATTTGACCGCATTAATTTGATCTATCCCATGACTACATTCAATCGTTAAATGATCAGATTCAGCGGATTTCGTTTCAAATTCCCTGTAAAATTGAATCAAAAATAATAATTTTAGGGAATTCATTGCTTGACAGTCTGTGGATTGGTACTGTATCTAGTTATATCCATGAAGCAAAGAACTGTTTTCCGGTGTTTCGTTGTTCATTGAAAATGAGGGATAACGAAAAGATTTCTGCTACATTAGCAGAAATCACCGCACAAACATGGTGGGTATAGAAAGAGTAAAATACGCAACTCGAGGATAAGGCTAGTTACGTGCACTCGTGAATTTCCGCACTCGGCAAATGCCTCGTGCTCACAATTTTTCGCTCGTGCGTAATAGCCTAGTTATCCTTCTCGTTAAGTAATATACTATTTCTTGCAAAAGTGATTATTTTTTGTAGTCTTTTTCTTGACACTGACCTACTGATTAAAACACAAATTGTACTAATACATGCAATTGAAGCTCGATTATGGTATCTTATAAGGTATATTTTTGGTGATATCTGGGCTCGTTGGCTGTGGTCTCTGATTTTGATATCAGGATATCAAGTCAGGATATCCGAAAATATCGATTCCGGTAGTAAAAACCCACATTCTTTCATCTCAGATCAGAAATTACATATTGAATATTATAGCTATTGTATATGAACTCGAAGAAGTTTCGAAAGAGCTATGTTATTTGATATGCAAATGATCAGACCCAACATGAACGGGAAGCAATTCAAATTATTTCCAATCAATTGCCTTCTAGTCAGGTCTTCAATCGTCATTTCGAATATTGATTTTTATTCTTTGGGGATCTCAAATCTCCTTGAGTACCACTTGGAGTTTCGTAAATGGTTTTTGGTAAATTCGGGCCTTATCGTATCTGAGATCGAGCAACGCCCCCGAGCGACTATGATATGGATGGGCGACCGAGCTTGGGCAAATTTTCACTCCTTATCCTCCACCATGCTATGATTCAGACGGTAAAAGATAAGACCCTGTAATTCCTTAACTCGCACAAGTTTCAAGTACATCAGCTGGTCAACCCATTTTGAACCAATATATGAAAATATTTCGTAGGGAATATTAAATTTATGAATTTTGGTCCATTTACGTTACTTACATAATTTTACGAGGAATATTTAATGAGTTATCACATTGGATTAATTCAAAAACTTCGTGTTCTTGTGCGTTTCCGTAGTTTCTGCGATTTTTTTCTTCTAGTGGAACTTTTCAGTAGTATTCCTGGCCTATCACCGAATTCGGTAGATACACGGGCCGGGTATTCAACAGTTGGTCTCCGATTTTCCATCATCAGCCCATCGATCGTCGACGGAACACTGTTTTATTAATTGCCTTTTATGCACGTGTACACCGATGAAATCGTTCAATATTGGTTTTTCGGAATCTTGTTAGAAGT
The DNA here is from genome assembly GCA_032362365.1 of Zygogramma bicolorata. Lineage (NCBI taxonomy): Eukaryota > Metazoa > Arthropoda > Insecta > Coleoptera > Chrysomelidae > Zygogramma > Zygogramma bicolorata. The sequence goes on along the minus strand of JAVJAQ010004239.1, from coordinate 1,552,354 downwards.
TTGCTTCTCGTCGACGCTTTTGAATAAGTGATTTTCTCTTCCAGCATCCAATTATTATAAAAACAGCTCTCGCGAGAGATTGTCGCGTCTCTTTTCTTTCAACTGAGGTATGTGACATCGGACGTATGGCTTATAATAAAGTGATTATTTTTTCCCTACGTTTCTTTTCGGCGTATAACGACGTGGAATTTTCAAGATTATCGTGGTGAGATTTTGATAATACGAGTCTACTGACATTCAAATCGATAGACTGCGTTAAGTCCAGTTGAACTGGAAATGAAAAGGGATTTCGCATTTTACCATAAAACATATTGAGATCTTGATGTGGTTGCTAGTTAGGGAAGAAAAATGAAATTAAAAACATTTTGGAAAGTTGTTGTGAGACTGACTAATAATATTTTTCAAACAATGGTCGATCTATTTCTTCGTGAAAAACTCCCTTTACTATGAGAGGAAGAAAAATGCACTTTTCGTTGTTTTTTTCAAGCGGCCATTGAAAAATCGTGTCGAATACCAAGCCTAGATACTTCAAAATTGAATGATTATTCAAGTCCAGATTTTTTTTCCCAACAGATCCTGTCAACTTGACCAGAATGGTTTTTTTACTCCGCAATAGGAATTCAAGCTGACAAACTAGTATGAAATACTTGGGATACTTTATCCCCTTTTTTTTTTTCGAGGTATCTGTACTGTTCAGTTTTTTTTTCCGCCTTTTGAAAAAAAGAGGTGTATGTCTCTTAATATGGATTCGCATGTGTTCGGTATAGCTACAAGTTGAGTAAAAACGAATTTCTTCAATGTTATTTAATACTCGACGGACATATTAGTCAGGAAAGTAGTTGATCAGATAGACTTTATCCTCGTCGTATACGATTCAATCGTCTGTGAATGATATAAACAAAACAAACTCGGCCCAGCTCTTCAAGTTGACTGACAGTCATTCGATATCTGAAGTTAAGCAACGCCGAGCGAGGTTAGTACTTGGATGGGTGACCACGCAGGGAAAATACGCGTCGAAAGCCCATCCAGCTGCAGCAAAATAGCATATTATAGCTCGCAGGCAATATATCAACGAGAACGAGATATAGATATATTGAGGATATGCCGTACTTCGGAGGGGACGTAAAGCCGGCGGTCTCGAGTCCAAAGTAGTTGATCAGGTAGACTTTATCCTCGTCGTATACGATTCAATCGTCTGTGAATGATATAAACAAAACAAACTCGGCCCAGTTCTCCAGGTTGACTGACAGTCATTCGATATCCGAAGTTAAGCAACGCCGAGCGCGTTTAGTACTTGGATGGGTGACCACGCAGGAAAAATACGCGTCGAAAGCCCATCCAGCTGCAGCAAAATAGCATATTATAGCTCGTAGGCAATATATCAATGAGCACAAGATATAGATATATTGAGGATATGCCGTACTTCGGAGGGGACGTAAAGCCGGCAGTCTAGAGTCCACGGATGTTGAGCTTGTAAAAGATTCCAACCTCAGATTTGGATACCGGAGGGTTCGGCAAAATTTCCGGTCAGGGGAAGTGTGCCCACCGGCGTCGGTGATTGGCCTTGGTAGTGGATATAGGCCAAAGTTACATAAAGAAATTGAAAAAACCAATCCAAACTCAAAGGTGTTTTGCAAACATTCAATATTTCTGGTGCAGTTTCAGCAAATCGGGATAATATTGCGCTCAGTCAAAATTGATTTCTTTCATTATCTGATTCTGAGAGAAAAAAGTTGAAAAAGTTCCGCAATAATTCTCTCCCTACAGAGAAATGATCAATATTTTAATTATCAATTATTTTTCAACTGTTGTTTAGGCAATTTTTGACAAAAGTTCATTCATCATCTTCCTCATCAACTTGCGTGTTGTAGCCTTTTTTCGTATGTGTGATTCAACTTAATAGGCATATTAATCTTACTGCTAAGAACTGAAATGAAAGCGTTTTTCTTTCCTAATATAAGATCAACCTGAAGGGTTTTCATGTTTGCTGAAGATGAAGCTCCTCTCGTAGTTTTAACTCCGTGAAATTGGGAATATAACCTGAAGCCTTCCAGATAAGCAACTTTTGAATGAATGACTGCTATTATCAATTGAGTGGACTTGCCCCAATTTCTGTAAAAAAAAATTCGAAAGAGAAACTGGTTATTGTAAGGGTGATTTGACGAAAGTTCAAATATCTCATGTCGAATAATGCTCTGAAAATACTGTTGGACCTTATTTCTGTAAAAAATATTCGAAAGAGAAACTGGATATTGTAAGGGTGATTTGACGAAAGTTCAAATATCTCATGTCGAATAAAGCTCTGAAAATACTGTTGGACCTTATTTCTGTAAAAAATATTCGAAAGAGAAACTGGATATTGTAAGGGTGATTTGACGAAAGTTCAAATATCTCATGTCGAATAAAGCTCTGAAAATACTGTTGGACCTTATTTCTGTAAAAAATATTCGAAAGAGAAACTGGATATTGTAAGGGTGATTTGACGAAAGTTCGAATATCTCATGTCGAATAAAGCTCTAAAAATACTGTTGGACCTTGAAAAACGGTTGCACATCTAGTTCACAACCAGGATAATTATCCGATAAACAGGTCATTAACTATTCTTTTTCTGGATTCCTCTCATTGTGATATTCCGACAACAATAGAGCCCTTCCAGCTGAATGTTTGTATTTGAACCTGTCTCTATGACGACCCATTTACAATCAATTGCATCCACGTATTCTCAACCCCCTCTTTGCGACCAATGGGTTTTGCCCAGGGGGCGATCGAGTGATAAGCTGATAGTCCCGTGACCACTGACCAGTACGTTGGTGGTTGTTCGTTTGTTGAGGTGTTCTCCAGTTTGATACAGGTGAGATTTTCCAAGTGGAATTTCCTCTCAAGAGGGTTTTCGTGATAGGCGGTTTTGGATAACCGAAGGGGTTTCAGTAGTATTAGGCCACTAAGGGTATAGTATTTTTTCAGTGGAATTCTCTTGAATTTCTGAGGTTCTGTGAATCTCTTCCTCTTTATCAGATTCTTTTATTTTATTGTCGATATATGTGCCTTGGTCTGGGGGGTGGAAATAAATCGAAAAATTACTCATTGTTTTTGTGACTATAACTATACGATAAAATATATTATACTTAGAGAAGATTTTCAAAATGAAATATATGATTTTAAAATGTTTAAGAAAAGTGTTATTTATTTTCGGTACATAGTAAATTATTTTTGAATTTATGGTGGATCGATTCTTTCTTCGTAGTTTTTTTTGGTTTTTTTCACCTACCACAATTCGAAAAAATTAGAATTGAAGTTGGAATCTATACAAGTGCTGAAGGGCGGATTTCAAATCTACCCCGATAAGTAGGGGAGTTAATTAAAAAAACACTTCTTTCTGAATAAAACACGTTATATTAGTCAGCAACTTCTCGTATACCTCAAATTACCTGAAAAATTCTAAAATTAATATTTATCAAAATACTTAGCGTTAACCCTCCGTTAGTCGCGCATAGGTCCAGCGCACCTATGCGATTGTTTTTCCTATATTTAATTATCGAATTAAGATATCGTATTGGGCCTTCATGACATTGTTAAATAGTTTAATTAAATTTGTTTGCCAAAGCCGCACTCCGATAGGTATCGAAGTTCCCCGGTTAATAACATCTAAATGAAGGGAAGTACATTTGTAGGACCTATAGCACTCACTTGCGTTATTATATTTCTGATAATTCTGACACTATTACTGTTTACTGCTCCGTACATTCCGTACGAGCTTGTGAATTCTTTCCTGTGAATATTTGTGGGAGAGTTCATTTATTATTACCAGTAAGTATTTTAATTAATTTTGAAAAAAAACAAAATATTGCGGGCCTTGTTACACAGAAACCAAAAAACAATGTAAAAGTCAATACTCATGTGAGAAGTGCAATAAATGTTTATGTTTGCGCCTGCATATCAAAAAAATGCGCCAGGAATGTATTGAAAAAACTTCAAACGAAGAAGTAGATACAGAATAAAATTCTGACTGTACGTTGTGCTATGAATAAATATCTTTGTACCAAAATTTTCATTTTTCTCTCTGGTTTATTGATTGTATGACATGATCTCATATTGATTAGAAATAATGGTGACCTTAACTAAAAATTTGGATGCTTTTTCAAATAGTATACAATGAGCAATATCTTTATATTAATAAATATAGACATTTTACGTCGTAGTTCGATGGAATACATCGACAAACAATGTAATATTAGGCTTTAGGTCCGCCGGACCTAGCGCGCCTAACCGCGTTACGTTAAGCGCCGCGCCTAATGAAGAATGCGCCTAACTTTTTGTTTTATTTGAGGTTCCGTCAGAAATTTCGCTTTTCAAAAGGGTTCCGCCACCAAAAAAGTTTGAGGACCGCTGGTATAGAAGATTTTCATTTCAGATATGAGAAATAATAAGATGATTTTCCCAATTATTATGAGAATGTAACCCAGCAATAACATAACCTCTGAATCAATCAATATGAAGACTGTTCTTCAAGCAGAGAAAGCGAAGTGTTCAAGTACTTATACTGTTGCTTTTACGTTTCGAAATTCAGCTGCATCGAAACGATCGTCGTTGTTTATGGATTCCATCACCATGAAAATGTCTGCGGATGGTGAATTGTTTGAAGATAATCTCACAAGTCCGCCTGGAGGCATATTTTATGATTATAAAGACAAATGCAGACGATAAAATTTTCGATGAAATTGAAATAAGTTCTGATGTCAGAGTGCGTTTTGACTTCCTTTTTGAATTTATGATGTTTGGGAAGGTTGCAGCTTCCTCTGCAAGTAGACCAAAGATGGTTCTAGTTCGCGGCGGGTCATTAGTTACGGCTTTGCCGTACGATGTGTCCGCTGTGAGAGTTCTCCTCTACTTAGAGCCGGTATTATAAAACAAAGTTAACTTTAACTGATACCCATTCCTACCAACAAAGTTAACTCATGCCTTCTGAAGTAATGTTACATGTGACGTCACTCCACAAGTTAACTTCTAATCTGTCAAAATAGTTTTATAATACCGGCCCCTAGTGTAGGAGTTTGCGTCATTCGTCAGATGGCGTTTCGGTTTATACCATCTGCACCAGATTCAAATTTTTGTGTCGTAAGGAACAGACCGTACGAAATGTTTGGTTTTCGCAAGTCCAGCCGAATTTCACTGAGGACACCTATGGCGGGTCGAAACAGCTGCCTGTCATTCGATTTGTGAGTGCATTTATAATATGAAATTCTTATTTAATATTTGTAATATAAACAGGATTGTTTCTTTGGAATTGATTTAGACTTGAATATTTATATTTCACCATATGATTACAAAGAGATTTTATTGTTTTAATCCTAATGACAATACCAAATTCATGAACTGTTCGACTCCTGGGCTGAAGATCATATAGATAGGGGTGGAGCGGCAGAAAATAAATCTTGTTTCCTTTCAGGGTAGCTATAATAGCACACGTATATCAGTGTCATCGCCTAAATGGCATTTTTCATTAGTTTCCCTAGTTCATTGGATATAATGAGTTTTTAATCCTCATTTTCCATAACCTAGAATATGAGCGATTTTGCATTCTGAATTACATTCCTTCATGAATTAAAATTAATGATCTGTTTTTTTTTTCATTTCAGAATTCACTCAGTCTGATTGGCGACCACCGCTGATTACATTCAAGGTAAGTTTTCCACTAAACTAGTACAATTGTCTTGGCCGTGTTGTCTAGTTTATACTCGTGTAATTTCATCCAAAGACCGTGCGAAAGGACCTTTTTTTTCGTGCGACCATTTTCGTACTGTTTATGGAAGCCCTCAGGAATATTTTTCCACTATTCATCACAGAGTTGTACCTACAGTTCAAAAGTAATTTTGCTTTAATAAGATATCTGCCGTTGGCAACTGAAAAATATAGAGCGGAATTAGCAGTCTCGTTTCGTGTCGAACTTATAAAACTCAAAAAAAAATCCATAAAATATACATTTCTATTTCATCAACCCGAATTGGGGGCTTTTGGTTCTGTCTTGACGTTTCATGACTAACATTAAACATTGAAGTTTCCATTCTTCGAATGAATTTATATTATGATCATGATTATGTTCTACTTTTACTGCTGTGCGCACTAAAAGAAATTATTTTTTGTGACTCACTAGGTGGCTCTACCAACGCTTGCCCCACAAAACATCACCATTTTTTTATACCTTTTTAACGACCTTTTTCATCATATGCTCATACGCTCTTGGAGGATTCCCCTATTTTTTCCGTAGGAGGCGTTATGTTCCCATTTTTCAAATTTGATGTCAAGTGTCAAGTTAATTGTCATGTCACATTGAAATTTTTGTGTGTACGATGTTTTTATCGTGTTAATTCAATGATTTCGTTGCTTCTAAACATTGGAACGTTTTTACTGGTTTTCTACTGGCTACCCATTAACCTTCAAGATGCGAACCCTTCTCACTAGCCAATCGAATGAAAGTAAAAGAACTCGGGTGAAAATTTTTACAAACTTAGTTTCAGACAAGACTGACAAGAGCGTGTTGGCGACATCTGTACGTATTGTACGGAAACCTCCAAAAGCTCAATTATCCACCAAAAATCAAGCTATCCTGATCTCGCCACTTTTATCCCAAACTTTTACAGGTATAAGTAAACACACCAGGGTTTCAAGGAATCTTAGTTTTGACTGACAGAACTTTTATTGTTGCTACGGTAACTCGAAATGACAAATAATAAATCTGTTCGCGGATCGCATTCGGAACTGATTATGAACCAGGCCAGAACTAATGTAGGATTGTCGTAGAGCGCATGCCCGATTATGAACTTTTTCAGGATTTTATTTTACCGCGAACGAATTCACTGATTCTGAACTGTCATAAGGGTCATCTGTCATACTGTCTCGGGCAAGGGGCAAGTCTTCAAACAGTTTTAACTTCTTACCTGACCTCCTAAAGTTCGTGTATTTTGGCCACTAAGAAAATTAGTGATACTGAAAGAGGTAATATTAAACAGTAATGTTTTGCATTAATTAATTATACTTATATTTTTGGACGTAATGGCCGAATGTTTGGTCTTTCCAACAAACTCTTAGGAGAAGAGTCATGAATGGACACACCAAAATACTTCAATATCCCTAGAACTGTGTCGAAAATACCGAAAGGGTGGGTTCAATGAGAATGAAAACTTGAAGAAAATGTTCGAAGAAATTGAGAAAGAAATGAAACGCGTCACCAAAACTAAAATAACTGGAGCAAACTGCGAAAACAGATGGAAAGTTGATAAAGTGAAATTCAGATATGTACCTATAGAATTATAAATAACACTCTCCTTGTCTTTAGGAAGTGTTAGAGGTCTCTTTAAGGTATGAACACTCTCAAGGAACCTATAGAATGTAGTTGCTCCCTTTGCAGCAAACCTCAAGAAAACTCAAAGATTGATTCTCAGAATCCCCTTTCTGCCATTTTTAATGATCAGACCTAGCATATCGATTTGATAACTCTCGAATCAATCGATAATGCTCTACATATAGAACATCACCAAACTGTGGCAATAGTTCTTCGAAGTAGCATTACTTCTGGGAACTTCAATAAGTTTTAGCAAACTTTCGATACCCATCACTAGACGATCACAGTCCGATATGGTACGTAGAAACGAATAACCACTAATAGACAAACTTCATACTATTAAATAGTAACTTTATAATAATGAGTAAAGATAGGTTATAGTTTTGCTTTTTGTTTGCTGCTTCGAAACATCGAGAACCGAACTTTCCGTCCTAACCAAAATCCTAGAATTGCTAAAACCGATTCTGAATGAGTAATGAAAAGATTCGATGTGATCCGCGAACACGGAACGGTTACCAAAAATTCTGAATTATGTGATCCGCGAACGCTGTTTTTCAGACTGCGCATGCGAATAGTCCCTGAACCATACCCGCGAACAAAGCTATTATTATTTGACTTTCATTTGATGAGGCCACCAAGGCCATTAAACAATTATTGAAACACTTTTCTTTTTATTAAAAATTATAGCAGAATTCGAATGCATTTTTTCACTTTTCAGTCATTTTGTTAAATACAACCATACAAAGATATATTTCAAATATTCAAAATGTCAGTATTCTCTCCGAGAACTCAACAGATTCACTTTTCCGTACGCTATTAGAAAAACTAATTATTATGCTCGTGTATTCATGTCGAAACGACGCATACCGACCATACCAACCAGCCTGATTTTCCAATTTGGTCGACACGATACGTGTGTTTCAATATTATTCCGTGGAATCATAAAAAATTCAGCGGACCCGCCTTTGTGTGGCGGGCGCCGGCCTGACCATTTGACATGAACCGACTCTCCGATATTACTTCGAGCCCACCCAACCGTCGTCCGCCTACCGATGAAAATTGAAAGCAAATTATTAAAAGGTTTTCCGACGTGGATCCACCCCGAATCGATAACATTAAGGACTAATTCCTTTTCCGACGCGTGCATGTGTGTGTGTGCGTGGGATCGAAAGTGTTTCCGGGCAAAGTCCGTGAATGTCGATTTATGCTTGTGGAAATGGACGCAGGTATTATTATTATTGTCCCGAATGTTCCCTGATCGATGGTGGTGGAGTGGAAAATTGTTTGCGCGGTATGGTGGGTTTGGGAAGCGGTTTTTCAGCGGACGTCTGTCTTTTCGATGGCGAAGCTGTAGAGCTTCTTTGAAGGTGGTGTTTTCTCGGTCTCCTAAAATTTGAGTTTATCGTCAATTCTTGCCTTCTCTATCTCTCTCCCATTGCATTAGCGATATTCCCGAAACGTTACAGGATTTCTCTCTTCGTGTTACTTTTTTTTCTTATGCTTCAGACAGATATTCTGGAATCTATTTTTTAGGTTTTCTATCCCCTAGAAAGGAAAAGAAAAAAAGCTTTAAGTTCTTATAATATTTGTTTTCCGGGCAAATCACCTGCCCCGATACTTACTGCAATATTGAACAGATACGTGACTGACTATTTTCTCAGTTACGTGTCGTATTTTCATGAATTTTAAGATTTAATAAACGAATTCATTGAAAATGCGTATACTTTTCCCTAGCGACGTTTCAGAAACTAGTCTGCCTCCTGTTCCAAGACTATTTTGGTAAATTTTCAAAGGAATCACAATGATTGGTAAGTAGTGTCAAAAGGTGACACCAGCATGACTTATTCATCCATAGCTATACCTAGTGTTGATTGTTGCACATCCTACTCCGAATTGAAACTTCCCATTTCAACTTTCCTTTTCAGAATAGGCATCCAACATTGATCCATACACGTAGCAATATTTTATTCTGTTAAACAAAATGCAAGTGGTCTCTTCGAGTTTTCTTTCTGTTCTGTCATAAGTAAATTGATGTTATCTCACTCGACCTATGTTTTCGACTTATCTAGTTTTCAAGTTGTTTTTATGTTCAACGGTCCTTATTCTTGATGTTACACCAGTATAAACACTGCCACATACACAGAGGATACCATAAACACAATTTTTCGAATTATGTTCAATATTTAGAGGTTTGTTTCGAGTTACTAAGGATCTGAGTATGTGTTCTCTGTTTTGAATATTGTTCTTACCTTGAATCTATTACCTATACATTTGATTTTTTCCGATAAACCTTTGTTATAAGAAATGATCATATTTACCTGTGGAATTTGTTGAATATTGGTGTTTGCTCTATACGAACCTCTTTCAAACTTTTGGATGGTTTCATTAACAAATATATTAGGGTAAGCATTTTCTCTCAGTACATTCCCTCTGTCTCGAATCTCTGGTTTTGATGATAAGTTTTGTGCTCTATCTTAGAGGCTTTTGATGACACCTTTTTTCACACTGATTTGATGGTTCGGATTGAAGTGTTAGTAACGATTTGTGTGAGTGTTCTTTCTAAAAACACTTGTTTCGAAATTATTGAATGTTTTTCAACTAGAATGTCAAGAAAAGAAGGTTGCTTATTTTTCTCAATTTCAAAAAATGGATTCCAGAACATTTTTAGCTAAAAAATATATTACAGTTTCCTGTATGATTTTACTTACAATGGGTTCACAAAACCGCGTCACGTGTTTCGCTATTACAATAGCTTCTTCAAGGAAGATAAAATATTTATCTTGCTTGAAGAAGCTATTGTAATAGCGAAACACGTGTCGCGGTTGTAAACCCATTGTAAGTGAAATCATACAGATAACTGCAATATATTTTTGTTAATATGAATTTTCATCAAGTATCGGCCAGTTCAATTCAACATTTTTAGCTCCTCAATAAACATTGAAACAATATTTTTTTGAGAGATATTCTACCGCGTGGAAACCGATTCAGGCACATAGGTAACTATTACTTTTTATGTCCGTCCTCAAATCAGTATAAAATAAGGTTGTAGTTTTCAAAGCATTTTAACTTTCAATTGTATTTTTACCACATCTTCGGAATTTCGAATGGAACCTCATACACATTTATTCAAAGAAATACAAAAAATGTATACAAGTGAATTCGATTTACACCCGGTATTTAAGATTCAAACGGGCCCGCTCTTGAGAAAGTTTTTACTTGATATCCCCGAAAATTAATTGCCTATATACTACCAAAATTTTAATTATTTTTAAATTGGAATTGAGTACCTATATGATATCCATTTTGGAGAATCATTTGCACTCTACCCAAATTTTGCTAACCAACTCAGCATTTTCAAACCATTACAGTGATGCTATCGCCTATTATCAATTTCGTCTTCAGACTTATCAGCTTGGTTAGCGAAATGCGAGTCGAATGATGACCATCATTATTAAAAAAAAAAAAGTTGCGTGACATATCAAACTCTATACATTGTTCTTACAACTTCAGTGCGAAGAAGTATACTTTATAGTACGAGTAATTTTTATAGAACTTAATACCCGTTGAGCCACATAGTCAGGAAAATAGTTGTTTATTGTAGTTATATATTGTGTATGGATTAACACTAATGAGTTTAATGGACATTAAATGAGATTCTGAAACATTGAGTTTCGAAATCTTTGTTTTCGTTAACCATCTCAATTGTAAACGAAATTTTCAAAGAGAACTGTATAGTTGCGTCAAAAACATTTCTGACTTCCTCTGTACAATGAGTAACCTTCAGTAAAGTTACCATTTCTGCAGGTGAGATCTATATATCGAACATACCAACCGACCCGCTAGCACTGTGTTTTCTGGGTTCCTCTGTAGCCTAGATGTATCTTCGTTTCCACGGTTGGGAGTTTTGAGTTTTGAAAAAAATCCAAATGCAGGAAGACCTTATATATATATATATATAATAATTATATATATATATATATATATATATATATATATATATATATATATATATATATATATATATATATATGTAGAAGAATGGGGACAAATTTGGGAGGATATTTCTTTGAGTAATTCCAAGACGAAAAGTTCATATGGGTCCGGTTTTCAATATATAGGCTTTCAACATTTGTGAAAGAAATAGGTTATTTCTAAATATCTACATAAGCCTATTTTCTTGAAATTTACCATTTTTATTAGGGGGTAGTTAGCGGCTTATAACTACTTGGAAATAATTATGTCCATTTGTGTTCCGAAAGGCACTTTAACCAATATATTTCACCAGAAAATTTGCACCAATCATTTTTTACATTTTTTTTATTTTTGCATTGAGCAACTGCAACTATAACTTATTTGTATCTAATTTTTTTTCGTGTCTTTTTTTGGAAGTGAAAAAACCATATTTTGCTCGTCTCTGGGACAACAAAATGGAAAATTTAAAATGCAAACCATGTCAATAGTCTTCTTAGATTTTCTTATCGAAAGAAATGCAGGTAGTGAAAAAATTATTGAAAAATGTTTTTCTATTGTCCATGGACATGGAAAAAACGCGCTTTTCAGTTATGATCAAACAATTGAAGTTACACGAAATTCATTTTCTGAATTTCTAGATAAACATTTGTCATTAGTTTGCGCCTTCTTGTTCTTCATGATTTTTCATAAACATCACATTGAGAACAATTTCCATTATTTTATTTTGATTTTTATTTATTATAAATAAAGATACGAAAAATTTGTTAAACATAAAAAAGTTGTAGGTTCAGTTGTCGAATGCAAAATATTGAACAAAAATTTCATGAAAATTGTGACGCACATTTTTTCGGTCAGAATATTGGTTAAGATGCGGCTAAATCAGCCCCTCATTACCCCTAATATCACTGCCAAATTTCAAAAAAATCTATGAAGGAAACACTCATCCACCACATAATAATGACTTTCAAATAGTATTTTCACAAGAGTGAGAATCTTCGCCTACAAAGCTCCGACAAGAATCGGTTTCAAGATTTTCGAACATTTACCTCAACTCAAACACTGAAAGTCATTCAAAATGAGAGGGCATTCAAAAAACGATTGAAGCTGTTTTTGTGTACCGCAGTATACATTACTACCTTCTGGTAAACATTGAACAATTCTAATATAATATATTATCTGACAGAAATCAAGCGATTTTGATTCGATATAATAGAACAGAATATAGACAGTCCGTATCAGAATACTAAACGTCAAATAATTACACCACCGCATTAACCAAATATATCGTAAAGAAAAAATTACTTTGTGAATTTTCAAGATCTGAAATATCCGATACAAGTTTTCCAGATTATGTGCATAAATTCAGATATTTTTTTAAAATTTCACCGAATACATTGAAACTCCGCATTCAAGTCCACCATCTGAACGTTTTATCATTCTGCTAGAAGAGGTTTTTTCAAAAATCAACAAAAATGCGCCTGTCGAAAGCATAACCGCATACAGAAATTCTTTTAATACTTGTCATTGTCCATTCTTTCATTTACAAAACAACACGGTTTCGGACAGTATATTTTTTCATATTTCCACATTCAACGTTCAGAAGAAAATTTCAATTCTTTCATTGTTACATTGTCGGGATGAAACCGTTACACTCCGCGATATATCACATCATGCTCGTACGCCATTGTATACCCAGAAATATTACGCCTTTCAATGTTGAATTTCCAAATATACCCCGACGGATTTATGAGATCTCCGACGTTTTCCCATTTGCTGTCCCGATCGACCTCATTTTTCAACGTTTTTCGGTCACGCGAAACCGCGCTTCTGACACGGATTACTCCGATCTGTCGTGTAGCTCGAGTGTATTCTGTCTACCGGAGCCGAATGCTTTTCGACAATGGGATTATTTTTTCAATGTTTGGGGATTTTCTCTTTATACGCGCCTGACGGCATTAGTGTTTTTTTGGTGTCGCACCTGGAAAACTACAAGAGGTGTTGGCGATTGATTCATGGATGAAGAATGAGAGATATTTGGCTTTCGAGAAAGTACTGTTGTCCTTGTTGATGGAGTATATTCGTGAAGTGAAGAAGAGCCGAGTAGGATATGATTTTTTTGTACCAATTTTTTGCAGTCGGCCTTCGAAAAGAGGCAGTAGGGAAGCTTAAACAAATCGTAGTCTGCAAAAAATGATACTCTGCGGGGTACTTCATGTAAAACCAAAATTTGCGTTTATAGGAACACACTGTATATCTCCGAACCCATAAATTTTCGTCAATCCCACGTTGAAATGAAACTCTTTCAAGTGTAATGTAATGTAACAGGTACATTTTTTCGCAACTCAATCGTGCAAGTTGTAGTTCACCTTGTATCATGTAAAATAATGCTCATGCCGCAAGGCAACTAGTAAAAAGTCATTCATCAAAATTATTATTGTTGAACTGAACAAATGCAAATTCTGAGTTTCACATGTAGCTTCGAGTATTTTCTTTTTCGTCATTGACGACGATTTCATAGCAATGGCAATGGCATAGATCTGCCACTCTACCTCACAAAACCGTCACTTCCTGGCACAGGTACCTTATACATTAGCCATACACTCGCACAGAATACCAATTTTGGCAGTTTGACATGACATGAGGTATCATCAATCAACTCAATTTTTATTGTTCTGTATGTTTGTAAACGAATAGGGTATATTTTTGGCTTTATTATAGGTACGTGAGCAATTTAACATTTATTTCGAACGTTGTTGTATACAAGATATTCATTTTAACGTGACGTGACGTGAAAATGACATACTGATTACTATTCAGTATCCCTCAAATTTGAATTCACCGCCACAATATGACATTACACACCCTTAGCACAGATTGAAGGTCACACAAATTTGCCCCTTGAAAACAAAGGATTTACATACTCTCTACTGTAAGGCTATGGTATACTGTGGCACAGGTCTATTATGAATGTCAAAAAAGACAAATTATCAATGATTTTCTCGTTCATAATTATTACAACAGCTTTTTGATACACGACGGTAAAATATTACTTACCATCCTATGCTTGAACTTTCCTTTTTCATAAATAAATTCGTGTGGAATATTACTTGTTTACCTAATTCGCCAAAGCAATTCCATAAATCTCACTTCTATTACTTCTAGGAATCTCATTCGTTAGATATTTCCTTTGTTCGAAGCCTCATAGTTCGGGTCAATAAGCTACATTTTCTTATGACCCAAGGCATAACCGAAATTAACCCAGCCTAGGAAATGATTATTTCAGTATTGAGGATAATAGGTTACGCCGAAGATTATTTCAAAGACCGGGTCGAAATTGAAACCAGTATTTTCAGTATAATCGGTTGTCATGTATTCAGGTCCTTTTTTGCATGATTGGGCAATCGATAATAATTCTTATATGAATACTCGTGAGAGAAATCAGCGTTAATTTGGCAATAAAATTCAAATCCAGCAAAACTATTTACAAACTGTATTTATTTTGGTTTCTTCCGCATGCTAGATGGGATTGGCGATAAAAAATATTTATATTTACCCACTTGGATCCCTACTTATTTTCAAATAGAATTTGGGACATGTCCGTTTTTACAATTGTCTTCTATAGAGCAGACAATGTTATCTTCTTTTCATTTGATCGATGAGTTTCCACCAGAATCATCAGAAACACGTCCTTTACATCACTCCTTCCATCTTTCTCAAGGAAAATGGGAATGAAAAATGTTTTTGAGTTGAGTACGTAGGTAGTAGAAAAAAAGTAATATATATTGTTTTCATTACCCACTCATTTCGATGGTGAATTATTTCCGATTAACTTATTTGAAGTAACTTACATTAGAAATGCATTAGATATAGAAAAATTATTTTACTTTTCAATTCAGTATGGAACAGTACCAACTTATGTGTTCAAAGAATCATTCTTTCATTCAATAAGAGTTCATTATAGCACATTTCCTTAACGAACGTTCCAAGAAATGTGCCATTTCCGCATACCTCTATTCAAAGTATATATTTCCTGACCTCATTGTCAGGAAACAAAGTCGTCATCAATAAGGTTACTTAGACAGCATTGACAACCTGTTTTATAACTATATTCTATAAGTAAAATTTTAGAACACCCTGTATTTAGCAAAATGGTAGAAATCAGTGAAGAAATCAAGATATTATAAAGAAGTAAATATATTGCGAAAATGAAAGTAAAACGGCAAATATTATAATAGAGCTATAACAATACGCTAACTTCATGATTCCGAAGAAGTTGCCTGTAAGTCCCGGTAGCGCAACGAGTTGGTGCACCGCTCACTGTTCATGATAATTTTGTAGGTGTTGGTTCGAATTCCGGCCGTCAACAGCTTCTTTTAATTTTTTTATAATTTTTTTTGTAGGTTTTCATATTCGGAATTCCAACAGAATGCTATACTGTGTCCATTTCCCTAGTTTTAGTTTTTTAATAAATTTGGTTTGTTAGTTTCATAAATAATTTATTTTTGAATGACTTGTTATTTGAGGGAGGCGAAAAAATGATTTCTATATCATAGGGGTAAAGTGCCCTTCCCTCCGTTGATTGATTACTGTAAATTTCATACTGAGGAGGAAAAGTAGCAATTTCCTCCCCTGTTACAGAAATAGTTATTTCTTATTTCTGCCACACTTCATGGTGGAACCCCTTGTTATTCACAATTTGAACAAAATCTACAACCCTTGACGTTTCTGCGACAAAAATATCACTCTTCATTCGATGGCCCTTTTACCTTCACGTTCCCCCGAGATAAATCAAACATCTCGACTTTTTCTAGTCTCATATCATACGTCAGAATCGTCTTCAAAGCAGCCGCTGTGCTGCCGCCTCGTATTCCGTGCATTATTGATGGTTATACACGTCCCTTTGTTTGCTCTCTCGCGGCGTGGCGCGCATCATTTCTCGAGTCCATAAGGAGATTGAATCGTCGACCGGAACACTCCTTTGGATTAGTATTCGGTCTTGATTAATTATATTCGACGTGCCCGAAAAGTCGTAAAGTTCCGTCCGTTCCCGTCGAATAGCAGATATATAAGTATATAAAGTTAATGGCTCAGACGTTTATACGGGATTAAATGGTGGCCGTGAGGCAAAGGCGTAACTTGGGTAGTCGCAGCTATTATTGGCAAGGTTGAAATGGGTTTGATCCTCCTGTGAACGTCAACCCGCAGAGAGTCGAAATTTGGGTGCTGTGGGTCAACATGGTCTTATCTTTCATATATAGTAGATTCGTAGACTTGTAAAAAGCTATAACAACACAACGTAAGACTTCTGAGATATATGCAATTCCATAGAAGCTTTCATCCATACTTTTCCCGATAGGGAGAAATATCGTTGATAACTGAAGATCTGCATGAGACATTGGTACTGAATGGAGCCTCAGAGGTCTTTAAGACTCGAATCATTATATTTCCGAAGCAAGAAAGGAAAAACCTTGACACGCATGGAATTGAATAATCTGCCAAGAACCTGCGATCCACATTACACTAGAAAATATGTACATCCAAACCAAAGATTCTTCTTTGAATAATACAATAAATATAGGAGAATTTACAGAAAAACTATAGTAGATACAAAACAGATTTACATAACAACAACAAATGGATGGATAAGGCGGCCAACAAGTCTAAGGAGAAGAAGATCTGTCATTTATAACTTTAGAGAAAAGTCTGTGGAAAAATCATCTGGTTCCTTGGATTCTGATCTGTCAAATAAATACAACTGCTCTATAGCTGAAAAACTCACAGTGAACTTAACTTCAAACAAAACTCTGTCTTGGATCGAAAACGTTCACATTGTTGAGAGCTTCCAATTCGATGAAACTAACCCGTTATTGAAAATATAAAATAACAAAAATAGTTCTTGTAATTATGAAATCGATAAAATTGCCACAAATCTTTGTCATTTCTCTTGAGTTGTGCTATCACAAATCCTCAATCAATCCCCCATATCTGGTGAGTTTCCATCCTTCCTGAAAAATTTGTTATAATATAATACCCATTTATAAGGGTGGAAATAATGAAGATCCCTATTTCAGGCCTATAGCACTCATGTCTTGCCTAAAATCATAGGAAAAATTGTTTGAAACCAGATTGGTTGCAGTGATAAAATCATATTGAACGCTAATCAGTTCGGATTCCAAGCTCACAAAGGAACTAATAGTGCTATGTTTTCTATTCTGGAAAAGATAGATATACAGCTAACAATGCTAAAGAATCCATTTCCGCAGTTTTCTGTGACCTTTCAAAAATTCTCGATTGTGTCAATCATGAAATATTACCGAGAAAGCTACAGCTTTATCGTTTCAGAAACAAATCACTTCAGTAGTTCGAATGTTATCCAACAGGTCGTAGCCGTGTTGCAGAAGAGCACTCTTCGGAACGGCCTAACCATTGTGGGGTTCCTCAGGAATCGATATTAGGTCCAACTTTATTTATATATCAATGACTTGACTGTTAAATGTCAGGCAAATTCACCCTTCTTGCAGATGAAACCACTATACTATGGCATAACAAAAAGATGAAGGTATTATATGATATCATCTCTGAAGACATCAACAAAGTATGATGTGAATCTAATAGATTATCATTCAAAATGTGAAACCAACATACTTACCATCCGATGTACTCACTCTGCCTGAAATCTAGCTAGGAAATGATATTGAGAGTGAACATAACAATACCTTTGAGAAATTATTTCTTGGCTTTCTTCTTCTCCGAATCAAACAATAAACACAACTTCTATTGAAGAAGTAAAATCAAGAATAATACACACACGTACCTATCAACAGAGAGTGCTTGTGTTTTTTATTTCACTTCTTTCATAGAAGTTGTAATTTCTATTTTTTCGATTCGTAGAATGAAAAAATCAAAAAATAATTCATCAAATTTCATTCGAGAAAAATACTCAAATTCCAAAATATAACAATACTTTCTTTGGTCTCAACATTGATGATACACTCGAATTTAAAGAATACGCAATCAATGTAAGCGAAAAACAAGCCACAAGTTGCTATACTCTGAGAATTATCGGTTATAATGCACGAGTGCATGAAAATGACCGATAATTTTGCAAGAAAGCGTGATATCTATAAATTGCAAGTTTATTTTCATATTTTGGCGAAAGTGTCCGAGTCCGAAAGACGAAGGCTCTTTTACAAAATATGAAAATAACCGAATGCAATTTGTATAAGATATCACGCTTGTATGCAAAATTATCGGGTCATTTTTAGGCACGAATGTAATTCATTGGAATATTTCACGAATAAAGAAATTCTCAAGGAAATGTTATTTTTTGTTCATTTATACTTTCCTCTAAAGATTGTATGGAGCACTCACCTAAACGTGAAATGTTTTTCTATTTTTGAAGTCTATATCTGACATTTATTTGTGTTGTCAACTGACGTCTAGCGATACGGTTTCAAATGTGTTGTTATGGTGACTTGATACAATTACCGCTATAAGTTTTCGATAATTGCATTGCTCTTATGGGACATTTTATATATGAGGGAAATATTCTCCGTGGGTAAAGAATCAATTATTTACAATGGAATCAAAAAGATAAATCACCTAGCAGTAGTAAAAGAAATCGAGAACTGTAAATATTCCACAAAGGAGATCAAAAATCTTATTCTTGAAAAAGCATATTATTCCACATCAATGTTTGTGTTTGATTCATTTTTATTTATTCATTTCTATTTTACTCTATGCTCAATAAGGATTATTTTCTTGTCAATATATTTCTCAAAGATCTTAGATGTTCATAACAACGATGAAGATGATGACCATTGAACCTGACCTTCGCCTTGGGTCAAATGGACTGAAATCGAAAACCAAGATTGTGACTTCAGGTCCTAGGCCGTACTCGGCTATCTCAAAGATGACATATTTTCATCTTGAGTATTGTTCACGATTGAATAAATACAAATGTCAAACATTATTTCTTCACGGTGAATTTTCTACAAGTTGATGTTGTAAACCACAGGAGCAAAATGTTATAACTTCCCAACGTACTGATTCTCAAGCCAAAAGATATATATTTTGCTGAAAGCCTGTTCATCTGAACTGTAAAAAAAAGACGACCAATGTAGTCAGCCCTTTTTTAAATTCTTTAGAATTCACTCGTTCAGCCACTGTCGTCCGTGTACTAAGCGATACTCCATTCAAACCATAACTTTTCAACAGTCCTTTTATCTGTTTTCGCTTTTTCTGTGAATGCATTATCGTACAATGCAGTCGCCATAATTAAGTTGAATTCTTTGAGAATGGCACTTTATTCGTTTTTTTTCCTGTACGAACTTGAGTTGGTAAATTTGTTTATGCGACCATCCCGGTCGTTTAGTTTTATCTGCGGAGCTCGAGGCGTGCTTGGAAGTTTTAAGCCTCGCTCTGTTCGTTTTTGTTTCTATGAATATTCCCTGCCGTGGTGTAATGAATATTTTCATATTACTTTATCGTCGTCGATAAGAATTTTTTTTCAAAGTCAGCGACAAATATGAAAATATATTTGAGCTTTCAACGGAAAACTGTGAGGAGTTGCACTCATGCATGCGAATGCTTCTTTGGATATACTATAGGAAATGATTATAAAAATTATCAAGGATTAAAGAGAATTGTTAGTTTTTTCAACTGTTAGGAATCGAACGGTAAACGTAAGACCTCATCACTACCTAACCCGCACAGCATTTGAAGTGAATTGGGTAGCTGTTCGTTGGCATCCAGAACTTTCTTGGATGTACGCTTTATAATATAATCTCATAATAGAATTATTGTGGTCGATTCACTTTTCAATAATGTGACGCTATTTTTCGTCTCAAATTTTCGTATATTCCATCTGAAAATTCTGCAATTTCTCAAATGTTTTCTTACAGTCAATAAAATGTCAGATTACCAAATTTTCATGAAATTTCATCAAGTTTGTCCATATTGAAATTCATCTTGTGGTGGATGAATAATAGCAGCTCAAGCCCGATATTAATACAAAATCTGGATTCAGTCCATTGAGAGTAAGTCCCAAATTCACCACAAACGAAGAATAGGTTTCAGTCCGACTCCCAAAGAGCAGAATATGACAGAACGAATATGCATGCCTCTTCTGTCAGATTCTTCTTGAGTGCAACTTGGAATTCAAACTCAGTTTTATTTTTTGGTGAGGTTGGGCCTGAATATATTATTGTGAATAAACGATGCGAATGGCACCTTTGGTGTAAAAGTTGAAACTTGGTAGTGACCATTTACCCTAACACCATACTGATACTATTTGCACTCGACGCGCGTTTTGTTATCATTTTTTTTTCTTTTGCCTTCAAGTAAAATGTGATTAATGATAAACTATCTTAGGTATATATTGGAATAAGGGCGTATTATACGGGGGTTATATCCTGAGTGAACCAAGTTTTTTCCACTAAACTGTGTGCACATCGATATACTCGGTGACAAACCGACTTCAGTATAAAATACATTTGTTTCATTCTTAAAATTTTTTCCATCACGTGCACAGTTCAAGCTCAGGTATCGTTCGTGTGTTCCAGTTCATTGAACGATAAAGTTTTCGGTTTTATTTCGAACATTACATCAATTTTCAAATTAGGAATGAATTATGCACGAATTTGCGAGTCTGTTTAGCATAACTGCTTTCTGCCACGCAACGTTTAGGCATGTGAAATAGTAGGTATCGTATTATTTGGTAAGATATTCAAAAGTAGACGTTTCTTTTGAAGATGGCATTCCAACGATTTTCGATGGTGTTTCAAGATTCGTCACAATGAAGTAACGAATTGAGGAAGAATCGCTTTCGAAAAAGGGAATGGAAGCCATTTGAGGCATTTCCATGTGAAGTTCATTTCCTTGATGATATCAATCTCAGAAATCATTGCATCGATATTATTGAAACTCACTATTTAATGTACTGAGTATTAACAAGGGCCTTTTTTTGTATGTCGCTGATAATATTCCTTGTTGAATGTTGTTGATTCGAACTTCCGACATCTACATTATTTACCCTGTTTAACTTCTCAAAGGATTATTGCGTGAAAAATCTAAAATGAATGTAATGAGTCAAGACAAGTTATCAGGTAGAAAAAAAACTGAAACAATCATAAGTGAAAATTAATAGGAAATGAAATAGAATTTGGAAAAAACAGTAAAAAATTCACACAAAAATCTAAAGAAGGAAA
This sequence comes from Zygogramma bicolorata, assembly GCA_032362365.1. Taxonomy (NCBI): domain Eukaryota; kingdom Metazoa; phylum Arthropoda; class Insecta; order Coleoptera; family Chrysomelidae; genus Zygogramma; species Zygogramma bicolorata. The sequence goes on along the minus strand of JAVJAQ010004239.1, from coordinate 1,530,835 downwards.
AAATGAACTAAGTTAGTTGTACCAACGACGCCTCGTTTGCCAATATCAAGAATCGTTTTCGAGTGATGACTTCTCATTTTGCTTGGATAAGATCAGATGGAAAAAAATATTTATGAAAGTAAACATGAAGATTTGCATATGAAACCCCTATCAAAGTACATCTCCTGAGGGTTTCCATACATTGAATTACACGTATTCCTGAGTGGAATTTTCAGCCTCTTTTAATGACGAATTGGATGGATATATAACACGAAAAAATTTAAAATCGTTTTTCCCTTATTACCATTAGATATTTCCAAACAGTTTTAGTTCAGAAATACCGATTGAAACATCGTGAAGAAACGATATCACCCCTCAAGACCACCTTTGGAATGAAAGCAATCACTCATTAAAATAATTATCGCTTTTTGAATCATTTTCAGTATTTTTTTTACTTCCAATTGGTGGTATTTAGGTGTAAAACCGTCCTAACCTGGAACTTTTCCAAAAATATTGTTGATAATTAGGACAGAAAGACAGAAAATGCGTTCTTGTGGGTTATTGAAATACGTTTCTCAAGACATATACCCTGCGTGGGGATGTCTTCTCGAGTTGAAACCTTCATGATATTGATGCCATGTTGCAGTTCGACACATCTATGTCATATCGCTCTAGAACGTGTGGAAATAAATCCGGATGACTCGAAAATTGGCTGGGGCCCAATTCTTGTGTCGTGCGGATTTATTTTCATTCGAATAGAATGATGACATGAAGCGATATGAACTCGAGTATGAACTAGATGTGTTGAACTGCAACACAGCGTCCTATACGAATTTATCTCCTAGCAGTTTGCGCTGACTGCAAAAATCAAGATGCACGCACGTTGCCTGGGGGTCAATTCTCAAATCACACATTCGTTCAACGTATATGTTGTTGCTGGACAGAGACCGGATTAGATCTGTCGCAGCTTATCATCAGGGTATAAGCAGAACTGCGAGTTGTTCAAGAATAGTGCCATATTGTTACGATATTCCTTGGGTTCGTCGATTAAAACACCAAACAACACTAAACTTCTTTTATTAAAACTCTCTATCACAATACAATACAACACAATCACTTAAATCGCTCCGATAACTTTCCAATGCTCGGTACTAAACTCTCTGTACTAAAAATTCTTCCGCACAAAGCTCTGCTCCACTTAAATCTCAATAACTCTCGTCACTTAGCTCTGAATAAAACTGCCGAATCACTAACTTTCTGTAATACCAATTCTCTCACTAACTAACTCTGTCTGCGTCGCGAACTCTCTCCCGTATTTATACCCCTGCGTACGCCTGTGAAGAATCTTCGCGAGAAGCCCCGATGACGTGTCTCGAATTCTCCAGGCGGCTTACGGGTTCCAGGAAAATGACGTTCGCTACGACGCGATCCTTCGCCTTGCGTTTACGATATGGTCAGGGCCAGCGCTAGGACGTAACAATATATACATATATTTCCAATAAGATGCTAAAAAACCCTTGTATATCCACTTATAACTGTGAAATTCTTACATATACTTGGCGAAAACCGTTTGATCGATTTCTGAGTTCAATAATACTTCGGAATGCTATTGTAGATGGCGCTCCATCATATATCATATGAAGCTCAATTTCCACTAGACACGAGGGGTGTTTCACTTCCCTAAAATTTGTACACAAAATTTTCATTTGGGGAAAATCAATTGGATTTCAGAACTAACATATTCCTGGATTTCATGAGAGATTTCAAGATTTCCTTTAAGATTTCTTGATTTCACCAAAGATATCTGGATTTCATATGGATTTCAAGATTTCATTCGGATTTCAAGATTTCTTTCGTATTTCAAGATTTCTTGAAGGATTTCTGAATTTCACCTGAGATATCTGGATTTCATATGATATTTCAGGATTTCATTCGAATTACAAGATTTCCTTCAGAATTCCAAGGTCAAGAAAAAAGCTGCACCCTGTTGGCAGTGAGGTATTCAAGCATACGAGTGCCGGCCCATCGAAATGTCTTCGCTTCCAGGTAATTTCAGCGTAATTCGTCATTCGTTGACAATCAAATGTAACTGAGAGGTGTTATTTGTTTTTACAGTATCACTTGATATTTTTCAAAGATTTCTGGTCATTTTGTACACTGGATTTCTAAAGTGAGACACCCCTCGACTAGACAGGAATGTGTAAGCGAATATTCGCCTAGTGCTTATTATTTGGCTAGTGAGAACGGGACCTGACAGCCAATATAATGACAGTCGTAGAAATCGCGTATACAACGTGGAAATCTAGCGTTACCAACCCGTCAACTCTCAGTTTTCGTTTAGAAGACTTCGGCTGTCCACACAAAATACTAGATCTACACATCGTGAAAAATATCTCTTATAACCCTGAAACTCATAGTCTTTGACTCAAAAACAACATTTCGAGGTGGTTTCATATAAATGAATACGGACAAAAATACAGACAACAATAACATCAAACTACGTCGAACTGAAACCGGCGTTTGACAGACTTTTGAGGATGCTAATATGACGCCTGAAAAAATTGGAAGCTATCATAATCAACGATTGTTTTTCGAAAAAATTCTAAACAATATCGAATCAGTGGATGCACCAGGGTTTTTAGGCATCTTAGTTGCAAAATTATGTGAGTTTAATCAGTTCTGTGGGTCAAACAAACTCAACAAACCGTATCAAATTCTACATGACATTTAGTTACTCAAACGTCACAGCACAACTAAATGAATTTCACTTTCGTATCAAGTCAGTAAGAAATTTGGCAAATGACGGATGATTAACCACCATCCTAACTAAAGCCACCTGCTTCGATCTTTCGCAGTGTTTCCCAAAGTGTGGGTCGCGACCCCCTGGGGGGTCGCAATGAGGTACTAGGGGGGTCGCCGGAAATTTCCAAAATAAGACAAAAACACTACTTTGTTGAATCATGTATTTTTATTTTAATAAAGCCGTAAATAAAAATTAACAATTATTTATCAAACGAAACATAAAACTATATATCAAAAGTCCTTGAAAAGTCCTTAAAAGTAAAAGAAAAAAATAAAGTCAAATATTACAATGTTAATGAGACCCATGCGCCTGTTTTTTTGAAACTAGCCTTTCAAATCTAGGCTGTGTATTTGAGACACACACAATTATATCGTTTTCAAGTACGAGACGATTTCTCACTTTTGTTTTAATGGCAGTCATAGACGAGAAACTTAACTCACATAAATATGATGTTACAAATGGAACCAAACATTTTACAGCTTCATTCGCCTACTGAGGGTATTCCTGCATCTTTTTGGTCCAAAATTCGTCCGGGTTCTGGGAAAAAAATTGGAGCTTCAACATTCCATCACTTGATATTTCAATACGTTGTTCTTTCATGTTTATTGGTATTTCAGCATGTTTGAAAGGAATCGGCTAAAAACGGATTCAGTATCCATCTGCAACTGTCGTAACTGTTTTGAATTTCTTCGGGGAAATAATCACAGAGCTGTTGTTTTGAATTAAGCAAAGTAACTTGCATGCCTGCATAAACTTGTTCAAAATTTGTAGCACTGTAACATACATTTTCTATAATTTCCTGAACGCACTGGAATGAATCGCGCTGCTTTTTGCCAAGTGAAGTTGACCGTAAATCGATTTTTCTTATAAACCCCTTAATTTTTCTATCTGTGGCTGAATTTGAACAGTAAAGTAAAATAAAATTTGTGGCTATTTTGGTTTGGGTGATGAGTAAGGGGGTCTTGAACAATTTTTTTAACAAAAAGGGGTCGCGCTTTAGATAAGTTTGGGAAACACTATAGTGTAGCCGCTGAAAAGATAGAATGATCACGTGAACGGCACGCACTCTTTGAATGTTCCTCTCCCCAATGATACAAGTCCGATTTACACCACTCAACAAAAACGTCGCCCCGTCGTTCTCCCATCAACTGTTGGGATGCTTTTTTATAAGTGTTTATTATTACAATTTTTTCCTCTACAGTTAAATGTCTTTTTTTTTTTCTTTTTCTTGGAGGTGAAAGAGTGTTTCCATCCATATTATTTAATTAACGTAACACACGTAAATACAAAGTACAAAGCACAAATGAGTACAGTACACTGTAAACAGTTCTTCATTTATTTCAGTTTAGAAGGCGTGGCTATGCAGGCATTCACTGTTCACGCGTCCTTGAATTCTATCTTTTGAACAGCCCGACTATAGAATACATGCTTTTGCAACGAATATTTTTCAAGTGTTCATAGGAATTTTCAAAATTGCGCTTATCGTATTTCCACCTACATAGATAACCGACTCAAATGGAAAACAAGCACAAGCCAAGCCAACTGATAACGAAACCGATAAAGAGAACCGATAGTAGTTGTTTACACGTACTATCAGTGTCTGTCGAGAAACCTAATACTTTGCTCCGCGCCGAAATGTAGACTCGAATTACGTCGAATGTAACTTTGCGAACGCTGAATTAATCACATAGTTTGGCTTCGCGATACCCGAATGTGAATTCGTAGTTTATCCCTTGATGTTTGTCTTATCTTCAACTCAACCACAATTAATATTAGCAGCGCTAGATTAGAACCTGTTGTAGTCTAGTATAAATACGCTAGCTGTTTAGTCACCAAAGTGACTTGGCGTGCGTGTGCGTGCTGCGTTGTCGGATTTCCTGCTTTGTCGACTAATTTGACTAATCTATTAAACGATAGAAATGTGAAAACGAGTATGAGTTCATGGGGGTAGCACGGTGGTTCGATTCAATAGTTGATAGTCCGCCGCGACCAAATCGTCTGATTTTAACCTGGGGCCTCATTCTCGAAACCATACGTAAGCAAGATCCTGGCCGAGCTCGCGAACTGTTCTCGAACAGTTAGCGAACAGATCGAAGACAGTGCGCGAACTTGGTGTGAACGGGAGTCAGCGAACCGTTCCAGAGCAGTGCGCAAACTTCACAAAGATCGCTCAAGAGGCGAATCTCGGTGAACCGCATGCTTGAAATTGGAGAACTGTTCGCGATACCTGTTCAATTTTTGGTGTGGACCTGTAGATAGCGTGCAGCTCTCAAACAGTTCGCGAACAGTTCCAGAACTTCAATTTGGGTCTGGACGGGTCTATAGACGAATAATAACATAGAGCAATATGAAATGTGCAGTGAACTGCGATAGAACATCCCGAGTGTATACTTTCAGCTCTCGAAAATCGAGCCCCTGCCCTGGTCGGAGTTTGCCTCGTTTACAATATATTAATTTTGCACTAGTCGATTTATTTTTCTGTGCCATTAACGAGGTCTGAATATTTGTCAGTAAATGGTTGGTTAGACGATGTACATCACTTTTGTGGAAATATCAACATTAGCAGTTTTTTATTAGGTATTCTTTTGCACCGTCTCGCATCCACGAATCAGATATGAAGATGGGATCTCAGTTCAGGAAAATTAAAATTTTGATGATTTGATTTCCAATGGTGGATGATGTTATTCTGAACAATTTCTTCTGGAATCCCATGTGTCTTAATTTCTTGATTCGATAGAAAATATTCTGTAATAAAAAAAAGTATTTGTCATGATTTTAGCATCACATCATCGAATACATCTCTTTAAAAACTTGATATTAAACAGTGGATATGCCGAATATTTGTAGCATTCTGAATTGAATTGGGGTAATGTAAGAAAAAGTTACTCGAAAGAAATTCTCAAACTCAATATTTTCATTTGTATAGTTTTTAATGAATTCATGAATTTCAGCTCGTTATACCATAATTGGCTGATTGGATTGTATTTTCTACTTTCATTACAAATAATTTCAATTCGCAATTTTTTGTGGAAGAGATTTTTATTTCACCTTCACCACAATGTGGCATATTCATATCGCAGTTGACTGGTATCATCCATAGTTTTGTCGTGAGCTCAGGACTTTTCGAATATTAATTTTTGTTTCGCTGAAGGTATTTTCAAACAGCTACAGAAATATCGATAGCGAGTATCAATTTATAAAGAAATAATTTGTTAACAAATATCTTTGTATAGACTTTCAAATCGCGAGTGCACGTAACTAGCCTTATCCTCGAGTTGCCTACTGTACTCTTTCTACTCTTCGTTATCCCTCACTTTCAATGATCAACGAGACATTGGATGACAGCAAGTAGGTACAACAATTGCTTCCTTCGTGGATATAAGCAAATACAGTATCAATCCACAAACTGTTGAACAATAAATTTCCTGAAAATATCATTTTCAATTCAATTTCACAATGAATCTGAAATTGAAATTCGTTGATTTTTTTTTGGGTAATTGAATGTTGTCATATGATATCATATTCATCTGGTCAAATGTTACATATCCTATCACTTCAAAATAACAATTCCGGAAGCGGCCGCTATTAATTTAGAATACACGTATATTCTAAATGAGCTATCACCTAATAGCCGTCAAATATGTAATGAAATAGTTGAAGTAGAAAAATGCTCTTCACGTATCGATGCACGCCGAGTAGATGTTTTAGGGACATTCATATCATGGACATCAATTCTATAGGTCGTATTAATTTTTGTGAGAATAGTTTCATTTCAAACCGAGACCTAGATCAAGGAAAAAATTGTACTCAACAGGGCGGAAGTGAGAACATGTTGTCAAGTGATCCATGATCAAGTACACAAGAACTCAAAAACGAATACAAAGCATATAGAAACGAACTTAATAAATTGATAAAAAAAACAAAAAATGAATATTATAAAAAGAAACTCCATGACGTTAAGGGAAATGGAAAAAAAACATGGGAGATTATCAATGAAGTGACGAATAAAAATTTAAAAAAACAGTCACTGAGTAGTATATCCACAAAATATTTAAAGGGTGACATAATAACTAATAATAAAAATAAAGCTGATGCATTCAATGAGTTTTTAACCAATATGGGAATCGATATGGCTAGAAAAATTGAAAAATGTGAGCAGCTCCCAGAGAATTTTCTCCATGACGCAGCGATCCCTTCTTCAGTTTTTCTCCAACCGGCCACCAAAAATGAAGTAATCATACTTATTGCAAATTTGAAAAATAACTGCGCGCCTGGACCGGACGGCATTACTAGTAAAACTATTAAGAAAATACACCTTCATATTAGTACTCCCCTAGTTCATGTTATCAATCTCTCCTACAAAAGCGGTAAAATACCGAGACAATGGAAAGAATCCCTTGTAACCCCTATCTATAAATCAGCTGAACATAATGACATGAACAATTACCGACCGATTTCTGTCATAGATAATTTTGCTAAGATTTTTGAACAGAGTATCAAAACCAGACTAACCGCATTCTTCAATTAACATAACGTAATAACGGATAGACAGTTTGGATTCAGAAGTAACTCAAATACTGAAAAAGCTATATTGGATTTCATCGAAAAAGCTGTCGATGCCTTGGACAGATCGGAAAGATGCCTAGCAGTTTTTCTTGATCTGGCTAAGGCATTCGACACAGTTTCTCATGATTTGTTGTTGAATAAACTTGAAAATTATGGAGTCAGAGGTGTCGTGTTAAATCTAATGCGAAATTACTTGTCACAGAGATCACAAATCGTTAAAGTTGGGGACTGTCAAAGTGAACCCATAGATGTCAAAACTGGTGTTCCACAGGGAACAGTACTGGGTCCAATAATCTTCCTCATATATATTAACAGTATTGTATCAATTACTAATATCAGAGGAACTATAGTCTCATATGCTGATGACACAGCAATTATATATAGGGGAAATTCGTGGGAACAATTACAGGATGACTCAGAAAAAGACCTTAAAAATCTTAAAATTTGGCTTAACCACAATCTCTTAAGTCTAAATGTAAAAAAAACTAAATTCATTTCATTTTCATTATACAAATCCGAACAGCCTCGCTACAACTCTCTTATGATACATGATTGTAATAACCTGAACACATGCAACTGTCCTAATATAAAAAAAACATCAAATATCAAATATTTCGGTATCATTCTCGATCAGCACCTGAGGTGGGATGAACATTCTGCACATGTTACGAAAAGGTTAAGACAACTAATGCATAAATTCTACAGCATAAGAGATATCCTGGATAGAAAAAACCTACTGATATTATACAACTCACTGACTGAATCGGTTATTAAATACTGCATCACAGCCTGGGGGGGCTTATGCAACAACACAATCTCGAAACTTCAATCTATGCAAAACACATTATTGAAAATAATATATAAAAAAAAGAAACGTTTTTCTACCAAACAGCTCTATAGGGAAATATTGGATATAAGAGGTCTTTATATCTACCAGTGCTTAGTATGGATGTTCCATAATAAAGATAGATATGTCACCCATAGAATAAAACACACCAGATCCGTCGATAATAAGGCGATTGCCCTACCAATTTATAGAAAAACCCACACACAAAGATTTATCTTCTTTTTTGGGCCAAAACTTTATAACTACTTGCCATATGACGTAAAAAATCTACTTCGTCTATCGAATTACACATTTTCAATAAAAAAGTTCATATTTCAAAACGAATATATAAGACATTGTTTTTAGAAAACAGAATAATAAAATCTGTCTCTCCATTTCTCTAAAGCCATGCATTAAAATAACATCATAATCAAACGTCCATCTCTCTCTTTCTTTCTCTTTCTATTTTCTTTCTGTCTAATTTTATCTCTCTCTCTTTCTTTCTTTCTCTTCCCCTTCCTTTTTCTCTCCTTTCCTTCTCTTCTCTACTTCTCTTTCTCTCATTCACTCTCTTTCAATCACTTCCAATTTACTTCTACATTCTTAGACTGTAGGGTTCAATTATCTGTACTGTCAAATACTTAGTTTTTAGTTAATCTAGTCCACGTTGGGATCCAGTAACGCCACAACACAAGCATATCGATTGCTTAGGTGGGTTTCCTGTTTCCTGGGGTGGATTCATAAAGAAATAGTTTGTTAATATGTATGTTTTTGAATCTCTCAATAAATTCCAAATTCCATTCCAAATTTGACTACGACGGGCCTGCACGCCCACTGAGTGCAAAACCGGCGATAGATAGGGTGTGGATAATAATATGCCTAATCGTTTATCGTTTGGCAACGTCGCATCAGTAATACAAACTCAGTGTGAGTGAACGACTGCTACAAGAACTCCGATTGGCTGCACGTTGTTGTGGACGCCGTCTATGAAATATTAACCGCATTTTGCGTTTGTTTGCCGTTTCAAAGTCGAGTGCAGCGTTGTTGTTGGTGCGTGTTGGGAGATTAGTGCTTCCAAAATTGGATATATTCCAGGAGTTTCGTGAATTAATTCACTCGTGAGTATTATTACAATTTGGTTATTTTCCGATTCGTTTGGCGTACTGAAATAAACACGTGAGTTCTATGCATAGCCATAGCCATAATGGTCGGCAGGGCAGGATGTACTATGTATAGACGGTGTTGTCATTTTAGATGTTTTCTGGTAATCGTTGAACTTCGTTATTCGTTGAATATTTTATTTATTTCATCTACTCGAATAGAATTCTCCAAGCAAAAGGCGACTGAGTTGCAATGAGTGAAATTGTAAGATGACCACGTTTTGCGAATGGCGCGCTTTTGTGTCTGTGTTATTTTTGTGTTATTAATTTCACCGGTATCCCTGGAATGTTAAGCCTGCCACCCGTATGTTTTCCTACGAACCAAATATACCTTCCTACAAGGTGACAACAGAAAAAAACTCTCTAGCCATAGATTCCTTTTTTCTGATGAATTCTGGTTCTGTTTGATACTGACTCATATCGTCTTAATTTCATCAGATTTCAACCGTTTTTGCATTGCATCACGTAACGGTTGTACTGAAAAAAAATGAACTTCAATATACCCATATCTTCGTGAATCTTAGTTTTATTCGAGCCTTTCTATCATTGTTTTTCTCTTGGTACCTACCTAGATTGTCACAAAATGTTTCTGATTCTGATTCAACAAATAGATACGTTTTTATTGCTTGCTCAGACGGGTGTGAAGTTATCCACATCCACAACATACACCGAGAAAAATATATCGAAATTTTTTCAAACTCTTCTAGAAATCTGATATAGGTACGCCACGGTATTCTATGTGATGCTTCTTTCGATGAGCTGAGTTGAAAATCTGATGATTATGGGTTATCAGATTATCTGAACGAGGTTTGAATGGGGTTCGGTAACTTTGAAATCTCTATTTCGAAAAGTTGATACTGTACGCCTTTCATTTTCGGATATGTTATTCCTTGTGGCCGAGTACATAAGAAAAATACCATGTCGGAGTTTTCCAGGCCGTCTGAGGGGGTGGGAATGGGGTTGAAAAACTACGAAAAACTCTATTTCGTCATCTTGACATTGTACGCGTTTCATTTTTGCATATGTTATTCCTTGTGGCCGAGTACATAAGAAAAATACCATGTCGGAGTTTTCCAGGCCGTCTAAGGGGGTGAGAATGGGGTTGAAAAACTACGAAAATTTCTATTTCGTGAACTTGACATTGTACGCGTTTCATTTTCGGATATGTTATTCCTTGTGGCCGAGTACATAAAAAAAATACCATGTCGGAGTTTTCCAGGCCGGCTGAGGGGGTGGGAATGGGGTTGAAAAACTACGAAAATTTCTATTTCGTAAACTTGACATTGTATGCGTTTCATTTTCGGATATGTTATTCCTTGTGTCCGAGTACATAAGAAAAATACCATGTCGGAGTTTTCCAGGCCGTCTAAGGGGGTGAGAATGGGGTTGAAAAACTACGAAAAATTCTATTTCGTGAACTTGGCATTGTACGCGTTTCATTTTCGGATATGTTATTCCTTGTGGCCGAGTACATAAGAAAAATACCATGTCGGAGTTTTCCAGGCCGGCTGAGGGGGTGGGAATGGGGTTGAAAAACTACGAAAATTTCTATTTCGTGAACTTGACATTGTATGCGTTTCATTTTCGGATATGTTATTCCTTGTGGCCGAGTACATAAGAAAAATACCATGTCGGAGTTTTCCAGGCCGGCTGAGGGGGTGGGAATGGGGTTGAAAAACTACGAAAAACTCTATTTCGTCATCTTGACATTGTACGCGTTTCATTTTTGCATATGTTATTCCTTGTGGCCGAGTACATAAGAAAAATACCATGTCGGAGTTTTCCAGGCCGTCTAAAGGGGTGAGAATGGGGTGGGAATGGGGTTGAAAAACTACGAAAATTTCTATTTCGTAAACTTGACATTGTATGCGTTTCATTTTCGGATATGTTATTCCTTGTGGCCGAGTACATAAAAAAAATACCATGTCGGAGTTTTCCAGGCCGTCTGAGGGGGTGGGAATAGGGTTGAAAAACTACGAAAAATTCTATTTCGTAAACTTGACATTGTATGCGTTTCATTTTCGGATATGTTATTCCTTGTGTCCGAGTACATAAGAAAAATACCATGTCGGAGTTTTCCAGGCCGGCTGAGGGGGTGGGAATGGGGTTGAAAAACTACGAAAATTTCTATTTCGTGAACTTGGCATTGTACGCGTTTCATTTTCGGATATGTTATTCCTTGTGGCCGAGTACATAAGAAAAATACTATGTCGGAGTTTTCCAGGCCGGCTGAGGGGGTGGGAATGGGGTTGAAAAACTACGAAAAATTCTATTTCGTGAACTTGGCATTGTACGCGTTTCATTTTCGGATATGTTATTCCTTGTGGCCGAGTACATAAGAAAAATACCATGTCGGAGTTTTCCAGGCCGGCTGAGGGGGTGGGAATGGGGTTGAAAAACTACGAAAATTTCTATTTCGTAAACTTGACATTGTATGCGTTTCATTTTCGGATATGTTATTCCTTGTGGCCGAGTACATAAGAAAAATACCATGTCGGAGTTTTCCAGGCCGTCTAAGGGGGTGAGAATGGGGTTGAAAAACTACGAAAAATTCTATTTCGTGAACTTGGCATTGTACGCGTTTCATTTTCGGATATGTTATTCCTTGTGGCCGAGTACATAAGAAAAATACCATGTCGGAGTTTTCCAGGCCGGCTGAGGGGGTGGGAATGGGGTTGAAAAACTACGAAAATTTCTATTTCGTAAACTTGACATTGTATGCGTTTCATTTTCGGATATGTTATTCCTTGTGGCCGAGTACATAAGAAAAATACCATGTCGGAGTTTTCCAGGCCGGCTGAGGGGGTGGGAATGGGGTTGAAAAACTACGAAAAACTCTATTTCGTCATCTTGACATTGTACGCGTTTCATTTTTGCATATGTTATTCCTTGTGGCCGAGTACATAAGAAAAATACCATGTCGGAGTTTTCCAGGCCGTCTAAGGGGGTGAGAATGGGGTTGAAAAACTACGAAAAATTCTATTTCGTGAACTTGACATTGTACGCGTTTCATTTTCGGATATGTTATTCCTTGTGGCCGAGTACATAAGAAAAATACCATGTCGGAGTTTTCCAGGCCGGCTGAGGGGGTGGGAATGGGGTTGAAAAACTACGAAAATTTCTATTTCGTAAACTTGACATTGTATGCGTTTCATTTTCGGATATGTTATTCCTTGTGGCCGAGTACATAAGAAAAATACCATGTCGGAGTTTTCCAGGCCGGCTGAGGGGGTGGGAATGGGGTTGAAAAACTACGAAAAACTCTATTTCGTCATCTTGACATTGTACGCGTTTCATTTTTGCATATGTTATTCCTTGTGGCCGAGTACATAAGAAAAATACCATGTCGGAGTTTTCCAGGCCGTCTAAGGGGGTGAGAATGGGGTTGAAAAACTACGAAAAATTCTATTTCGTGAACTTGACATTGTACGCGTTTCATTTTCGGATATGTTATTCCTTGTGGCCGAGTACATAAGAAAAATACCATGTCGGAGTTTTCCAGGCCGTCTGAGGGGGTGGGAATGGGGTTGAAAAACTACGAAAATTTCTATTTCGTAAACTTGACATTGTACGCGTTTCATTTTCGGATATGTTATTCCTTGTGGCCGAGTACATAAGAAAAATACCATGTCGGAGTTTTCCAGGCCGGCTGAGGGGGTGGGAATGGGGTTGAAAAACTACGAAAAACTCTATTTCGTCATCTTGACATTGTACGCGTTTCATTTTTGCATATGTTATTCCTTGTGGCCGAGTACATAAGAAAAATACCATGTCGGAGTTTTCCAGGCCGTCTAAGGGGGTGAGAATGGGGTTGAAAAACTACGAAAAATTCTATTTCGTGAACTTGACATTGTACGCGTTTCATTTTCGGATATGTTATTCCTTGTGGCCGAGTACATAAGAAAAATACCATGTCGGAGTTTTCCAGGCCGGCTGAGGGGGTGGGAATGGGGTTGAAAAACTACGAAAATTTCTATTTCGTAAACTTGACATTGTACGCGTTTCATTTTCGGATATGTTATTCCTTGTGGCCGAGTACATAAGAAAAATACCATGTCGGAGTTTTCCAGGCCGTCTAAGGGGGTGGGAATGGGGTTGAAAAACTACGAAAAACTCTATTTCGTCAACTTGACATTGTACGTGTTTCATTTTTGCATATGTTATTCCTTGTGGCCGAGTACATAAGAAAAATACCATGTCGGAGTTTTCCAGGCCGTCTGAGGGGGTGGGAATGGGGTTGAAAAACTACGAAAAATTCTATTTCGTAAACTTGACATTGTATGCGTTTCATTTTCGGATATGTTATTCCTTGTGGCCGAGTACATAAGAAAAATACCATGTCGGAGTTTTCCAGGCCGTCTAAAGGGGTGAGAATGGGGTTGAAAATCTACGAAAAATTCTATTTCGTGAACTTGGCATTGTACGCGTTTCATTTTCGGATATGTTATTCCTTGTGGCCGAGTACATAAGAAAAATACCATGTCGGAGTTTTCCAGGCCGTCTAAGGGGGTGAGAATGGGGTTGAAAAACTACGAAAATTTCTATTTCGTGAACTTGACATTGTACGCGTTTCATTTTCGGATATGTTATTCCTTGTGGCCGAGTACATAAAAAAAATACCATGTCGGAGTTTTCCAGGCCGTCTGAGGGGGTGGGAATAGGGTTGAAAAACTACGAAAAATTCTATTTCGTAAACTTGACATTGTACGCGTTTCATTTTCGGATATGTTATTCCTTGTGGCCGAGTACATAAGAAAAATACCATGTCGGAGTTTTCCAGGCCGTCTAAGGGGGTGGGAATGGGGTTGAAAAACTACGAAAAATTCTATTTCGTGAACTTGGCATTGTACGCGTTTCATTTTCGGATATGTTATTCCTTGTGGCCGAGTACATAAGAAAAATACCATGTCGGAGTTTTCCAGGCCGTCTAAGGGGGTGGGAATGGGGTTGAAAAACTACGAAAAATTCTATTTCGTAAACTTGACATTGTACGCGTTTCATTTTCGGATATGTTATTCCTTGTGGCCGAGTACATAAGAAAAATACCATGTCGGAGTTTTCCAGGCCGTCTAAGGGGGTGGGAATGGGGTTGAAAAACTACGAAAAATTCTATTTCGTCAACTTGACATTGTACGCGTTTCATTTTCGGATATGTTATTCCTTGTGGCCGAGTACATAAGAAAAATACCATGTCGGAGTTTTCCAGGCCGGCTGAGGGGGTGGGAATGGGGTTGAAAAACTACGAAAAATTCTATTTCGTCAACTTGACATTGTACGCGTTTCATTTTCGGATATGTTATTCCTTGTGGCCGAGTACATAAGAAAAATACCATGTCGGAGTTTTCCAGGCCGTCTGAGGGGGTGGGAATGGGGTTGAAAAACTACGAAAAACTCTATTTCGTCATCTTGACATTGTACGCGTTTCATTTTTGCATATGTTATTCCTTGTGGCCGAGTACATAAGAAAAATACCATGTCGGAGTTTTCCAGGCCGTCTAAGGGGGTGAGAATGGGGTTGAAAAACTACGAAAAATTCTATTTCGTCAACTTGACATTGTACGCGTTTCATTTTCGGATATGTTATTCCTTGTGGCCGAGTACATAAAAAAAATACCATGTCGGAGTTTTCCAGGCCGTCTAAGGGGTGAAAATGGGGTCGAAAAACTAATAAAAATTCTATTTCGTCAAAAATGCATTCAGGAGTTTTCCTCTAATATTCATCCACTGGGTTCTTCAAAATCGTTTTCTGTCTGGTGACTGGAGTACCAAATTTTCAATTGATGGGGTTGAGTTGAAAAACAGCAACTGCTGACACTCCGCCTTTTCATGAATAAATAAAGTCGATTTATTATTATATTATTATTATTATGTATTAATTCCAAAAATAATGACTCACTTGCAAAATGTTCAGAATAATCACCCAATATATGACAAGTTCTCATCCATCGGAGAAGAGGTTGTTTGGAGAATCCTATAATTTTATAAGAGCTCTTACAGTGTTTTTAATGGACTGTTCGAGAGCCGTATCAGGCGCCACAAAGTTGAAATTTTTCTCGTTTGCTTTTTCAACAAAAAAATTACCACCAGCTGAGAACTTGTACATTTCGGAAACTTCAGATTTTAATTTTTCTTTGTCGGAAAAATCATGAATCTATTTCAAATTTTTCCTCTGACTTATGAAAAATTAGTTATTCGTTATGCATATTATTTTTGGTGAAAATTTCATCTACCGCATCATTAGACTGATCTGATAAATTATTTTCCTCTTGTTGGGATACACTTTGTGGGATTTGTTTGTTTGTTTTGTAGGGTTTTGCAAAACCGATTTGTCCCGATTTTCAACAGATTTTCCACATATAATGCACCCCATTTTATACCTGATAAAAAATTAGAATACTATTTCAAAAATGTATATGATAATGTAATTAATGGGTTAATTGCCTACCCAAGACTAGCACAATTGAATAGAGACAGGTAAAATTTTTTTAACTCATGTTGCTTCTGCTTACTGATAGACATCATATCATAATGAGATCTCCTACATGAACGAGTTTGTATATGTCGTGTCGAGCGCGCACAAGTCTTCCGGGCAAAGTGCACGTGGGAGGCACGCGTGATTTTAATTTCAGCGCGGTTATTACGTGTCCTATTAATCGCAACTTATAGCAATGTTTTTGAAAAACTTGTGTGATGTTTTTGCTTCAATTTACTCGCAGGTAGTATGTGAAAATTCCTATAAATAAAAAAGTTTTTCGATTGCTCAAGAAATCAGTGCATAAAAAATCAATACGAGTATTTCCTATTTTTTTTTTGAGAAGAAAAAGTGAGTTTTCGAGAATTCGGCTGCACTGACACTAGCGCTAATATTTCTACTTCCGAACAAAAAAAATGTACTTTGATATCTCTAATAGTTTTTGAGTTATGACAAGTTATATATAGAAAAATTCGTTTTTTGGATTCCCCATTGTTTCATGCATTTTTTGCTATAAAAAGAGTCAGCCCCAGCTGGCGATGTCGTAAATATCGATTTGTAATAGCCAATAACATTCCTAATAAGGCTACACCTCACTTGTTTTGTTCTACCTCAATTTTTTTGTGATAGAAGCGTTGAAAAAATATAATTGTTTTAGGTTAACTTGAGAAATCGCTTCTATCATTTTGGAATATTGAACTATGGAGTTTCACTTTTCGCAGGAAAATTGTATTGCTACCAGTATCCAGTAGCTTTCACTACGGGTAGATATTTGCCTCTGAAACAAGTTTTCCAACAAATCTGCTGTGAGAAGTTTCTCTTGAAAAATGAACCTCTGTGCAATTAGTTAACGTTTTCCACATCAATCTTCATAATGATAATAATATGAAAGATTCATCAATGCAAACTTCATCATGATCTCAACTACTGACGCTCATTTTGATAAATACCTGCCGTACTAGTAACACAGACGCGGCAACTGAAATGAACTACAATAACTCTATATAACAATAAATTCAAAACACCACCTAACATATTCACTTCATTATCCACTAATTTAAAAAAAATGACAAACAGTACCTAGACAGGAGATACGAATTGACAGTCACTTTGAATTTATGAAGTTTGTAAGCCTCAGGAAAAATCTCTCTCGGCAAGGAGTTCCAAAGTTCAGATGTTCTATTAAAAAAAAGAGGGAATTATGTACTCGTCGGGTCATCCGTGTAGATATTACCAAGGATGGAACGATTGATAACAATTCAGAGAAGCCCAAATGGTGAAAATATCTATAGAAGACAATTCTACGATGCTCCAATGAAGTAAGCGAGTCTGTGAGAGAGGAATCACCAACAAGACGGATTGCCTTTCTCTGAATACAATAAAGAAGCTACTGGAAAGGAGTTTTCAGTAGTAGTGTATTAGTGTATGTGTGTATATGTGTTTATGTCTCGGTTTATGTGCATATAATTTCTGTTTCGACGGCTAGGTTTCATTTTTGAAAAACGACGTTTTATAAGTGTTTTCAGGCAAAAATTCTATGCATGATATCTATTGGCGGGTAGTGATACTAGGATTATTTTTCAATTGGGAGAAATTAACTGCTTCACCCACACAGCAACACCGAAGCTACTTCAGAAGATTTGAATTTCGGAAACGGCTCCAACGATTTTCATGAAAAATAGTGGGGGTTTTGGGGGTGATAAATCGATAGAGCTAGGTTTCGTTTCATTATAAAACGTCAAATAACAGTTTCGTATTCTTTATAATTTTGTCGGTGACATCAAAAAATATTTTCCATATTTCATCAGCATCTGAAAAAAATTCCAACAAACGACGATTTATATCGTCGAGTGTTTTGAAAAACGAAATTCATTAATTGTGTGACTCGAAATGAATTTTTTTCGTTTTGACCCTATCTCCATCCTCTTAAACGGGTTGAAAAACTCCGACATGGTATTTTTCTTATGTACTCGGCCAGAAGGAATAACATATCCGAAAATGAAACGCGTACAATGTCAAGTTCACGAAATAGAATTTCTCGTAGTTTTTCAAGCCTATTTCCACCCCCTCAGCCGGCCTGGAAAACTCCGACATGGTATTTTTCTCATGTACTCGGCCACAAGGAATAACATATCCGAAAATGAAACGCGTACAATGTCAAGTTCACGAAATAGAATTTCTCGTAGTTTTTCAAGCCTATTCCCACCCCCTCAGCTGGCCTGGAAAACTCCGACATGGTATTTTTCTTATGTACTCGGCCACAAGGAATAACATATCCGAAAATGAAACGCGTACAATGTCAAGATGACGAAATAGAGTTTTTCGTAGTTTTTCAACCCTATTCCCACCCCCTCAGCCGGCCTGGAAAACTCCGACATGGTATTTTTCTTATGTACTCGGCCACAAGGAATAACATATCCGAAAATGAAACGCGTACAATGCCAAGTTCACGAAATAGAATTTTTCGTAGTTTTTCAACCCCATTTCCACCCCCTTAGACGGCCTGGAAAACTCCGACATGGTATTTTTCTTATGTACTCGGCCACAAGGAATAACATATCCGAAAATGAAACGCGTACAATGTCAAGATGACGAAATAGAATTTCTCGTAGTTTTTCAACCCCATTCCCACCCCCTTAGACGGCCTGGAAAACTCCGACATGGTATTTTTCTTATGTACTCGGCCACAAGGAATAACATATCCGAAAATGAAACGCGTACAATGTCAAGATGACGAAATAGAGTTTTTCGTAGTTTTTCAACCCTATTTCCACCCCCTCAGCTGGCCTGGAAAACTCCGACATGGTATTTTTCTTATGTACTCGGCCACAAGGAATAACATATCCGAAAATGAAACGCGTACAATGTCAAGATGACGAAATAGAATTTCTCGTAGTTTTTCAACCCCATTCTCACCCCCTTAGACGGCCTGGAAAACTCCGACATGGTATTTTTCTTATGTACTCGGCCACAAGGAATAACATATCCGAAAATGAAACGCGTACAATGTCAAGATGACGAAATAGAGTTTTTCGTAGTTTTTCAACCCTATTTCCACCCCCTCAGCCGGCCTGGAAAACTCCGACATGGTATTTTTCTCATGTACTCGGCCACAAGGAATAACATATCCGAAAATGAAACGCGTACAATGTCAAGATGACGAAATAGAATTTCTCGTAGTTTTTCAACCCCATTCTCACCCCCTTAGACGGCCTGGAAAACTCCGACATGGTATTTTTCTTATGTACTCGGCCACAAGGAATAACATATCCGAAAATGAAACGCGTACAATGTCAAGATGACGAAATAGAATTTCTCGTAGTTTTTCAACCCCATTCTCACCCCCTTAGACGGCCTGGAAAACTCCGACATGGTATTTTTCTTATGTACTCGGCCACAAGGAATAACATATCCGAAAATGAAACGCGTACAATGTCAAGTTGACGAAATAGAGTTTTTCGTAGTTTTTCAACCCTATTTCCACCCCCTCAGCTGGCCTGGAAAACTCCGACATGGTATTTTTCTTATGTACTCGGCCACAATGAATAACATATCCGAAAATGAAACGCGTACAATGTCAAGATGACGAAATAGAATTTCTCGTAGTTTTTCAACCCCATTCTCACCCCCTTAGACGGCCTGGAAAACTCCGACATGGTATTTTTCTTATGTACTCGGCCACAAGGAATAACATATGCAAAAATGAAACGCGTACAATGTCAAGATGACGAAATAGAGTTTTTCGTAGTTTTTCAACCCTATTCTCACCCCCTTAGACGGCCTGGAAAACTCCGACATGGTATTTTTCTTATGTACTCGGCCACAATGAATAACATATCCGAAAATGAAACGCGTACAATGTCAAGTTTACGAAATAGAATTTTTCGTAGTTTTTCAACCCTATTTCCACCCCCTCAGACGGCCTGGAAAACTCCGACATGGTATTTTTCTTATGTACTCGGCCACAAGGAATAACATATCCGAAAATGAAACGCGTACAATGTCAAGATGACGAAATAGAGTTTTTCGTAGTTTTTCAACCCTATTTCCACCCCCTCAGCCGGCCTGGAAAACTCCGACATGGTATTTTTCTCATGTACTCGGCCACAAGGAATAACATATCCGAAAATGAAACGCGTACAATGTCAAGTTCACGAAATAGAATTTCTCGTAGTTTTTCAAGCCTATTCCCACCCCCTCAGACGGCCTGGAAAACTCCGACATGGTATTTTTCTTATGTACTCGGCCACAAGGAATAACATATCCGAAAATGAAACGCGTACAAAGTCAAGTTTACGAAATAGAAATTTTCGTAGTTTTTCAACCCTATTCTCACCCCCTTAGACGGCCTGGAAAACTCCGACATGGTATTTTCCTTATGTACTCGGCCACAGGGAATAACATATCCGAAAATGAAACGCGTACAATGTCAAGTTTACGAAATAGAATTTTTCTTAGTTTTTCAACCCCATTCACACCCCCTTAGACTGCCTGGAAAACTCCGACATGGTATTTTTCTTATGTACTCGGCCACAAGGAATAACATATGCAAAAATGAAACGCGTACAATGTCAAGATGACGAAATAGAGTTTTTCGTAGTTTTTCAACCCCATTCCCACCCCCTCAGACGGCCTGGAAAACTCCGACATGGTATTTTTCTTATGTACTCGGCCACAAGGAATAACATATCCGAAAATGAAAGGCGTACAGTATCAACTTTTCGAAATAGAGATTTCAAAGTTACCGAACCCCATTACTACCCCATTCAAACCTCGTTCAGATAATCTGATAACCCATAATCATCAGATTTTCAACTCAGCTCATCGAAAGAAGCATCACATAGAATACCGTGGCGTATATCAGATTTCTAGAAGAGATTGAAAAAATTTCGATATATTTTTCTCAGTGTATGTTGTGGATGTGGATAACTTCACACCCGTCTTGCTCAGCACGAAGCTCGGTACAAACGCGATCACAGTAAGTACCTAGGTACGTTGTCATGTAAATTAAGTTATCTAAATTTACACAAAAAATAGGTGTTTTTCTATTTATACGTAGGTATGTAGACGTGTCACGATTTTATGAACCGGCGTAACAAATAACAAGTGATACATGCGTCAGCTATGACTTGATAATGATATTACTCAACCTAGTCGCTAAGTGGATATTTTCGAGTGAATTTCAGAACAGAGTTTGCTTGGTAGGTAGGTAGGTACTTACCTAATTTCAAATTGAATGAATACATGTGTAATTCGGAATTTGATCAAAGGGTCTTTGCTCAAATTTTCAAGTAAGGAATCCCACTTGAGATCTCGAGACTTGTGTCTTAGTTTTCGAGCCTTCGTTTATGCGATACTTACATGCCTAATTTTCATTGAAACACTTGATTCAGTACCGAAACGATTTTCTAGATAATAATAATAATAATAATAATAAATGCTTTTATTGAGAGGTTACAAACTTAGTACAGAGAACCTAACAAAAGGCAGGATTCAATATCTGCACAAGAAAAATTCATGGCAGAGCTTGCTCTTTCATCCAATGTTCTGAATTCAATTTTTCGTTTCAAAACTTCATTACGAGAATTTCGGGATTTGTGTTCAATCATTGCCCTTCATCTCATTTTTGCAAATATTTTTGTAGCATGGTCTCAGTTATTATTCAACTTGAAATTCCCTCGAAAATTCCCGATGCTTAAGAAATTTCATTTCTTGTACCTTCTTGGAGAGTTCATTCAGGTTATCTGTTTCATGATTCATTTTATTTTATTTGAATTCTATTGTTTATGGAAATTGAAACCCCTGGTAGGTACCTATTTCGATAAATTTATGGCAGGATAACCGGCAATAGTTTGGCTTCAGAAATTGATGAAGGATATTTTTCACTACCTGCTTGATAATCTCGATAATATTCTTGTGGATTAAAATGGGTGGAGTGAGTAAAAGTGAGCATGAGTTTAAACTATAGATCAAATCATACCTCATCAACCCCTGTAGGTTTGTCCTCAAAAAATTGAGCAAATGCTCGCACTCCAACCACATTAGATTTCTTCATCCATTTGAGAATGAGATTTGCACTAAGTGATGCTCTTTTCGCATCACACCATGTTACGATTTTTATCGTTTGCTTTCATTTATAGGTATGTAACTATACCAAATTTCAACTTATACGGTCCGAGAACAATATTACATTGGCAATGAAATCGTCAATCAGAACTCCCACCTTGAAAAAGTGATATTTAATAAATCAAGAATGAAAATGAAAGTGATTGATACTCATATTACTAGGTATACCCACTTCCTCTTTCTACAATCGTCAATTTCTCATTGTAAAAACGACACCTACGTTGAATTCTCCTTGAAAGGATCGAAGCAAATACTCTTGTATTATGATATAGCTTGGCTATAGAAATAGCCTATTGAAAGAATATACCTCTCGACATGCCCATTGTTTTCTGGTGATCCGTTTCATTATTTGTTCTAGTGGGTCATCGCCTCCGTGATCTTGGAAATTTTGAATATTTATTTTAGTACTAATAGAACAGTTATAATTATTAATTTGGAGGAATGATTGGAATTGTTGTCTAGTCCAAAATAGACATGCTGTCTGGGTAATGGAATTGAGAGTTGATGAATTGAGATGTTAGGTTCGTCGCTTCATTTTTTTGAGGGGTTTTTCGTATATGTGAAACCAAGTGTTTGTAAATCATCAGTAAAAACTTGATTATTGGAAATCGTATTGAAATTGTTCCTATACATACCGAACGTCTTGTTGAGTTATTAACTTTTGATTTTTTTGGATACCTTACCTACCTGATTTCAGGTAGAATAATTATTATAAATTATGAAATAGTTAGAAAGCTTTTTCGATTGAAGGTTCAACCAAAAAATATCTAACTGTTGCCTTCACTCATTGTCAGTGGGAACATAATTATTTACCTGCCTTACAGTTGAAATCAGAAATTATTAGAGAGATGCCCTATTTCATTCAATCTAAAAATAGATAGATTAACATTTCCCTCCCTTTCATCAATTTATGTTTCCCTATTTCGAACGAAACCACGGAAACAACCAAAGTAGACCATTCGTATTAATGAACAGAGATGTAATCTGCAATCCTTGAAATCGCTCGATGATGTACTTGAAATTCGAGTCGCGCCCTCTAGTTCCTTTAAAAGCGGTGGAATGAACTTAGATGGACGTAATGTGCGTGAAAACCAGTTTCGCAAAACGTAAGACTAGCCGAGCGAGTTATTAGAGGATATTATAGAACGAGTTCCCTTTGTAGAAGAATTCGAATATACAGGGCGTTGTGAGGGGTTAAAAGGAAATTTTTGAGTGTCGGATTTTTTTGAAATTTTCTATTTCAAAGGCAAATTGCCATAAATTCATTATACTTCTAAACATTTTTTACTAATTGAAAGGAATGACCATTTTCAGTAGAAGTCGGATATGGCAAACTCGATAAGGAAACGTTTCAAGATAAGATGCTGATTCAACTTGAGGACATTCCCTAAAGGATGATGCATTGTTCCAAAATTAATGTTTTCTAGATCGTCTTGATACAATTTGGGTTCTAATTCAGTTTTAAGGTTTACGCAGTAACATGTAATTGAAAACTTCTAATACAAATGTTTTGAGAGTCAAATGGGACAGTTTCACCTGGAAACATAAAGAACAAAACATGCTTATGGCAAATTGTTATCTCGCCACAATTGAAAATAGCTTCTTAGAGTTCTCAGAATACTTTGACTCGTACATTGTCCAAAACTCTTCCTTCATGGTAATTATCCCAGTAATTATGCACAGTTTACAATTTTCAGTCATCAGCTCAACCATCAGTGGGTAGCAGTTGAACTTCCAATGCTTATTGTCATGAAACATTTCACGCTTCATGTCCCGAACGAATTGGCATTATTCCCACTAGGAATTCCATGAATACTAACTCTTAAAATAATACACGGAAGTGAATCGTATCGAAAACAGTTTTCTGATCTCATCACATTATTAATTCTTGATTTTCAAAAATGAAATGATTTTCGTAAGCCACTACTTTTGGAATCGAGTTTGATTTGGTTATCGAAGCGTTTGAAAAGTTATCAGAATATTGTTTATTCTATCATTATTGACATCGACAGTCATTAAGTTACTCATTGTTTTTGGGAAAGGAGAAACAAAATCTAGTAAGTATTTGAACGCAGGCAGTATATTCGTTTGTCTGTGAATAAAATGCTGTGCCTATCCGATTTGTCTTCGGGCATTCATTTCGACATTGAGGCACGTACAACAACGTGATTCGAATGCGTAGCTGGAAATTCCAATTCTTGTATGCTGGGGAGTTGATAATTTTCGGTATGTGCACAGATTTTTTTGTCCCCAACCATTGATATTATGTTCGAGTGAAATTCGTGCATATTTGCAAATATTTTAACCGACATTGTTTTGTAATACTTCAAAAACTCAATTTAGTACTTATATATGTGTAAATGGAAATAATAAATTGGCATTCGATTGCTGGAATCAATTTATTGTAGTTATTTGACACCGTTAAATATGTAAGTAGTTCAGTCAGGATGCCTTGTTAGTGCTGGAATCAACCCGTCATTACACTCTTTGCAATTTTACAATATCAATTTGATGCTCGATTTGATGTCAAGGTGCCTGATTGTTCTATTTTTAAAGTTTTCATTTTTTCATCAAAGTTACAATTATCGATTGACTCATATTTTCATGAAAGTTGTCAAGTTTTCGTCTGTTTGAATTTTTTCATGGTGATATACGTATATGATCGATTTTTCACGCAAATTTCACAAAAATATTGACGTTGCTGAAAATATTCTCGAAAAAAAAAACGACATTTTCATACAGTGGTTGCCAGGTAACGAGGAAAAGAAGTAAATCCATGATTGAAGACTGCAAAAATTATGATACGGCTAGTAGAAAAAGCAAGAAGGAAAAGTGAACGATTCGTAGAAAATTAAAATAGTATGTACACCTGTAGGAAAAGTGGTTCATTCCTTAACAGACTCCCGAAAAAGTATGACTTTTCCCACTGGGTAGATATTCCACTATTATTTCATAATTAGTTGAATTCACCAACTGAAATACATATATGAAAATGTTAATTCATTCTTCGTTCTATCGTTGGTATACATTTAATGGAAACTGAACTCCAATCAAATAAATATTCTCACCACGGAATGTTGAATATGGATGATCAAATAGGTAGGATCAATTCAATAATTTCCTTAACTTTCGAAAAGAGTTGTAGGTATTTCCTCTGTATTCGTATGCAAAAATAAAAACTTCATTGAACTATATTCTGTGTTGAATCGAGGGGTGTTCGTTCACTTCCGTAGAATTTGTACACCATATCAGGTTGTCTAGTGGATTTCAGGATTTATTCAAGGAGTCTAGGTGATATTTCTGGATTTAAACCAGATTTTTTACTGAATTTTGTACACCGGATTTCCGAAGAGAAACACCCCTCGTGTAAATCTCCGTTATTGCACTAGTATAACAAGAAATCCAGCAAAAAATTCATTTCAGTTATCTATCGCTGTACAATAACACCTATAACTATGAACATGAATTTCATCTTCCATTGTTTATTACAAAATTACCGTCTAGGTTTGAGTTGGAGTTAAAATCAACTTCCTCGAGAATATAGTGTACATCAAAGTATTTCTCAATGCTGAACAGTAGATTTCCTACCCCAAAAAGTTGCTTCGTTAATTGAAAAATAGCAACGTTTCGGAGCAGATTAAAAATCTGCATTCTACACTTGTATAGATTCCGATATTTTTTTTCATTTCATTAAAATAATGACATTCGAACATTACTTAGGAAACAAACGTTAGTGTTTAACTAACGTTTGTTCAAATAGCAAACTCGAGACCTATGAAAATATGTGATCAACATCAACAAACTCTCTACTTGTGTAGCATAACGGTTAAGAATTATGTTACTGGCTACCAATTGGAAAGCTTGTGTAGTAATTTACGGTGAAAAAAATCGAATGTTTTTTTTACAAAAATTTCTGGTACAATTCCAGATATCGAAATATGAGTATTTAGAAATCAATGATCTCGATTATTGGCTACTTTTTTCAAACATTCATTAGCCAGAACCACGACTCATCATTAAAAACATCTAACCTATGATGCAATTTGTTGCAACAATATAGCTATTTGATAATTGAGCGAATATCGCTT
The DNA here is from genome assembly GCA_032362365.1 of Zygogramma bicolorata. Classification (NCBI taxonomy): domain Eukaryota; kingdom Metazoa; phylum Arthropoda; class Insecta; order Coleoptera; family Chrysomelidae; genus Zygogramma; species Zygogramma bicolorata. The sequence continues at coordinate 1,504,815 of JAVJAQ010004239.1, read as the reverse complement.
TCTAAAAATATATTTCATTCAAAATTTATTATTCCACGACTAAATTTTCGGTTAGAATTACTAATATTTCATTTTGTATTCAATTATGTCAGCAAGGCCAAGTAAAAGTTAACGTTCATATTTCTTATAATGGAAATTTGGATGTTTCAGTTTGGTTGGGAATATCATCACAAATAGCCTCAGGCTATCATGAAATTGGAATGCTTGAAGAATGTTATTCAATTTTGATTGCTGATGGTATCATGAAAATTTTCCTCAATCTGTAAAGTTAGTTAGAACTTCTTGTTGAGTGATATTCCAACTGAGTGTTTTACTATACAATATCCTCCATCAGTATTTGTTTCCTGCATGAGGTAGCTAAGCTATTGAGTCGCGAAATACGTGTCTCTGTTTTTTAAAGCTATTGTTAGTGACAATCGTAATGAAGTTTGTAGTATTTTGTGACGGAAATGGTTTTTCATCAAGACTCGACCAGTTCAATTCAATGATTGTATATCAAGTTTTGTAATTCCTGAAATCAATTTCTTCGCATTTCTTGTTCAATATGGGAACAATATAAGTTTTCATGCTCCATTCCTTTGATCTAGAATATCTGGTATAAAATCTACTTGCATTTATTTGAAATGTGGTAGAAGTTTGGATTGCCAGAATTCAAGTTAGGCGTCCTGCATTTTTGGCAATCATATTGTAAACAACAATCTTGGCATGCCGGATGTAAACCAAAAATCTTTTTTCCTAAATATCCATCGATTGTATCCCAGTTGATTGTTTTTTTATGGATCTTATTGACTGAATTTTTGTTTCAGGTAGGTCGTGACTTGACATCATCAATTTTTGAGTAAGTACATGTATACGTTATATTCAGTAAATGGGTAATATACACTTAGTTCTGGTTGAAAGAATAACCTATTTGATCTTTCCAAATTAAATGTGTTCCTCGAATAGTTTTCTCACATTTTGTTTCAATTCGGCTTCTCAAATGCTTAGCCACATCTCGACAGAAAATATTTTGTATGATTTTTGATATCGGTTTAGGTACAGGATTATTCTTCGAATTCCAGAGAGTGAGCGCTTGTTCATACTTCATGATAAACATTCGACCGAACCTACGTGTACGTATATCGACTTACAAACGAACCCTGTAATAGAAGTGTGTTAACAATTTCTGTTTCCCGTGTCGTGCACATTTGATTGAAACAGGCCGTATTTCACTGGGTATTTTCACACGACGTAATTCCAACTTCATTAATATTCGTGGATATGCGCTACGTGTTTTCTTTAGCCCTAATTTCATTACGATATCATGAATATTAATTAAACGGTGGGCGAGAACAGAGCTCATTTCGTGCGGTTTTCTGCTTTATTGTTCTTATAGCTTATTAATTTTCGAAATCTGCGCGCTGTGTGCTTTAGGGTTTCGTACCGAAATTTGCGCTCGGGGGCATGCGTACTTTGCAGGCAAGCTATCCACTCGGAAAACATGAAGAGTTGCTATTAATCTAACATGACCATTTTTTTGCCAAAGCGGAACATCTGCGGAATTGTAAAATGGAGAAAGTTTTTAATGTTCCACAAGTTTTCTGATAGAGAAGATAGAATAACATAAAATAACACAGAATAGTTGAGTAGGCACGACTACTAAACCCATAGACATTACAACTAGTAAGAGGGAGGACTGCGGAGTGCAGAATAAGCAAAATACTTTAAGTATGGAATTAAATGAATTCCTCAGTCAGGGCAAGTTTTTCAATGCAAGGATAAATTAGTTAACTGTCTGATAGATGGAAGAAATGAAGAAGTGCGCGTGGATAGTGATGTGCGGCAGTGATACGGATGAAACCTGATGGTTGTTTTAATCTGACATATCTTGCATTGAAAAACCGATCCTAAATGTAGCAGATAAAGGAAGCTTGTGAAAGATAGAGTGATTCAAGTATAAAATTACCATTCCGTCATTAACAATATCCTTCAAGGTGTATTTCCTTTCTTCTTCCAATATATCCCGCATCGTGTTATCTGGTGAAATGTCATTAGGGCTAGTCTATCAGTTTTTTAACGTCTATGACAAAGCCCCAGTGTTGGCGCGACTAAGTTATATTTGACGGCTGAATACATTTGGTTCAAACTATCGGGTCTTGTTTTCAGATCAGTGTGGAAGTCAATACATGTCCAACCCTAAAAATCAGTATGACACTTTCCACAGGTAACGTCTGCGGTATCATCTTTTCTTTCTTCTATAAATGGATACTTTTGAGGCAAACTGATATTAAAGGTACACTTGTGTTCAGGCATTATTATTGTGTTCCCATGTGAGGTGCCATGTCATGTCACTCATTTCGAGGGGGAAAAGTACATTTTAAATTATCAGTTTGCAAAAGCGGGAATATGGTCGCTGCGCTAGGGACAGCGGGACAGACTGCCTGAGTAGTTGTGACATCACCTATCTTCTTTCTATTATGTGAAATCGGTTTACAAATCAATTATCTGTCCTTATTACCTTCATTGAAATCTGCAAAACAGTAATTAGGTAAAAAACAACGAACAAGCGGAGGTTATCCACAATGAGGAACAAGAAAACTTCCCCTATTGTAAATCAAGCTATCGTAAAATGTGTGGATTTAACTCATGCGAAAAATCGGTCTTACTAGAAGAAAGTTTCGCGCTATTGCATACTATTGACCAATATACGAGAAATATTGCCCTCAATTTTTCAGTCATTTGAAGACCATTGCTGATGATACTAGCAATCTGGTGATTACACTCAACTTGGAACTTGCCTTGATATTTACTTTCTTCCTTATTGTTATATATTTTTGTCTAGTCATTTCTATTTCTCCCAATTTCAGTTTCTCCTTTTTCAAATAATTCACGGCAATTTTTCATTTCTCCACATATATTAATTAGTTTTTTATCAACTTGGCTATAATTCATACGACAATGAAATTTCATTTCAAGGGGAAAACAAAAAATTGCAAATGTAATTATTTATTGATTTTACCGATTTTCTTATCAAAAATTACAGAATCACTGTAGATTCAGGAGGTACATGAATTTAATTGGGTAGCATTTTTTCAAACTTACCTGTTTCGAAACAAAAAAAGTTCATTAAAAATGACGTACTGGGAAGAACATCAACGAAAATTTATGAATTTTAAATCATCCATACATTATTGATTCATAAATTTTAAAAGTAAAGAGAATCTGGAGTGATTTATTTTCTGACCCCCATACCGATGAACATCGAATTATATTGAACTTGCTTCACTGAAATGATCTCAAACGTTCATCATGTATAGGGCTTTACACAGAGAGAGTTGTTTACATGAAAATTGCAATCACTAGTAGTTCTTCTTTGAAGTACAACTTTAATTTCCATAATAGGGGATTTCAATTGCATTCCACGATTTCAGGTGGAATTGCTGGATTTCAACTTTGATTTACATTTCTTGTACACTGGATTTCCGAATTGAAACAGTCTTCGAGAAATACCAAAATGGTTCACCACTTGGAACCTAGTCAGAAATATCGTCTATTGATAAAAAATGTGGTTTGATGTATATCAGTTCAAACGAGATGACGTTCAATAGATGATTTCTCTACAAGAAAAGCCGATCTATCTTCTCAAATATTCAGATATCGGGAATAACTGTTCCTAGAAAATCAAGTATCTCGATGCTAGGAATTACGATCAGTGACAATCTCTCATTGGAAAACCATGTGAAATCGATCGCTAGAAGTGCTTCCCAGAAACTTGGGTTTCTATTTCGTGCGAAGAAATACTTCACTTCTCGTCAGCTTCTAATGATCTACAAGGCTCAAATACAATCTGTCATGGAATACAGTTCTCATGTGTGGAGTTCGGCACCAAAACATTCATTGAGGCACCTCGATTCTATTCAGAGAAAGGCAATTCGTCTTGTTGGTGAATCTTCGCTCACAGACTCGCTCACTTCATTGGAACATCGTAGAAGGGTCGGAGACTTGTCTCTCTTTTATAGGTACTTTCACGGTCGATGCTCTTCTGAATTGTTATCGATCTTTCCCCTCTTGGCAATATCTACACAGATGACTCGACGAGTACAGAATTCCCATCCCTTTGTTGTGAATTTGGAAACCTGTCGAACCTCTCTTGCTCAGGGATCTTTTTCAAATAGAACAGCTGAGCTTTGGAACTCCTTGCCGAGAGAGGTTTTTCCTAAGGCTGACAAACTTCAAAAATTTAAAGTGAATGTTTATTCGTATCTCCTGTCCCTTGATTCAGGCGGTGTTCTTTGAACATCACAGGACTTCCTTTTCGTGTGAATCTGCATATAAAAAAACTTGGGATCTTCATTTCACTAAACAGTCAATTTTCACAGACCGAATTTCTGAGTGCTTTACATCAATATAGCGTTCGATCTTTCTCTATTGATGCTGGGGTATCGGATCTCGTTAACCCGACGATAACTCATCCGCCCCGCAAAGTAATGATATTCGTAATGACGTAACGAGTTTATCGCACGCTAACCACCAACGATTAAATCGAGAAGAATAATAACGGAATTGGTGGATTATTTTCCGCGCGGAGCACGACAAAATTTCAATTAAGCCCCGGCGTGATTTTCGGGTGATGACCTCGGAATACGAGAAGACCCTTTCGCCAGAAGGGGCAGAGTTATTTCGCCTTCAGGGCGTGAAGGGACTCGTTTTTAATATTATCGGGGTGTAGATGGATGACACCTTTGACAAAACCCATGATATGAATTCCTACCCTTCACCCTTATTGATTGGCGTAGGACAAGTGGCCATATGGACGGTTTCTTTGATTATATAATTTTTCTTCGATATCGGTTCTTGCTGAAAAATTCATGGAAATAACTCGCTCTTCAGTTGTCACGGTGTAGTCGGTTTTTCAACCTCGACTTGTTTCCAGTTGACACGGTCTTAATCAACCCGGTTATAACCGGTTCAAACCACAGTGAAAAACCCACCTTTTATAACCTCATCATTTTTCCTTCGAATTCTACAAGTGGGTGAATCTGGAAATGAATTTATTAGAATGATGAAATTTTTCTTATTCAACCAAATATTGAAGCTTCAGTTCATCACAGTTCTATGCAATGAATAGATTCATTTGTACTTTTTAATCTCTGCGACATAAGATGTAACCACAGTAGGATTTTCGGATCTGGTATGTAACTGATATAACAGTGTGTGCCCGGTTATAACTATAACCAGTGGTCGGGTTTCTGCTGGAAAGTTCGGGTTTTTGCCATCCCTGTTTTTTTCAAATGAATTTTCAAAAATTTAGTTTATCCTGGAAATATTTTGAATCAACTGGGAAAAAATAATTGGGTTTTCCATATTACTTGCAATGATATACCTAAGTGGAGTACATTTCTATAAATACTATACATATGTGCCATACCTGGTTAAAAAATATTTATTACATAAATTCGTCTTTCTTAGTAAAGAGGTACTTCATTATTTCTTCTCCGTGTGTACGAGGCAACAGTCGGTCAGGTTACATATCAACTATTCGGTGGAACCACTAAGCTTCCTACTCTACTTTTTTCCGCCATTGAAAGTAGAGTAGTTCAATCGCATATTTGATGTTCCGTCGGGACCACACCTTTGATTTTCAGCTAACTGGTCGACTGTGATTGCCGGCTGGCTGAATTTTCTATTGAAAATTCCATGAACACGATATTCGTTTTTCACATCACCGGTCATAACTTTCAAGCTACTCAGAAATGGTTACAAGGTGTAATGTTCATTTCACGGAATTCAATTCAATGTAATTGTAAAGTGGCCGAGTTATACATAACACTTTTTCAAATGCTCTCCAATCAAATATTTGAATGACAATTTTTACAACTTATAGAAATACTCAATAATTTCTTTCGCTGGCCGTGGCAGTAAAAATATACTAATTTGAATTCGATAGAACTACGTCCAGTTTGAAATAAAAACGTTGGTCATAAATAGTAATTTACGTGACAAGTCCTGAAAATACTGTTTTTTTGGACGAGTGGACAAAATTCTAGGACGAGCGTAGCGAGTCTTGGAAGTCTGCGAGTCCAAAAAAACTATTTTCGGTCGTGTTGCGTACACTATTTTTTCGGCAACCGACCCACTTCCCGGACGCTTTTTCTTTGAGAAGGTAGCATTTTCCCGGCCTAGTCCGGGAAGTACCCACTTCCCGGACGGTTGCCGAAAAAGGTATTTTTTGACGATTGAAAAAAAAACTTCCACAAATCGAGATAAAATGAAGTGAACAAACATCCTATATATCCGCCAGGTCAATTAGTTACTCAAGACGAAATTCTAGCTGTTTTTCTTTCCGTGTGGAATCAACTCAGGCAGAAACAATAGAGAAGTCGAGGAAAGGGGGGCTAAAGAGTTATATCATTGGGAAACTAATTTTCGTTTGATTGCGTGTCTTGAAAGCCCCGTCTCGGGATATTACCTGGAAATTTTACCGCTGGGCTTTTTGTAATTACAGTTCTTTGATGCCTGTGGGAACAACGGTCGGGGGCGAAACAGTTTACGTTCGGGTTGAGTGGCCCGGATCTTCGGTGGATAAAGTAAGTGAGCTTTTGGTTTCTTGAAAGTTTTCTTTGGATATCTCAGTGTGTCGATCAATTTTTTGAGCTGGGGTTGGATATTAAAAATTTTGAAGAATGTTTTTGAATCTCGATCGGCTTTCTACATCTATAGCAAATCCTCTGCGGCATTTTCACCCAACAGTCTTTTATAAGATTTTCCACATCTATAGCCCGTTCTCTTCTTCTGGGTGCTCATTCTACTTATTAATGATTTGATCTCCTCCAGAACTTTCTCGAATGAACCATTCGCTGAGCCAGATCTTTGTTCGGGATTGTCAATTGTTACTGCTCGCACTTTCGGCGTTGAGTTGTTGAAGGCCGCCTCCACTTCTAGCGAACGTACGAAGGCAACGCTACTCCTTTTGAAACTTGTCAGTCGTAAAGTTCTTTGTATCTCTGGGTCTCTCAGCCCATCTATGAACATGTGCACCGCTAGCAGCTCCTTGAAATATCCGGGCGCTTCTGGATACGCCAGCTGGATTAGGCGTCTGCCTCAAATTCTTGCAAACTCTCACCTGATTTTTGTGTGCGAGTCTAAGGCAGAAATCAGGTCCTCATATTTATTTATTTTGTTGTTGGTGCAGGCCTAGGTGCCTCCGGTCCGCCCCACCCCTGAAAACGTTTGTATGGGCGCCCTTGAATCCAACCCAATGGTTCAAGAATGAATGGTTATAGAATAAAAATTTCGTTGCCATTAACAAAAAGTTGAATATTTTATAACTGGTTAGGGGCCGTTCATAAAATACGTTCGCATACAAGGGGGGGGAGGGGTCTGGCTGAGTGTGACAAGGGGGGACGGGGAGTATACGGCAACGTGACGTTCACCGTTTATTATTTTTTGACATGAGCGCTAGAAGCCAGCGTGGCCACTTTTGGTAGAAATCTACTACTATGAAAGAAATCTTCAGTAGATTTTGGTAGAAATCTACATGTGCGACATCTTCTATCGAATTCCTAAACTCGTCAGAATTTTCAATCAAATCTATAGTGACTACATCTTTGCGAATGAATTTTCAATTGAGAATGCGAGTTAATCTTGTTACAGTACAATGTATTCCACTATACAAATGAAACAAAATAAAGCGATTTTTTACTGTTTCATTGTGTTATTGAGCATTGAATCTTCTGATTATGTGAAATATGTATATTATTTGTGGCCATCCATAAATAAATATTTTTAATTTTCAGAATTTGTGTACTATCATTTAGAATTTATCATACTCAGCAGGGGGGGATCTTAGTTTTTGTGACGAAATATTTCTAGGGGGGGTCACAAAAAGTGTGACACAGCGTGACAATGGGGGGAAGGGGGTCGAAAAAAGCTGATTTTAGTGTGACGTATTTTATGAACGGCCCCTTATGAAAAGTAAGTAAAGTGAATTCTACGGCATTTCTGGAATGTATCACTCACTTTCCATGTCAAAATAGGGAATATTCCTTGTAATTAAAGTCACACGTCGAGATATAAATGTCTATATTGTTTCTCAATCAGATGAGAATGTCGTGTCTGAAACGAATAATCATCAAAAGCATACTACATCTTCGAATTGTTCGTAATCGAAAACAGCCCCATCCCAGTTAATTCAATCAAATTTCATTTGCTTCCACCAATTATGATGAAGTTAACAATCAAATTATAAGTTTGCGTTGGCTGTTTTGCATTTGATGATTGAAACCGAGACAAGTGAAATATACCTTTAGTAAGGAGAAAATTATTAGTTATCTCAGATCGAATATTTTTTTTCTCAAATCATAGAATAGCCAGAGCAAGTTCCTCAGAACAGAGAACGGTGAATATTTTTCCATTAATTATTTGGAATGGATGGTTTGCATCCAGATAATCTATTACCAAGTATTATGTCGGTAGACTGGTCCCAAAATATAGCTTCACTCCAACTTATACCATCAAGTACCTACCACTATCACTCACGTTGTCATGGGAAACACTTAGGCCTCCATGTTTCAACATTTTTTCAAGAAACCTTTGATAATTGATTCTTCAGGTTTTTTTCATTAAGACATATATTTGAAAAAAAAAATCTGTTTCAGAGAGCAAATATATTTCTTTTTTATTGCTCTTTTTCTTACAATTATGTATGATAAAATAATAAATACCACTTCGTATTAAACAAAACCAAGATGGTTCTTATCTTCGTTGTAGGACATGATAATATCAATTTTTCTGTCTCGAAATTCAGTTGTGATGTTGGAACTTATAAATATATTTGTGCTACTGCTTGCATCATCACTAATTTGTTTGTTTTCGAACAAAATCTAGATTTTTATATCTTCCCACACCCATTCATCGCGCTCTCCCTTACGGTTCGAAGAGTAAATTTCTCATTGATTCCAATGTCGTTACGAAAATAGCCGGAGATATATATTTTTCCGAATCCGAATCATCTCGTCAGACGGTAACTACGGAAACCTGTGCAGCGCCTACGCGATATCGGAAAATTATCTCCCGAGTCGCTTTCGTGATAAATAAAAGGTGAAAAGATGGAATTGCTCTATTCTGTCCCGATAATAAGCTCGGATTTCTCGAGAGAGGCAATTTTTTTTCCGGTGACAGGTGTTTTTTCCCTTCATTATACGAGAGATATTGGTTGTGATGGGTTTGCGAACGACGTAAATAAAGATTGTTTTGATGTGAATGAATGGTGCTTATGCTTGTCCGATAACTATTTGTCTGTTATGTTCGTTTGCGACAAATCACAAGTAGAAAACCTTTGAAAATAACCGAACAGTTTTTTCTGATATTTTCTTCTCATCTCACAAGCAACAGAAGTATTTGATTGAAAATTGCTAAACACTTCGCTTGGACTACTGTAGGGAATGTGATCCTAGGGTAAGGGGTACCGGGATCCTGGAACAGGTAATCGGCCGGAATTGCTAGTGAAAAGTCAATATCGGGATTTTAGAGACCTGAAATAAGGATATTTTCTCCAAGAAATATTCCTGAGAATATTAATCAGATCTAACAACAAAAAGTTATAATTGGCAACACTGCGTTCAGCTCCGCTCACAAACTAAACTACCCCAGCAACAAAAAACACGTCATATCATGCGAGTCAGAATGAATAACAGGTTCGTTATCTAGTGCGTAGTCGCATATATCAACCTAAATATATTTTTTGAAATTAATATATTTTTCCAATTCGCAGTTACTTCATATGGATTGTTATTTCATTTTATTGATGTTTTGATTCAAACCAAATTCTTTATACGGAGTTTCAACAGTTTGTTTAGTGAAAAATTGATCTCGGAATCGAGCCCGGTATTGGTTTTTTTTTATCACGAAATCTCTGTTCTCTGATCCCAGTCCAGGATTACTTCACCTAGACCTAGACTAATTGATTTCGAGTTTTACAAAGTGCTTGTCGAGGTTTCATTCCCAGAACTATATTGATATCGAATTTTTTTATGGGAAGTAATGCCTTCCTTCCAGCAAACTAATTTTTTGTAACCAGCATATCTGTGTCTGAAGTAACCAGTATTCACCCTTTTCCGCCAAAAATATATGACCATGATGAATTGTATTTCTGTATTCATATTGCCAACAAACCAACACTTGTTTGAAACATTGAAGGCAATTTTCCTCTCTTCGAATGTTTGTATAGTTGTTGCTCAGATCCAAATATCATCCATCGGTCCTCCTTCCTTTCGAGATCGTCCGAACGACTACAGATTTCCCAACTTTTTACTTTTCCAATCGTATACATGTGCTTGAAATATTACATGATTTTTCTTTTGGTGTGATCTTGAACTTTTCTGAATAGATAATTTTGAGGCGTGTTATATCTTTCTGGTGATGATTCCATCAACATTAAATCGCACAATCTGAATCTGAACGGTATCATCGCGATACATTCTCAATTGTGTAAACATCGTTTGCTGGTAAAAAATCCGATGATATTATTTATTGTGTCCGAAAAAGTTACCTTGGAAACCCAATGCCAGTTCTTCTGAAAGTTGCATTGTCTTTCGTTTAATTATACAACTTTTTTTTGTGTCTGAACGTTCCATCCACTTGTATAATTATCATTGACATAATATTACCTGATATATATATATATATATATATATATATATATATATATATTTTGCTGAAACTGGATACCCTTCGAAACTTGAGCCTAAGGTTGAATTCAGACAGATCCGAAATCCGATGGTACGACGATACGACTGATTGATCTAAATTTGAATTTAAACCAATCAGAAAGCTGTCGGTTCGTCGTACCATCGGATGTCGTATCAGGCTGGATTCAGACAGATCCGAAATCCGATCGTACAACGATCAGATAGCTCTCTGATTGGTCTAAAGTGGTCTGAATTTAAATTGAGACCAATCAGAAAGCTATCTGATCGTCGTACGATCGAATTTCGGATTTGTCTGAATCCAGCCTCAGTCTGAATCAAGCCTAAAGCCTAGTATCGACAGTGCGAGGCAGCTCGCCGCGAATGCCTCGTGGCGAATGCTCGGCAACCGGGGTTGCTCGCCTCACATTGTGCGACGCGAACGCCTCAAAGCGAGCAACCCCGGTATCCACGGTCCGAGGCAAAGCTGAGCATTCACCACGAGGCATTCGCGGCGAGCTGCCTCGCACTGTCGATACTAGGCTTAATTCTTGAGTGAGAATGCGAGAAGAATGACGCAACGTTTTGTGTGAATTGAATATAAAAATTATGGAAAATTGAATTGAACTGGCCGATACTTGATGAAAATCCATATTGACAAAAATATATTACAGTTTCCTGTATGATTTTCACTTACAATGGGTTTACAAAACCGCGACACGTGTTTCGCTATTACAATAGCTTCTTCAAGCAAGATAAATAAATCACTATTCTATAATACGCTATTTATATACAAGTAGGTCGAACGTCTCTTACAATGGATATGAGGGTCAGTTAATAGACTCACTTGTGAGGAAGAAATTACATAGTCAAGCCCTCAAGTTGGTGTATCCATTAGTCAATACCGAGCCGGATACTTACAGAACCATAACTTATTCAGGCCAACCAAGCGTAAATATTTCTAGATTCTTGAAAAATAATGATATTAATACAGCTTTTCGTACTAATAATAAATTGGGGATATATATCAAAAATAATAAAGACAAAAATGAATCGTCACAAAGATCAGGAGTTTATGAATTAACATGTGGGTCATGTCCGATGTACTACGTAGGCCAAACGGGAAGATCTTTCAACACTCGCCTAAGAGAACACAGAGCTAGTTTTCTGAATGGAAAAACAAATTCTACTCATGCAAGTCACCTCATTAGGAAGGTCATGAGTTCAACCACGAGTTCAAAATAAGGCATTTTGAGCAGAAAGGTTGGAAACTTAACCTTCTAGAAAGCTTGGAAATCAATAGAGGGAAAAATTCAGAATATTTATTGAATGATCAGGTTGAATTAAATAACTCCCCATTGTTGAATATTTTCCCGGCCAATAATTCTATTTCTAGGTATAATCTTCGTATGTAACTAATTAGTATTTGGACAAATTATGGGTCGAATATCGGACCTAAGTCGGACCTTTATTGTAAGAGACGTTCGAACTACTTGTATATAAATAGCGTATTATAGAATAGTGATTTATTTATCTTGCTTGAAGAAGCTATTGTAATAGCGAAACACGTGTCGCGGTTTTGTAAACCCATTGAAAGTGAAAATCATACAGGAAACTGTAATATATTTTTGATAAAAATTATGGCCTCTGTCCGTTTCTCATGGTCGTTTTCCAACAGAACAACTAAGCTTTGAAATTCCTTTATTATTACAACTAAGCTTTGAAATTCCTTTATTATTTGGGAATATCATGCTCTTGGCGAGTTTGGACAAATATGTCAACCTTTCTCGACTCACATTCGACCGTAAATAGTTCTCAATGAGTTTTAATTTCGAGAAAGAACGTTCTCCGCTGGATAAACTGACAGGAAGCTTTAACAGAATTCCATGTGAGATGCATATATTTGGGAAAATCTCCTTCAAATTACAGTAGTCAGTACTGGAAATGTTGTCATCTTGGTTTTCAATAGATTCCTCATAATCGTTATTTCTGAAAACAAATTTTGCTGCTCCAAATCAATCGTCAGTAATGTCAGTAAGGACTTACTGCAAATCTCGACACCAGCACCGACGCAGTGAAACAAGTGCAGGGTGCAGCTGCTATAGGTCCAGCTCCTGGCGGATAATGAAAGAAACGTTGTTATTATGGAGGCGGCTCGCTTTGTAATTTTTTAAAAACCGATAAACCTTTCGGGCGTCCCGATTCATTATTATTATTCCTACCATCGTATACCATCGTTTTATAACATATTTTTTTCGATTTTTCACTCTTCTACTCTTTAATGCGTTGAGATTAAAAATTTTTACCTGAAAAACCGCCGCCTGAGGCGACCGCCTACCCCCTAGCGCCGGTCCTGGTTTTTCGAAAACGCTGCAAACACCGGAATCGTCGTGATTGCGAAAGCATGCTCTGTCTGTCTTCGGTCGGTTTGCTCGAGCCGCCTCGAACCATAGGCAAGAGAGAGTTCGCCACAAAAGAGTATCATTTAATTAAATATCTGGTCGTACATCAAAGGGCGATCCAGCGCGCTCGAGACTATCCTGCAATTACGTGAGATTGTCGTGTTTCCGCCCGAAATATTCCATTTGTCAAGAGTGAGCGATATAACTAACTGCAAACTCATATAACTGCTCTTCTGCTCTCGCACAAAGTGCAAAGCTCATATCTGCAAAGGCAGCCCTTGCTGGATCGCTTCCGCCCCTTTCCCTGCACCCGGCGCCGCGTCGTTTCCACCTAGGCTTCGGTAGACGTCAAGGAAATTGGACAGATTCTTTGATTAGATAAAAGCGCACCGGGAATTCCATTATGTAATGGATGTCGTTCGTAGTATGCAGAATATGCGCGTACGGGGATCGATATCTGCGGCACAGAATTGCGTTTAATATATAACGAATTAGCGCCCTTGCAATTTGAATCGTCAGCAGGAGTCTGTGAAAAAACTTCGTTTGGTGGCAGCGTTGCCATCCCTACGTCTTTTTACGTAGATCTACGTACTTTGAGCCTTTTTTGAAAACCTACGAACTTCAGTCCCCGAATCTACGTACTTTTCACAAAATTGTACAAATTTGTAATATCTCATTCATTGGGATGAATCATTTCCCGATTCCCGCCACATTCGCCAAAAAAACTCAATGAATTTCCCGTTTTATACCGACACTGACGCACACAGCGCATCCTCGCCCTTCCACTCAACTCAACACATCACTTCTTCCATTTTAAAAGAAGTTCTGGCGTCACATTGCAAAAATCAGAAAGGGGATTCATCCCAGATGTTTCCTCTACTGACACAACTCTCCCAAAATTCATTAACATTGCCAGATAGCAGTGCAAATGTTGAGCGTCCTTTTTCTGCATTAAATTTAATGAAAACAAAAATTAGGAACGGACTCTCTACATACACTCAAACAGGGTTACTTTTCACAAAAAGTGGCTTACAAAAGAGCCGCGAGCCATCACAGGAACATCTAAAAAAATATAGGTATATAGAAATTCAATTTGCCTGTTAACGAATAAAATTGAAAAGGTTCAAACTAAAGAACTCTGTTTTTCAATTCAAATTTCCCTTTGCTGAATACTCTCACGAGTGATTCTAGAAGGTAGAGCTGGAAAGAGTCTACCAATTATCTTGGGTGCCGAAACTTAAAAAATATATATTGTTTTTCACAAAGAAAAATGACGTAAAAAATCAAGGAAACGTCGAGTTTCAATAATTGAAATTGTGATCACGAACACCAAGCATGGCCAAAAACCACTTATTTTTTTTTCATATTTTTTGTAATTTTTTTTAAAGCTCTATCAATGTACACTTGACGATATTTTTTACAGAAAAACTGATCTTGTTGGGATTCAATTTTACCTACCTTATCCCCTTCTTATCACTCAAAAAAAAGTACGTAGATCTACTAACTTTTGATGTGCAATTTTAGTATTTCTACGTAACTTTTTGAATCTGGTCTACGTCTTTTTCAAATTCTGGGTTGGCAACCCT